>JAVSCE010015544.1:0-474261 GCA_032199065.1 Smutsia gigantea
CGTGCTCATTTCATGGCGTACTCTCAGGACATGGTCACGGAGGATGTGGCCTCTTCTGATAGTTTGGGGGAGATTTTCCCTTGAGATTTCTCTCTGGTGAAGTGAGGAGACTCTGGGAACTCTTCCACAATGAGTAGAATCATATTTGCTGTGCTTTCCATACCTGAGGTTCATCCTTTGGGCACGCAAGGTGACACTTGTATACGGAGCTGCAATGTGGGGGAGGCAACCAGGAGACCTGATTCTGTTTCTGCATTACCTGGAGACTTAGGTTTGAGGGTTTCAGTTTGATTGTTGGTCAAGTGTGGGGGAGAAAAGGCTGTTGGGGTCATCGAGACCCAGCTCCTAATCCTGGGAAGCTACGTAATACTGCTCAGCCTTAGTTTTCCAATCCAGAAAGTGGGCCTTGAGGTCATGCAGGTATAGCACTTAGCCCAGAGCCCAGAATAGGAAAACTGTATAAATTATATATGAATAGGAAAGTTAATAATGAATATGTATTTAATATTGTATAACAATATTTATTTGAAACATGGATTTAAAACCATTTTTAATCACAAAATTACACTGTTCATGATTTAAATTTTTAAAACAAAACATAACTAGGAAAAGAAAACACATAACAAGTTAGAAGTAAACAATGACTATGTAGTGTATAGCTTTTGCATATTTTCTCTTTGTGTATTTCTTTAGTTGAAATTTGGATCTTACTGTACATATTGCTTTGAACCCGTCTCCCTTTAACAATATACTGTGGATGTTTCCCCTGTGGTTAAACATTTGTCTTGAATGCTGTGTTTAATGGCTCATGTTTTCTATGTACGAGTGTCCGTGGGGCTCGGGTGGGCTGAATGATGCTCACAGACTTGGGAAAGAGAGAGGCTTTTTGATGGCAAAGCACGGGAACGTCTCCACGGAAACAGTGCCAGGAAGCACCGTGCCAGCCGGCTCTCTGCAGTTCCCCTGAGGTGGGCTGCTGGGGTGCCTCTTTCCCTCCAAAGGGGCTGTTCCAGTTCATGTGCTCCAGCATGGTGTAAAACCGCCCTTTGCTCACAGCTTTTCCAGCAAGGTATTGTCTAAGTACACATTTTGCCAATCTGAATTATATTGGCAAATTGGAAGTTATATCTTATTACTGTTTTCATTTGCATTCCTGTGTGACTCAGGAAATTAAACATATTTTCCATTTCCTTCTCTATTTCCCCTTCTGTGATTTGTCAGTTTTCTTGTTGGCTTGAGTGCATTTTTCTTCTTAAATTTTAGGTGTTCTTTATATAATCTAGATACTATTTCTTTGTCAGCTGTATGCATTGCAAAGAAAAATTTTTTTTGTAGATTGGAACTTGTCTTTAGTGTGACATATGGTATTTTTTGTCAAAAAAGGATTTCCAAGTGTACTGTAGTCATGCTTAGCAATCTTTTTTGTGTGTGTCTGTGTGGTGTTCCTCTTAACAAGCACTCAGCTGCCCCAGTGCCCTCTGTGTTACAGAGTAACATGATAGTAAGCTGTGACAGTCACCCTGTTACTTGGGAAGGCCCTCTCAGAGCCCCAATTTCTCATTTTTTAGATGGGCATGATAATAGTATTGCTTCATTGAGTTGTTTTCCAGATTTAATGGAATTTACTCATGTATTGCCTTTAAAAGAGTGCCCAGCACTGGGGAATCACTCAGGAAGTGTTAGATTATTATTTTCCTAAACTTTTAGTTTCCCTTTCAGCATTTATGCCATAAATCCACTGGATTTATTTGTGTGCAGTATGGATCCAGTTAGATTATTTCTATATGGCTTACTGTCCCACCATCAGTTATTGAATGATCCATTATTTTATTTTGGTATCATTAATGTACAATTACTTGAACAACATTATGGTTACTAGACCCCCTATTATCAAGTCACCCCACATACCCCATTACAGTCACTGTCCATCAGCATAGTAAGATGCTATAAAATCATTACTTGTCTTCTCTGTGTTATACTGCCTACCCCGTGTCACCCACCGCTACATTACGTGTGCTAATTGTAATGCCCCCTTTTCCCCCTTGTCCCTCCCTTCCCACCCATCCTCCTTAGTCCCTTTCCCTTTGGTAACTGTTAGTCCATTCATGGGTTCTGTGAGTCTGCTACCATTTTGTTCCTTCAGTTTTTTCTTTGTTCTTATACTCTGCAGATGAGTGAGATCATTTGATACTTGTCTTTCTCCACCTGGCTTATTTCACTGAGCATAATACCCTCTAGCTCCATCCATGTTGTTGCAAATGGTAGGATTTGTTTTCTTCCTATGGCTGAATAATATTCTATTGTGTATGTGTACCACCTCTTCTTTATCCATTCATCTACTGATGGACACTTAGGTTGCTTCCATTTCTTGGCTGTTGTAAATAGTGTTGTGATAAACATAGGGGTGCATCTGTCTTTTTCAAACTGGGCTGCTGCATTCTTAGGGTAAATTCCTAGGAGTGGAATTCCTGGGTCAAATGGTATTTCTATTTTGAGTTTTTTGAGGAACCTCCATACTGCTTTCCACAATGGTTGAACTAGTTTACATTCCCAACAGCAGTGTAGGAGGGCTCCCCTTTCTCCACGTCCTCGCCAACATTTGTTGTTGTTTGTGTTTTGGATGTTGGCCATCCTCACTGGTGTGACGTGATATCTCATTGTGGTTTTAACTTGCATTTCTCTGATGATTAGCAATGTGGAGAATCTTTTCATGTGCTTGTTGGCCATCTGAATTTCTTCTTAGGAGAAGTGTCTATTCATGTCCTCTGCCCATTTTTTAATTGGCTTATTTGCTTTTTGTTTGTTGAGGTGCATGAGCTCTTTATATAATTTGGATGTCAACTCCTTATTGGATATATCATTTATGAATATGTTCTTCCATACTGTAGGTAGGATGTCTTTTTGCTCTACTGATGGTATCCTTTGCTGTACAGAAGCTTTTCAGCTTGATATGGTCCCACTTGTTCATTTTTGCTTTTGTTTCCCTTGCCCCGGGGAGATACGTTCATAAAGAAGTTGCTCATGTTTATGTCCAAGAGATTTTTGCCTATATTTTTTCTAAGAGTTTTATGGTTTTATGACTTACATTCAGGTCTTTGATCCATTTTGAGTTTACTTTTGTGTATGGGGTTAGACAGTAATCTAGTTTCATTCTCTTACATGTAGCCGTCCAGTTTTGTCACTACCAGCTGTTGAAGAGGCTGTCATTTCCCCATTGTATATCCATGGCTCCTTTATCATATATTAATTGACCATATATGCTTGGGTTTATATCTGGGCTCTTTATTCTGTTCCACTGGTCTATGAGTCTGTTCTTGTGCCAGTACCAAATTGTCTTGATTACTGTGGATTTGTAGTAGAACTTGAAGTCAGGGAGCCTAATTCCCGCTGCTTTATTCTTCCTTCTCAGGATTGCTTCGGAAATTCAGGGTCTTTTATCATTCCATGTGAATTTTAGAATTATTAGCTCTCGTTCATTGAAGAATGCTGTAGGTATTTTGATAGGGATTGCATTGAATCTGTAGATTGCTTTAGACAGTATGGCCATTTTGACAATATTAATTCTTCCTAGCCAAGAGCATGGGATAAATTTCCATTTATTTAGTGTCCTCTTTAATTTCTCTTAAGAGTGTCTTGTAGTTTTCAGGGTATAGGTCTTTCACTTCCTTGGTTAGGTTTATTCCTAGGTATTTTATTCTTTTGGATGCGATTATGAATGGAATTGTTTTCCTGATTTCTCTTTCTACAAGTTCATCATTAGTGTACAGGAATACAACAGATTTCTGTGTATTAATTTTGTATCCCACAACTTTGCTGAATTCAGATATTAGATCTAGTAGTTTTGGAGTGGATTCTTTAGGGTTTTTTATGTACAATATCGTGTCATCTGCAAACAGAGACAGTTTAACTTCTTCCTTGCCAATCAGGATGCCTTTTATTTCTTTGTGTTGTCTGATTGCTGTGGCTAAGACCTCCAGAACTATGTTGAATAGAAGTGGGGAGAGTGGGCATCCTTGTCTTTTTCCTAATCTTAAAGGAAAAGCTTTCAGCTTCTTGTTGTTAAGTATAATGTTGGCTGTGGGTTTGTCATATATGGCCTTTATTATGTTGAGGGACTTGCCTTCTATACCCATTTTGTTGAGAATTTTTATCATGAATGGATGTTGAATTTTGTCAAATGCTTTCTCAGCATCCATGGAGGCGATCATATGGTTTTTGTCCTTCTTTTTGTTGATGTAGTGGATCATGTTGATGGATTTTCGAATGTTGTACCATCCTTGCATCCCTGGGATGAATCCCACTTGATCGTGATAGATGATCTTTTTGATGTATTTTTGAATTTGGTTTGCTAATATTTTGTTGAGTATTTTTGCATCTATGTTCATCAGGGATATTTGTCTATAATTTTCTTTTTTTGTGGTGTCTTTGCCTGGTTTTGGTATTAGAGTTATGTTGGCCTCGTAGAATGAGTTTGGGAGTATTCCCTCCTCTTCTACTTTTTGGAAAACTTTAAGGAGGATGGGTATTAGGTCTTCACTAAATGTTTGCCAAAATTCAGCAGTGAAACCGTCTGGTGCAGGAGTTTTGTTCTTAGGTAGTTTTTTGATTACCAATTCAATTTCTTTGCTGGTAATTGGTCTATTCTGATTTTCTGTTTCTTTCTGGGTCAGCCTTGGTAGGTTGTATTTTTCTAGAAAGTTGTCCATTTTTAGGTTATCCAGTTTGTTAGCATATAATTTTTCATAGTATTCTCTCATAATTTTTGTATTTCTGTGGTGTCTGTAGTGATTTTTCTTTTCTCATTTCTGATTCTGTTTATGTGTGTAGACTCTCTTTTTTCTTGATAAGTCTGGCTAGGGGTTTATCTATTTTGTTTATTTTCTCAAAGAACCAGCTCCTGCTTTCATTGATTCTTTCTATTGTTTTTTCTCAGTTTTATATATTTCTGCTCTAATCTTTATTATGTGCCTCCTTCTACTGACTTTGGGCCTTATTTGTTCTTCCTTTTCTAGTTTCATTAATTGTGAGTTTAGACTGTTCATTTGGGTTTGTTCTTCTTTCCTGAGGTAGGCCTGTATTGCAATATATTGCCCTCTTAGCATGGCCATCGCTGCGTCCCACAGATTTTGTGGTGTTGAATTATTGTTGTCATTTGTCTCCATATAATGCTTGATGTCTGTTTTTATTTGATCTTAGATCCGTTGATTATTTAGGAGCATGTTGTTAAGTCTCCATGTGTTTGTGGGATGTTTTGTTTTCTTTGTGTAATTTATTTCTAGTTTCATACCTTTGTGATCTGAGAAGCTGGTTGGTACAATTTCAAGAATTTACTGAGGTTCTTTTTGTGGCCTAGTATATGATCTATTCTTGAAAATGTTCCATGTGCACTTGAGAAGAATGTGTATCCTGTTTCCCTTGGATGCAGTGTTCTGTATATGTCCATTAGGTCCATCTGTTCTAATGTGTTTTTCAGTGCCTCTGTCTCTTTACTAATTTTCTGTCTGGTTGATCTGTCGTTTGGAGTGAGTGGTGTGTTGAAGCCTCCTAAAATGAATGCATTGCATTCTATATCCCCCTTTAATTCTGTTAGTATTTGTTTCACATATGTAGGTGATCCTGTGTTGGGTGCATAAATATTTATAATAGTTATATCCTCTTGTTGGACTGACCCTTTTATCATTATGTAATGTCCTTCTTTGTCTCTTGTGACTTTGTTTTGAAGTCTATTTTCTCTGATACAAGTACTGAAACTCCTGCTTTTTTCTCCATTAGTTGCATGAAATATCTTTTTCCATCCCTTCAATTTTAGTTTGTGTATGTCTTTGGGTTTGAAGTGAGTCTCTTGTAGGCAGCATATAGATGAGTCTTGTTTTTTTATCCATTCAGTAACTCTATGCCTTTTGATTGGTGCATTCAGACCATTTACATTTAGGGTGATTATTGATAGGTATGTAGTTACTGGCATTGCAGGCTTTAGATTCATGGTTACCAAAGGTTCAAGGGTAATTCCCTTACTATCTAACAGTCTAATTTAACTCACTTTGTATGCTATTACAAACACAACCTAGAGGTTCTTTTTTATTTTTCCCCTCCTTTTCCTTCCTCCTCCATTCTTTGTATATTATGAATCATATTCTATACTCTTTGTCTATCCCTTGGGTGACATCTGTTTAGCCTTAGGAATACTTCCATCTGTAGGAGTCCCTCCAAAATGCACTGTAGAGGTGGTTTGTGGGAGGTAAATTCTCTCAGCTTTTGCTTATCTGATAATTGTTTAATCCCTCCTTCAAATTTAAATGATAACCTTGCCTGGTAGAGTATTCTTGGTTCAAGGCCCTTCTGCTTCATTGCATTAAATATATCATGCCACTCCCTTCTGGACTGTAAGGTTTCTGTTGAGAAATCTGATGATAGCCTGATGGGTTTTCCTTTGTATGTGATCTTTTTTCTCTCTCTAGCTGCTTTTAAAAGTCTGTCTTTATCCTTGATATTTGCCATTTTAATTATTATATGTCGATATTGTCTTCCTTGCGTCCCTTGTGTTGGGAGATCTGTGTACTTCCATGGCTTGAGAGACTATCTCCTTCCCCAGATTGGTGACGTTTTCAGCAATTACCTCCTCAACGACACTTTCTATTCCTTTTTGTCTCTCTTCTTCTTCTGGTACCCGTATAATGCGAATACTGTTCCGTTTGGATTGGTCACACAGTTCTCTCAATATTCTTTCATTCTTAGAGATTCTTTTTTCTCTCTGTACTTCAGCTTCTTTGTATTCCTCTTCTCTAATTTTCTATTCCATTTACCATCTCTTCTACTACATCTAATTTGCTTTTAAATCCCTCCATTGTATGTTTCATTTCAGGTATGGAATTTCTTAATGATTGAATCACTGACTTAAATTCATTCCTGAGTTCTTGAATATTTTTCTGTACCTCCATAAACATGTTTATAATTTTTATTTTGAACTTTCAGGAAGATTGCTGAGTTCAGTTACATTTGGTCCTCTTTCTGGGGTTTGAGAGATTTTGGTCTGAATCATGCTCTTTTGACATTTCATATTTCTCTGTGGTGCCCACTAGTGTGCAGAAGCTCCAGTCTCTGGAGCTGCTCAGCCCCTAGAGTGAGGTTGCGGCTCATAGGGGAGCAGAGCTGGTGGCTGGGGGGAGGAAAGATCTGTTTCCTGATTCCCATCTCTGGTCCCTGTCTTCAGTGTCAGAGCCAGTGGGCCAAGCACACAGGTGTAAGCCTCTGTGCCCTGTGTCTCTAGCTATTGTAGGTGGGGCCTCCCTCTGGCTGGCCTGACGCCAGCATAGTGACTGCCAGTTTGCAAACCAGTGCCAGCAGCTAGGAGGAAGGTACAGCAAACTGCCTATCACCGTGGGGGGCCTTGGAGCTGAGTAGACAGCCAGGGGGATCGAGCACCTGAAGCTCCTCAAAGTTCCCAACCAGCTGGGCAGAGCATGCCCAGACAACCTTGTCCAGCTCTCCCTCCTCCTGTGCAGCAAGCCCCATGCAAACCCCACCGCTTCAGCAGCCCTATCACTAGGAAGCCTCTCAGACAGCCCACCCCTCCTCTGACACCAAGCAGCCGGGGGTGGCTCTCCTCCTCCACAAATGGTCGGAATGTCAGTCTCCCAGAACCTCCACCTGTTCGAGCTCCCCAACATCCAGAGCACCACACAATATAGGTTTCTGCTCACAAAGCAGATCTCCAGGGCTAGGTGTCCAGTAGTCCCAAGCTTCCACCCCTTCCCCACTCTGTTTCTCTTCTTCCTACCTGTGAGCTTGGGTGGGGGAAGGGCTTGGTTCCCACTGGATTAAGGCTTTTGTACGTTACCCTGTTTCGTGAGGTCTGCTCTGTTCCTGAGGTCTGTATTCAGTCTGGTGCAGCCTTCTTTCTTGATGCTATTTTAGAGTTAGTTGTATTAATTTTTTAAATATAATTTATTTTATTATCATTAATCTACAATTACATGTGCAATATTATGGTTATTAAACTACCCCTTCATCAGGTCCCCCCCACCAACCCCTTTACAGTCACTGTCCATCAGTGTAGTGAGATGCTATAGAATCACTACTTGTCTTCTCTGAGTTGTACAGCCCTCCCCGTGCCCCCCCAACATTACATCTGCTAATCGTAATGCCCCTTTTTCCCTCTTATCCCTCCCTTCCCGCCCATTTTCCCCAGTCCCTTTCCCTTTGGTAACTATTAGTCCGTTCTTGGGTTCTGTGAGTCTGCTGCTGTTTTGTTCCTTCAGTATTTTTTCTTTGTTCTTATACTCCACATATGAGTGAAATCATTTGATACTTGTCTTTTTCGGCTTGGCTTATTTCACTGAGCATAATACCCTCTAGCTCCATCCATGTTGTTGCAAATGGTAGGATTTGTTTTCTTCTTATGGCTGAATAATATTCCATTGTGTATATGTACCACATCTTCTTTATCCATTCATCTACTGATGGACACTTAGGTTGCTACCATTTCTTGGCTATTGTAAATAGTGCTGCAATAAACAGAGGGCTGCATCTGCCTTTTTCAAATTGGGCTGCTGCATTCTTAGGGTAAATTCCTAGGAGTGGAATTCCTGGGTCAAATGGTATTTCTATTTTGAGTTTTTTGAGGAACCTCCATACTGCTTTCCACAATGGTTGAACTAATTTGCATTCCCACCAGCAGTGTAGGAGGGTTCCCTTTTCTCCACGTGCTTGCCAACATTTGTTGTTGTTTGTGTTTTGGATGTTGGCCATCCTCACTGGTGTGAGGTGATATCTCATTGTGGTTTTAATCTGCATTTCTCTGATGATTAGCGATGTGGAGCATCTTTTCATGTGCCTGTTGGCCATCTGAATTTCTTCTTTAGAGAAGTTTCTATTCATGTCCTCTGCCCATTTCTTAATTGGATTATTTGCTTTCTGTTTGTTACGGTGCATGAATTCTTTATATATTTTGGATGTCAACCCTTTATCGGATACGTTTTTATGAATATATTCTCCCATACTGTAGGATGTCTTTTTGTTCTCCTGATGGTGTCCTTTGCTGTACAGAAGCTTTTCAGCTTGATATAGTCCCACTTGTTCATTTTTGCTTTTGTTTCCCTTGCCCGGGAGATATGTTCATGAAGGAGTTGCTCATGTTTATGTCCAAGAGATTTTTGCCTATGTTTTTTTCTAAGAGTTTTATGGTTTCATGACTTACATTCAGGTCTTTGATCCACCTTGAGTTTACCTTTGTGTATGGGGCTAGACAGTAGTCCAGTTTCATTCTCTTACATGTAGCTGTCCAGTTTTTCCAACACCAGCTGCTGAAGAGGCTGTCATCTCCCCATTGTATATCCAAGGCTCCTTTATCAAATATTAATTGACTGTATATGTTTGGGTTAATGTTTGGATTTTCTATTCTGTTCCACTGGTCTGTGGGTCTGTTTTTGTGCCAATACCAAATTGTCTTGATTACTGTGGCTTTGTAGTAGAGCTTGAAGTCAGGGAGCGTAATTCCCCCTGTTTTATTCCTCCTTCTCAGGATTGCTTTGGCTATTCGGGGTCTTTTGTGGTTCCATCTGAATTTTAGAATTATTTGTTCCAGTTCATTGAAGAAAGCTGTTGGTAGTTTGATAGGGATTGCGTTGAATCTGTAGATTGCTTTAGGTAGTATAGCCATTTTGACAATATTTATTCTTCCTAGCCAAGAGCATGGGATGCATTTCCAGTTGTTAGTGTCCTCTTTAATTTCTCTTAGAAGTGTCTTGTAGTTTTCAGAGTACAGGTCTTTCACTTCCTTCGTTAGGTTTATTCCTAGGTATTTTATTCTTTTTGATGCAATTGTGAATGGAATTGTTTTTCTGATTTCTCTTTCTGTTAGTTCATCATTAGTGTATAGGAAAGCAACAGATTTCTGTGTGTTAATTTTGTATCCTGCAACTTTGCTGAATTCAGATATTAATTCTAGTAGTTTTGGAATGGAGTCTTCAGGGTTTTTTATGTACAATATCATGTCATCTGCATATAGTGACAATTTGACTTCTTCTTTACCAATCTGGATGCCTTGTATGTCTTTGTTTTGTCAGATTGCTGTGGGTAGGACCTCCAGTACTATGTTGAATAACAGTGGAGAGAGTGGGCATCCGTCTTGTTCCCGATCTTAGGTGAAAAGCTTTCAGCTTCTTGCCGTTAAGTATGATGTTAGCTGTGGGTTTGTCATATATGGCCTTTATGATGTTGAGGTACTTGCCGTCTATACCCATTTTGTTGAGAGTTTTAATCAGGAATGGATGCTGAATTTTGTCAAATGCTTTTTCAGCATCTATGGAGATGATCATGTGGTTTTTGTTCTTCTTTTGTTGATGTGGTGGATGATGCTGATGGATTTTCGAATGTTGTACCATCCTTGCATCCCTGGGATGAATCCCACTTGATCATGGTGTATGATCCTCTTGATGTATTTTTGAATTCGATTTGCTAATATTTTGTTGAGTATTTTTGCATCTACGTTCATCAGGGATATTGGTCTGTAATTTTCTTTTTTGGTGAGGTTTTTACCCGGTTTTGGTATTAGAGTGATGCTGACTTCATAGAATGAGTTTGGATGTATTCCCTCCTCTTCTATTTTTTGGAAAACTTTAAGAAGAATTGGTGTTATTTCTTCTCTATATGTCTGGTAGAATTCAGAGGTGAATCCATCAGGCCCGGGGGTTTTGTTCTTGGGTAGTTTTTTGATTACCGATTCAATTTCGTTGCTGGTGACTGGTCTGTTTAGTTTTTCTGTTTCTTGCTTGGTCAGTCTTGGAAGGTTGTATTTTTCTAAGAAGTTGTCCATTTCTTCTTGGTTTTCCAGCTTGTTAGCATATAGATTCTCATAATATTCTCTTATGATTCTTTGTATTTCTGTGGGGTCTGTCGTGATTTTTCCTTTCTCATTTCTGATTCTGTTTATGTGTGTAGATTCTCTTTTTCTCTTAATGAGTCTGGCAAGGGGTTTATTTTGTTTATTTTTTCAAAGAACCAGCTCTTGGTTTCATTGATTTTTTTCTATTGTTTCATTCTTCTCAATTTTATTTATTTCTTCTCTGATCTTTATTATGTCCCTCCTCTGGGGACTTTGGGCCTCATTTGTTCGTCTTTTTCCAATTTCAGTAATTGTGTCCTTAGACTATTCATTTGGAAATGTTCTTCCTTCTTTAAATAGCCCTAGATTGCAATATACTTTCCTCTTAGAACTGCCTTCCCTGCGTCCCACAGAAGTTGTGGCTTTGTGTTGTTGCTGTCATTAGTCTCCATATATTCTTTGATTTCTGTTTTGATTTGGTTGTTAACCCATTGATTAATTAGGAGAATGTTGTTAAGTCTCCATGTATTTATGAGCCTTTTTGATTTCTTTCTAAAATTTATTTCTAGTTTTATACCTTGGTGATCTGAGAAGTTGGTTGGTAGGATTTCAATATTTTTGAAATTACTGAGGTTCTTTTTGTGGCCTAGTATGTGGTCTATTCTGGAAAATGTTCCATGTGCACTTGAGAAGAATGTGTATCCTGTTGCTTTTGGGTGTAGAGTTCTGTAGATGTCTGTTAGGTCCATCTGTTCTAGTGTGTTGTTCAGTGCCTCTGTGTCTTTACTTATTTTCTGTCTGGTTGATCTGTCCTCTGGAGTGAGTGGTGTGTTGAAGTCTCCTAAGATGAATGCATTGCTGTCGATTTCCTCCTTTAATTCTGTTAGTATTTGTCTCACATATGCTGGCGCTCCTGTGTTGGGTGCATATATATTTATAATGGTTATATCTTCTTGTTGCACTGACCCCTTTATCATTATGTAATGTCCTTCTTTATCTTTGCTACTTTCTTCGTTTTGAAGTCTATTTTGTCTGATACAAGTACTGCAACACCTGCTTTTTTCTCTTTGTTGTTTGCATGAAGTATCTTTTTCCATCCCTTCACTTTTAGTCTGTGTATATCTTTGGATTTGAGGTGAGTTTCTTGTAGGCAGCATATAGATGGGTCTTGCTTTTCTATCCATTCTGTTACTCTTTGTCTTTTGATTGGTGCATTCAGTCAATTTACATTTAGGGTGATTATTGATAGGTATGTACTTATTGCCATTGCTGGCTTTAGATTCGTGGTTACCAAGGGTTCAAGGGTTGCTTCTTTACTATCTAACAATCTAACTTAACTTTCTTGTTAAGTTATTGTAAACACTGTCTGATGTTTCTTTATTTCTCTCCCTTCTTATTCCTCCTCCTCCATTCTTTCTATAATAGGTTTTTTATTCTTTGCCTTTAGTTATATTTGGATGGTCTGCTTTCTTTGCTATGATTTTATTTTCTCTGGTGACATCTTTTTAGCCTTAGGTGTGCTTCCATCTAGAGCAGTCCATTTAAGATATCCTGTAGTGGTGGTTTATGAGAAGCAAACTCTCTCAACTTTCGTTTATCTGGAAATTGTTTAATCACTCCATGATATTTAAATGATAATCGTGCTGGATACAATATTCTTGGTTCGAGGCCCTTCTGTTTCATAACATTAAATATATCATGCCATTCTCTTCTGGCCTGTATGGTTTCTGTTGAGAAGTCTGATGATAGTCTGATGGGTTTTCCTTTGTAGGTGATCTTTTTTCTCTCTCTAGCTGCCTTTAATACCCTGTCTTTATCTTTGATCTTTGCTATCTTAATTATTATGTGTCTTCGTGTTGTCTTCCTTGGGTCCCTTGTGTTGGGAGATCTGTGGGCTTCAGTGGACTGCGAGACTCTTTCCTTCCCCAGCGAGGGAAAGTTTTCAGCAATTATTTCTTCAAAGACACTTTCTATCCTTTTTTCTCTCTCTTCTTCCTCTGGTACTCCTATAATGCGAATATTGTTCCGTTTGGATTGGTCACACAGTTGTCTTAATATTCTTTCATTCCTAGAAATCCTTTTTATCTCTCTCTGCCTCAGCTGCTCTGTATTCCTGTTCTCTGATTTCTATTCCATTAAAAGTCTCTTGCATCTCATCCAGTCTGCTGTTAAGCCCGTTGATCGATTGTCTGATTTCTGCAGTGTCTTTCCTCACTTCCCTCACTTCCTCCCTCAGCTCTTGCACATTTCTCTGTAGGTCCATCAGCATGGTTATGACTTTTATTCTGAATTCTTTTTCAGGAAGACTGTGCATTTCCATCCCTTCAGGCTCCCTCTCTGGGGTTGTCTGGTTGATTTTGGTCTGAACCATATTCCTCTGTCTTTTCATGGCTATAGAATTGGTCACTGGTAGTTGCCACGTATGTCAGCTGGGCTCTTTAAGATTTTAAAAAGAGAAAAAAAAAGAAAGAAAGAAAGAAAGAAAAAAAAGAAAAAAGAAAGAAAAGAAAAAACAAAAAATAAAACAAAACAAAACAAAACAAAAAAAACGCCCACCGAGAGTAGATTCTGTGGGAATGCTGTAGGTGGCGCTATTGCCCCACTATTCCCCAGCTGTGGCTGCACCACTCCGCGGGGCCCTTTATCACTCTGGTAAGTGTGGGAATGAATAGGATGCTGTTGATCTCAGTGAGAAGTGTAAGTATGGCTTCGCTTCCCCAGTCACCAGCTAAGGCATCTGAAACTCCCCAGGACTCCCAGCCTGCTGGGCTGAGTGTGCTGGGGCGATCCGGCTCCTCTGCTGGGCTCCTGTCTCTTTGAGACCGCTGAAGAAAGCGCGCGCTTTTTTTTTTCCTTCCCGGGAGCCGGCTGCAAGCACACTGGCGCGTTCCCCACTCAGATCCTGCCCCTCTCTCCAATCTCCGCTGCACTGCGTGATGTGGGTCAGCGCTCCCCGCGCAGATCACCGGGGCTGGCTACTTCACGGGGTGTGCTTCCACTCCCTCCCGGCTCTGAATCCTCTCCTCCCACCGGTGCGCCGGGGTGGGGGAGTGCTCAGGTCCCGCCAGGTCGCGGCTCCGTATCTTACCCGCCTCTTGGGGTGCCGCGTCCTCTCGGGTGTAGCTGCACGCTGTGCGCTTTCCTGTGTATTTTGGTCTCTCTTTTAGGAATAGTTGTATTTGCTGTGTTTTCGTAGATAAATATAGTGTTGGGAGATTTCTGCCGCCCTGCTCACGCCGCCATCTTCCCGGAAGTCTCCTTAGTTGTATTAATTTACTATATTTTTGTACAATTTGTGGTTTTGGGAGGAGTTCTCTGTCTTACCTCTCATGCCACCATCTTGAATCCTGAGTGATCCATTTTTACCATGAGTTTTTACTGCTACTTCCAATTACATAACAGGTTTATTTAGATGCTATCGTGTTCCAAGGTTCTATTTTTTATCCCTAGGCCAATAATGTATATTTAATTTAGTGTAGTCTTAATTGATGATAACAAAGAGGTCACTACCCCCTCCATATTCTTCTCCAAAATGGTGTAGGTCATTTTTTGCATTTTATAGTTGAATAGTATAAAAAATTAGATAAATAAAGACATTATTATCTTGTGCTGCCCAAGCAGCTCCTTACCTTAGGAAGGGGTCCAGGGCTCTGTGTGCTGATTGCTCACTGCACAAGGGGGGAACTGGAGCACTGAAATCCAGCCAGCACTCTGCTCTCTTAGACTCTAGTAGGTGACCACATGGGTATACCTGGAGTGGGGGCTCCCATCTCTGTTGACATTAGCTTCTGATTATATGATATCTGAGTAGCTTTGAAGACTTTCCCAAATGTTTGCACATTTCCATTGATCCTTACAATACCCCATGACAGGTGTCTATTGTCTACAGGTGAGGATCTGAGCCAGGGAGCAGCTCATACAGAGGCAATTTCAGAGAGTAAATGAGTTCTCATACTCGGCTGCTTCCTGTGTACACTTGCCTCACGCTCTTCCCCTGGGCCTAGAGTTAGAGGAACCATGGATAGGACCTCATCTTTGTGAGTCTTCCTTTTAGCACCCAGAACTTAAACTTGATGTGGAATGATGGAAGGACATTGTGAGAGGAGACAAGTTTTATTACTTCCCCACAAAAACATCAACTCCACCGAAATGTAAGCAGAAAGACTCTCCTTCTCAAGGTCTTAAGAGGCACAGCACAGCAAAGCAATAGTCAACCACACCTCCATGGCTCCTGGAAGAACCTGATGGAAGCTGGAGCTGGACCCAGGAACATATACCTGATTTATACCTGATTTCAGGGACATTAGGGTTTCTGTAGTCTGTTGAGAACCCCTGGACTCCAGGAATCCTTGGTTGAAAGCTGCAACC
Source organism: Smutsia gigantea (assembly GCA_032199065.1). Lineage (NCBI taxonomy): Eukaryota > Metazoa > Chordata > Mammalia > Pholidota > Manidae > Smutsia > Smutsia gigantea. The sequence continues at coordinate 15,191 of JAVSCE010015544.1, forward strand.
TATACTAAATTGGACTGTAGTGGTTGTGTCAAGAGATGCCAGACACTGATATACTGTCACTCCTTGGTCAGAGCACATGCAGATACCGGGTTCCTTGCTTTTTCCTACTTCTGAACTTCCCACATGCTGGGCCTTTCAAGCTAAATGCACCTGCCTCTTCTGAAACTACTGACACCTCAAATGTCACTGTCTCTATGGTGAAATTCCTCTCCTCCCTGGGGGGAGGATGGACCACCATCTTCCAAACCTGGTAGGAGCCCCTCTCACATCTTTCACTGCACCCACAGAGCTCTGGTTATTTGCTTATATATTTGTGTTTTCAAGTAGACAGTAGAATGCTTAAGAGCTGGGATCATGTCTCAGTTTTCTTGACTTGTCTTTGTTCACCGCTCCTTGTACAGCACCTGGAGCACAGCAGTTATTTATTAGATGATGCAAAATGACAAAATGCCATAAGGCATGGGATTTTCAAGATCTAAAAGGGTAGAGGAGATTCATATGAGTGACTCTGTGTCTGTGATTTGGGGTGAGGTAATAATGTACATCTTGGGCAGGTGCACACTGTCTAATGTGCCCAAATGATTTGTGACTCTTCTTTAAAAAATATTTCCCCCAAAGCCATTGACTTCTCTTGAGTTAAAACTCAAGTTCAAGAACCAAGCAACTTGTTCCTTCACCACAAGTGTAGTTTGAGTCTGAAGGACTTCAGGTCCTGTAGATCCCCCCACAGGGACAAATTGCCCACGTTAAGGGGGAATACTCAGCAGTGGAGCCACATTGCTGCTCAGAAGATTCATCTCAGTGTCCCTGAACTGCAGGGAGGAAACGGCAGTGGTGTAAGTTGTCTGGTATGAGTTACTGCTACAGATAAATCTGACAAGCCAACAGCCATGGTGAAATGAATTGCCTCAGATACACACTGTCAGCCTGCTGGGTTAGCCTCCATCTTTAATCGGTGGGAAAAACAAAACAAAAACAATACAACTATCTCTAAGAAGAAAGAGTCCTTCATGTGAGGTTTCAGTCCAAACACTGTGCTTCAGCTTCTACCCTGACTTACCACCCTGAGGACCCTTGTGAGGTCTGATTCCCAGAAGGAAGGAAGAGAACTGGACCAGCTGGACCAGTGCCTCAGGTGGAGGCTCCTGTCCACCCTCCACCTCCTGAGGGGGTGAGGCTGGGGTCACATCCTGCTGTCAGATCCTCACGGCAATGGGAGGAGGGGACCATCATTCAATTACATCTGTCCATCTGTTACACACAATGCAACCTGTGTGTGCAGGGGGAAGGCTGGAGGAGAGTGAAGAAAGGGATGGGTATTAAATACAGACATGCGTACACAGGAACAACACTCAGTGACGTTTGTAGCGATGCAGGGATGAAACATGTGGTGCGCTGGTCACTATGTGGTCAGCTCAGGCTTGCCGTGTAACCACAGCGAGTGTGTTGGTCACCTCATCCCACTGTGTCCTCTCTCATTCCTTCCCAGTGCCCTCCGTCTGTGTCTCTTCTTCCTTACCAGCATCCTACATCTGTACTGTAGCCTTTTTATGTCTTTTTGCCACCTGTGCCACTAAATATTCTCTGCAAATGTTCATGGCAGTGCAAAATGTCATAAGTTAGATAACCATTCCTTTATTCTCAGTGTTCACCATTAAAACTATCACATCTCTGACACCCTCATTCCTAATTTTTCTTTATCTGAGATTTCTTAGGTTATTTTTCTACAAGTTTGATAACACCAAGTACTCTCTATCATGGTGTCTGTTAATTTACACTCCCAGATGTATACATTTTCCATTCCACATTTACTTGACCACTGATAAGGATCATAGCTTTCAAAATATTCCTCAAGCCTCTAAGTGAAAAATGGCATATCGTCACTGAATTCATTTTGTTTCTCATGAGTTTGAACGTTTGCATTTTCTTTTGCAATTACCTATTTATATCCTTCAGCCATCTTTCTATTGGGGTGCTTTTCATTTTCTCATTTAGGAAATCTTTTTGTTAAGAATATTATACTTAGATAATGCAGGAATTTTTCTCCAAGTTATTGCTTCCCTTTTCACTTTGTGATAAATCCACATGGACTTTGCTTTGGTGCAAGTCATGAAGTAGGAATCCAGCTTTGTTTCCTCCCAAATGAATAGCTAGTTGTCACATTTAGTGAATTATCTACTTTTGTATGATTGATTTTGAATGTCACTCTTTTATTTTTTTATTTTGGTATCATTAATCTACAATTTCGAATGTCACGCTTACCACACACTATACCTGGGTCTGTTTCTGAATGTTGACTCTATCCTGGTGTTCTCTGTGATCATTTCTGGTTATAACTTCATGAATTCAGTGTTTGTGTTTTGTTGAGACAAGCCACCCCTGTACCATCACCCTCTTCCCGCCCTCTTCCTTCCCTCCCACCATCTCTCTCCACCTCCCTCTCCCTTTCATTTGTAACTTTTAGGCTGATCTTACACATTTATTCTTCCTGATAAACTTTAGAATCATGTTGTCAAATTTCAGAAAACCTCATGTTAGGATTTTGATTGGAATTTCATTAAATTTATAGTTAATTTTAAAAAGTTTAATGTTTTTATTTTCTCACACTTTCTCATTCAAGAATATGCATCTTTCCATTTCTTCCACATCTTTTGTACCTCTCAGTGATGTCTTATAGTATTTTTCATGAAGTCCTGCATGTTTCTTGTTGAGATTATCCTGAGGTATAATTTTGCAGCTTATGCATGGACTCTTTACTAGATTTTACTAATTTGTTATTGTGGGTGAAGGAACTCGATGATTTATTTATTATTAACAGGTGAGTCAGTGAACTTCTGTCAGTACTTTGGTAGATTTTAGCTGATTCTTTTTGGTTTTTCAGGCAGAAATTCTTTTTTGGTATGAAAACGATAAACTTTGTTTCTATTTTTCCAACAAATCATTTTAGAATGTTTAAGTACTTTTGATAGAACATTGGTAGATACCAAGGTGGTTGGAGATTCTCACATTTTTATCAACACTAATGAAGTGTGTCAGGTATTTTCACTGTTCACTGTGGTATTACATGAAGATAGTTATTCTTTACCATGACAGTAAATTTCCTTCTAATTTGATTTTACTAAGAAATTTTGTCAGAAATGAATGTTGAATTTCACCAGATGCCTTTCCATGCTTACATCCATATAGTAGGTAATAAGATTTTCTCATTTACATTCTTCACGCGTTATTCCAAATACATGAGTCAACTTCTCCTCATCGCGTTACGTTGCTGTGTCCTCTGTAGACACACTTGGACATGTGTATGCCAATACGAGATATTTCATCATTTAATAGGAAGTGTAAGCCATTGTTTTGTCATAATGGATATGATATGTTTGACCTTAGTTTTGTCATTCTTTTTTCTGTACTTAGGCTTCCTTGTTTTCTTTGCTGTATGGATTATATTGTCTTTGATTGTTTTTCCTGGTAATCTTGAAGATATGTGTCCTGTTTTTTATTGCCATTAACAGTTACCTTTAAATGTTAAATACCTAAACTTCTATTTCTGTAGTTATCAGTATCAAGAAGGATAAATGTCCTTTGTATACCCTTCACATAATATAAGGAGTATACCAGTTAAGAAAATATTTGGCTAAAAGAAACAAGCTATTTCACTGTGTTTAAATAACTAAGGGTTCATATTTCTGAAATGACAGGAAGTCTGGAGATAGACAGCACTCAGCATTGGTTCAGTAGCTCAGTAATATCACAGCTAATATCTCTGCAGTCTCTTCCTCATGGTAGTAATATAGCTGCCACAGGTCCAGTCATCACACTGATATTCAAGGCAGTAGAAATAAGGGAAGGTCTAAGCCAGCTGTTTCTGTCTTAGACTTTGATTGACATCTCATTGACCGGAACTTTGGCACAAGGCCCTCCCCTACAAACACAGAGGATGTTCAGAAAGTGAGCATCTCTCCTGCCCAGGTTGTGTAGGTGGCAAACAGGAAAGGGTATTACCCAGAGGAATCACACACTTTTGTTTCCTCCCATCCTTCTGCCATCTGTGGGGAATTTCCCCCAAAATGAATATTTTCTTTTACAAATTATAACATAGTATTTAAATATCAGTTAAAATGGAAGATGATTTAAAATGTCCCTAGCACATAGTAGGTGGTTCATAAACAATAGCTGAATCATCTTTTTCAGCCTTTTCATGAATCACTTGCCTTTCAGTGGCTCTACAGCTAAGCTCAATCCCATATCCTTTATTCCATGACCTCATTTTTAATCTGCATTTCATTCCAACATTACTGCCTTTTTTATTCCAAGTAATAACAAAATACATTTTCTTTCAAATATTGTGTATTGAGTTATCTATGAAAAAAGTTCCTTCGATAAAAAACACACATAACAAATACTGTCACACGCATCAGGAATAAACAAACATATCTCTTCTGCTGGTATTTTCCTCTGATGTTATGATGCTTTTGTGTTTAGATATGTTGGCCTGCTTTTTGATTAACTTGTTTGTGGCTTTGGAGCCTCTCTGGTTTAGCAGTGAGATCTGAGGGGACCTACGGCAGGGTGCTGACTGAGTCTTTTTACATCCCTCACAGTACTTGCATCTGCTCACTGGTGTAACGAACAGACTTTGTTTACAGCTGGATGTTTCTCTGCAAAGTCTGGCATGCTTACATTTATTTATGTTGTAGAGTTTATGTAATTATATACATAGTCATTACTTAAATAGACACCAATCAATCGAAAGATTAAAAAAAAATAAGGAATTAATGCATCTCTGGGGTGCTTTTGAAGGGGCTCAGAAGTTGGACTAATGGGGTCCAAATCCTGGATCTTCACCACAGGCCGAATGACATGGGCTACTTAGTGCTCTGTTTGTGCCTCAGTTTATAAAATTTATACATTTGTATAAGTTCATTTACAATATCTGGTTGGTACATGACAGGATTGTTGTTAGGGGGCAAGGGTCACATGAGGCTCAGAATACTAAGTGAAAACAGTTGCCTTAACCTTGGTAAATGTCTTCTTTCTTGGTAAGTCTTTAACTCAGTGTTGGTTGAACAATAAAAATGGAAACTTTAACCCTGGAAAAAGCCCCTCATTCTCACAGCTCTGCATGCTCAAGTACTGTGCAGGGACTTGGTTTCTTTTTGTCCACTTTGGTTCCCTTGCATCGAACAGGGCAGTAATGATGCTCACCGACCCACTGTCTTCTGGCTGAAGAGCCCTACCTGGATCACCTGTCTGGAAGCAGCACTGGTTATTTTGTGTGCACTGGTGGTGTCACCTATGAGACAGGTGTGAACACCTGGTTAAGGACAGTCCAACCTGGCTGGGCTGGTATGATGGGTTTTGCTGACTAGGGGGTGAATACCTAAATGTCAGATGTGACCACCCTGCCTCCATGGTGTCTCAGGAAAAGACAAAAAGTTTAATGTCCTCCCTAATATTTCTGCTGACTCCTGGTGGGCTGCCTTTGAATCCTCCAGTTCTTGTCACCTTTGACTCCAGCTGCTACTGAGGGTTTGAGTTACTGCAGCATCCCTGCGTGTGCTGTCCATGCTTTGTGGCTGTTTGGCTTATGTGTGGATCAGCCTCTCCTCCTTAACTGCAATACAACTCACCGAAAACCGCTGTGAATGTAACTCCTTGAAGCCCAGTGTTCTGGTTATGTATTGCTCAGTACAAGCCACCCAGGAGAATGGCTTAAAGCATCAACAACCATTTATTTTGCCCATGAATCTTCCAGGATGGCTCACTCATTTGGCTAGAACATGGGTGCTGACCATTGCTGGGCAGTCAGGCAGGACTGTCAGGCTTTGATTCCTATCCTGGCAGGCCTCTCCCTGGGCTACTTGGGCTCTCGCACGGCATGGCAGCTGGGTTCAAAGCTGGCAAGTATCTTAGGAGCTGAGTCTGGACCCAGATGCTAGCAGAACTTCACTTGGTCTTTATTCTGTTAACCAAGTAGGCACAGAACCTATACAGAATCACGGGGAACCTGTCTCTCAATGAATTACACATGAAATTGAAGCCGTCTTTGATTCACTACACTTGGGAAGTCTGAGGCCTGTTTTTCCTCTCAGCACCACCCACAGCTGCCATCCTAATGTTAGACATCCTGATTCTGAACAGCCCTTCAGGCAGCCCAGCTGGCCGTGTGGGGCTCTTTCTGCCCCCTTTCCTCTTGTCTTTGCCTTCATCTCTTCTCTGTCTGATTTCCTTGATTATGTTCATTTCTGATGCACAATAACCTAGGGACCTTGTTTTGCTCCTTGACTCTGTTTTTCCTAATTTCAGGATCTCACCTACCAGTATGGCCTCTCGGTATTTTTCTGAACAAAGACATCTGTCTCCTTAAGGAAAGGCAGCTATGGGCTGTTGGAATAGCGTGTTTCCCACCCTGCCACGGAGACAGTGCGATTGGGTAAATCAAACCAAATCACGACCTGTCCGCCTGTCCTTCTGCCCTGCGTCTCCCTCCTTCCTCTGCACCCATTCTGCTCCTGACACAATGATCTTCTGTTCCTCAGAGACTCTGACCACACTCTGCTTTAAGGCCTCTCTGTTTCCATTCCCCTGCTTGGAGCTCCTCCCCATGTGTCCTGTAGGCTCCACCACTCCCTTGCCTCATTACTCTTAAAATGCCAGCTGGCTGGTCATGCCTCCCTGACCATCTCCTGCAGCGCTATCTACCCCCATGCTCTCTCTCCCTTACCAGTTTCATTCTTGTCCCCAGTACTTACTGCCATGTAGCATGCTCAGTATGGGTTAATTTAGCTGCATGCGGTCCATCTTCTGTATGAGTTGGGACTTTGTTTTGTTTACTGCTGTGTTTTCAGCATCTAGAACAGTGCCTGGCACAGACTAGGCGCTCGCTGCATATTTGCTCAGTGATTATGAAATAAATGAATAAAAATATGATGGGTTTTGGCCAGTAAGGATTGGATAGACAACTAAGGTGACCCTCTGCCTCCAGGGCTGGGGGGTTTCCTGGGATATGGGACTTGCAGTGCTAAAACTGAGAAAGCCCTGGGCAAACAGGGATGAGTTGGTCACCCTAGTGATATCCCCCCACAAAGGTCCTCAGGAAGATCAAGCTGCCACGGGAATGAGACCACGGGGGCCTTGAGGGGAAGTCAGAGGCAGCTGCCCCATCCTGCATCCCCCGTTCCCCACCCTCTGCAGCCACAGCACCCTGTTGCACTGGGGAGATCATGGAGCCCAGCGACACAGCCTGCCAGTGGAGAATGCAGCAGGCTGCTGTCTTGATGGAGAAAGAACACAGTTTTCAATTTACATAAGCTGCTTGGAGCCCACGCTGTTTTACAACACTGTTCAGAGCCGCTGGCAGGGAGTCTGTGGTTCTTTCCCTCTCTTCCTTTCTCAGCTTTCTGGTGTTAAGCCGGCTTTGCAGGGCACTGCCCCTCGTTCAGGCTCCCAACAAGATGCAAAAGACAGTGGTCGTAGTGGTGTGGAGCGGCCTGCGATGAACTGCGGTTGGGGACGACCACCGTGAAAGCCTGGGGCCCACAGTGCCATCCCTGCCCTCTGAAACTGCCAGCAGCGATGTGCCACTAGCAAGCCTGCCTTCCTGTTCTGCCTGACTCGGATCCGCAGTTGGAGGGGTCCTAGCGAGCCCTGTGTCTGCTGGCCAGTGATGTGGGAACAAACATAAGTGGATTTGAACAGATGCCATGAAACCGTAGGGGGAAGGCAGGAGCAGGACAAGGCTCTTGCAGACTTCTGAACAGGAGGACCCTTGGTGCGTCTTTGAGGGGCTTGGCTCCCAGAGACTCACACTGGAGCAGAGCAGACTCCTGTATGGCCTTCTGGGTCCTGCAGTTTGGCTTCACACCCCCAGCAGGTTGTCAGGCCATGTAATGAAGTGGCTTCCTCGGGGCCATCGAGTCCACCCTGAGCTGCGGCAACATCTCTGCTGAGCAGGCGCCGCCCAAGGCTGAGCTTCCCGCTGGGCGGCACTCACCGCTCTCACCTGCTGTCACCGGTTCACCCTGGGGTGGCAGCCACACTCTTGATGATTTCCTTCTGTGTTCCCTGGAACGTCTTCACAGTGATAGGGAGTCTCCGATTATGTGTGCTTTTCTTTTTCTTTCCAAACCAAGACAATGTTCAGTAATTAATGCGTATTTTAAATATGACACAGAGATTTGTGTTTTTCTCCAAGGAAAAATGAAGTGACAGCCCTGTGTAAATAGCAGTCTAAGCTCAGGTGCCTTCCGGGGTGGGAAAGGGTGGACTTCCCGGAGAGAAGTACAGCTTACTTTGCCCTGCCGAGGAAAATCCCTTTTGTCCGAGGAGGGAAGTCTTTGACAGCATGTGCTGCTGCGGAGGCATCTCGGCCAGGCCTTTGTCAAAATTTATTTCTCATTTTTTATGAATGAGTTCAGTTCAGGGAGACTATCTTGTAGGAGAATTAAAACCCTGCTTTGGGAAGCAGTTTTTAAGAGCTGGCTTGGATTTGGTGACTAGTGACCAGGCAGCTGATAACGGGGTGTTCCGGCTGTAGGGAATGGCGGTTGGAGAGGGGAGGGGGCACCTGGGCAGATGGGTGGTCCTGCAGAGGTGGTTGGCAAGAGGCAGACTGCACACCCTTGCCGGGACTCCCCTCACACACCCCACGATGCCCCCAGCGTCTCAGTAGTGTTCTAGCCAACAAAGTAGTCCTTGGAAACAGATAGGCTCGGGTTTGAGGCTGATCTCTCCCTCTTCATAGTGTGTGATCTTGGGCAAGCCTCAGTTTCCCTACCTGTAAATCGAGGAGATTGTCACCGCTTGTGAAGGGGATTAAATAGCAATCTGCACACCACAGCTGGTGCGCAGCAGGTCTCAGCACATCCCTGCAGTAGCTGGGTCCAAGTGAGGTAGGCCCCCTTCAGCCTCACGGGAATGCGCCTTGAGCCTTCTCCCGAAGGCCATGTCTGCCCCTGCTGCCCTCCTGCCCCAGGCTGCAGGCCCACTTGCTCTCTGTGTTTGATGAAACTTAACCCAAAGAAGGTTCACAGAAGCATTATTTAGAGTAGCCCAAAGGTGGGAACAATCCAAATGTCCGTCAGCTGTTGCATGGATAAACAAACTGTGGTCTCTCCATACAACAGGGTATTATTTGGCCATAAAAAGGAATGAAGCGCTGACATATGGTACACATGGGTTAATCCCAAAACATTTTGCTAAATGAAACAAGCCATCACAAAAGGCCACGTGTTGTGTGATTCCATTTATAGGTAATGTCCAGAACAGGCAAATCCACAGAGGCAGAAAGTAGATGAGTGGTTACTGGGCTGGGAGCTGGAGGAGTTAATGTGGCTATTGGTTAGGGGGTGTGAGGTTTCTTTTCCAGTAATGAGAGTGTCCTGGAATTAGAGTTGGTGGTTTCACAACTTTGTTAAAAAAATAAAACAATTAAATTGTATATTTTAAACCGGTAAACTGTATGTTGTGTAAATTATATCTTAAAGCTGTTAATTTAGCAGAGAATGAATTTCTGTCCTTCAGTGTCCATTTTCTCTACACTGTATACCTTATATACTTTTGTATACAATGTACACATTTATACCAATGCCTGGATTTGCAAAACAGAGAATTACCAAATAGAGACTTGTACCATAACTTACTCAAGACAGATTAAAGCAGTGGTTCTCAAACACTGATTCCTGGACTGGTATTATTTAATGATGAAATATTAACAAAAAATTAGGACAATAGAAATATTTTAAAATTTGGGACAATTAGTTATCAAGGTTAATTTCTTAGTTTTGACAGATGTACAATGATTAAGTTAGAAGTCATTGTGGGAAGCTCAGTATATGAGTACTACTCTGCACTATTTCTGCAACTTTTCTGTAAATATGAACAATTTCCAGAATAAAGTTTCTTAATTAACCCTTCCCTCCCCAAATCCTAACAACAACAAAATAAAGATAAAGGTAGTGACCTAGGCAGAAACTCAAAAAACTATCTTTTGTTCTAAAATTATACTCATCCAACATTTTTGGTGCTGAAGTATCCTTTTGATGAAGTGGCTTTGGATGGAAATTGTGTTTGTTGTTTCCCAGCTTGACATCATGGAAGGTGATAATTCTGTGTCAGTTCCCCAGTTGTGGCAGATGCTGCTGGGGTCCATTCTCAGTCTTCTCCCTTCCCCTGCCTGGGTGGGATTACCCAACGGGCAGCCTCGCACTGTACCCAGAGCTCCTTGGCAAGGCTGAGCTCCAGTGGCCCACATGGGTCTCCTGTCTTGTGGTGTGCACTGTACCGGCTCCCTGCTTCCTGGACTCGCTTCCCTACCCACACTAGTGTTTGCTGGGATCACCTTGGGTAAAGTACCTGCCCTCAGAGTCCTGGCCTTGGTCTGCACCTGCATACCAAAATTAAGACTCTTGGGGGCTTGTGAATTCCTGATTTTGTGGGCCACAGAAACATGGACTAAGAGATGTAACCCCAGAATGGCCATCAGACATGCCGGGCTCTCTGCCGGACCCTGGGGTGTGCATCGGTTTTCTTTGGCTGCCGTGACAAGGGACTGAGCACTGAGTAGCTTGCAGCACAGAAACTTACCAGCTCACACTTCTGGAGCTGGAAGTCTGAAGTCAAGGTGTTGGCAGGGCCACGTTCTCTCTGAAGTCTTGGAGAGAACCCTTCCTTGTCTCTTCCTAGCTGCTGGCACCTGGTGCCAGTCTTTGGCACTGCTTGGCCTGCAGCTGCATTGCTGCCATCTGCTGTGTTCATGTGCTGGTTTTCTCGGCACCTTTGTGCCTCTCCTTTCTTATAAGGACACCAGTCACATTGGACTATGGACCCACCCTGCTCCAGTATTTTGACCTGATTACATCTGCTGTGACCCTATATCCAAGTAAGGTCACCTCCTGAGGTTCCAGGAGGACATGATGCTTTCAGGAATCTATCTCACCCAGTACAGGATGCAAAGAGAGAGACCAATGGACAAGACCTACCCCAGTAGCTTATAGACAAATGGGGCTTGTGGGTGGGGCAGTGCAGGTTTTAACTAAACAGACATACTAGTCAATGAGTAAAGATAATGACTTTTAAAAAGAAGGCTCTGAGCTCACATGAGAGAAACCTGGCTTGGGGGATGTAGGAGATGACCTGTGCCAGGAGGGAGAACAAACCTGGTGGACATCGGCAGGTGTTTCTTCCTGGTCAGGCCAGGAGCCCTGCTGTCACCAGTGTGCATCACCCACTGCTCCCCAGGTCCTGGGGAGGGCTGCGAGACAAGGAGGGAGGAGGAGCAGGCAGAAGAGGATGTGTGGGGTTTAGCAGCAGCAGTGAACAGAAGGTGAGAAACACCGGATTCAGTGACCTACCTATGGCAAGCAGCATTCAGCAGCTATTCAAGGAGCTTCCTGGAGACCCTCTCCACCCCCTGCACCCCCATGCCCACTTGCTGCAGATCAATGCAGTTATGTGAACTTGGGGTCCGGAGAAGACCCACGGGCCCTAGTGGGCATGAGGGGAACCCTGCAGAAGTGCTGTTCTGACCTGCAGCCTGAGGGATCCCCTCCCTTCTTCTTACCCACGTTCTCTCTCAGGAACATTCCCTGAGGTCCCCCTAATGGACTTGGCAATTGCTTTGCTAGTAAGGTCCACACTTGTGGTTTTGCTGGCTGGAAACCGTATCGGTGGTTTCACCTAGTAGAGCCACATTTGGCATTCCATTTCTAACAATAAGCAGCCTAAGAAATTGCATCTGAAGTCCCCTTTGCTGAGAGGGGTTGACTGACAATTCATTGTGTCCAAGATGTTGAGATTGATTGCCTGAGACAGACTAGGAAACCACACAGGAAATTCTTTGATTGGGGCGGAACTTACAACTCATTGACTGCACTGCAGTGCAGTGCGTGGCATTAAATTTGGGGCTTTCTGGGAAGTATTAGATTTGAAATGACTTTGCGTGATGCAGCCCAGATGTTAAAAGCGTGATGCTCAGGACTACATGATTGAGTGAAAAAATATAAATGGAAAATTACTGGAGCTGAAATTTTATTGCAAAGTTATTTATCTTTTTTATTACTTTCTGAATCCTTTTGTGCTTTTTGTTCATGGCAATGGATAGAGGCACTCTAACTTACACTTTAAGCAGAGATTAGGAGGGAAAATATTCCTCATGGCACCACAAAATACCAGATTAAGTCTCAGCCATGCCTGTGATTTCTCTCAGTACAATGAAATATCTAGAAACTGAAAGAACAATAACTAAAAAATATATTACAGTCCTTTTCACAGACTGTTATGTGGCTTTCTATTTATGCCAGTTAGCATTTCTTCTTGGAATAATAATGGTAAAAACAGGGCTCCCATAAAGATATGGCCTGGAATTTCATAATTTCAGTCTCCGTTTTGTCACACTGATCTTCGGACTGCTTCTGGGGGACCACAGCTGCCGGTGGCTCGGGTGAATCACACCAGTAAGGTGATGCTGATATTAATAACAATAATAACCCACCTTTTACTTTCTCATGGAGCTGTTGACTCTTCAGGATTGTAGTCTACATTATTTTAAAAAATGAATACAATTTTTATTAAAAGGAAAACTAATTTTTTTGTAAAACAAAATATGCACAAAGAATACATATACTTAAGTTTTAACAAAGGTTTATGTTTATTATGTTTATTCTTCATGCAATGACTTCCTTCTGTATTCAGAGAAAAAAGGAACACGTTTTCCTTTTTCAATTCTATTTGATTTTCTGTAGTAACATGGCAATGGGTCAGTGTCAAATGGGACTCTGGTACTAGGGTGCAGGGCTTTTCAGACTGAGGCATGTGGACCTACCATGCTCAACACGGTGTTTGAGAGCTTATTAGAAACGGTGTAAATGCACATTCTCAGCTTCACCCTGGACTTGAGTATCAGGACGCATGAATCGGTGAACAAGCCCTGGAGGTGATTCTGATGAGGGTGTGAGATGCAGAGGCCAATCAAACCCCAGATTCACCGCTCCATTCCTCAACTGTGACCTTACAGAGTCATTTCTCCATCTGCCTGCTTAAAATGAGAGCATGTTTGTAGTGAGGGTCAGGTGTGCGGAGGGGAATTTTTGAGTGCTTGCTGGGGTGCATCCTTATTTTCCCTTAACCCAGAGGGCTCCCCTCCCAACCACCCTACCCGGCCAGAGATATGTGACATACTTTTGAGTATTAGGGAAACCACATTTTCACATATGGGCAGATTAGGTTCAAAAACTACTGGTCCAAGTGTAAATCAGAGATGTGGATACCTGCTTGCACAGTGAGTTCTCCTGCCCCAGAACCTGGATAAAATGTTGAGCCCCAGAACCTGGATAAAATGTGGAGGAAGTGATGGACCACAAAATCAGGCAAATGAAATGGGGAGAAATGTTAGCTTCCGTGGGAGTAAAGTTCAAGGAGCAGTGAGGGAGCCAGGTTATGGCAGATCATATTCCCCAAATGGCCACAGCGATATGCCCCATCCCACATGTTCTTCCAGAACTCCTCCGCTGTCCCACTAAAGTCAGAGTCTTCTGTCCTCTCTCCTTGAACCTGGGCAGGCCTCTGTGATAGCCTTGATGGGTGGAATGTGGTGGAAATGGGGCTCTGTGGCTTCAGGGCTTTGTTGGAGGAGGTGAAACAGTGTCCTCCTGGCTCCTGGCTCTCAATACCCCCTTTTGGAGGTCAGAGCTCCCATTCAAGGAACTTTCTTGCCCTGAAGTCATGATGCCCAAGCACCAGGATTGAGGGGCTGGTAGTGGCGAGAACAGGGAGGCTTTGCTGTTGTCTGGAACAGGACAGGCAGCTCTAAAATCCCACCCATCTGGAAGAGAGAAAGCACCACTGTCAGCCTGCCAGGGCCGTGCCTGGCACAGAGTAAAAATATAAGCCACAGTTGCTTATTACTTACTGTACAATAGATATGCATGAGACGTCTGCTAGGACCCAGCTCCGGCAAGTGCTAAGCCAATGCTTATGATGAAAAGTGGTGGGGAGAGGGTGTGTGACATCAGAGGTTCTCTTGATGGATCACGGATGATAATGGTGGAGGTGGTGGTGGTGGGGGCGGTGGTGATGATGGTAGCTAGTGTTTCCTTTGTGTTTGGCCTGTGCTCTACTAAAGGCCTCAGTCATTCAGTTCCCAGCAGTGCTGTGAGGTAGGCCCTACACTGTCCCAGTGTGATGCACTGAGGTCACATGACTCGCCTCATGCCACAGAATCACCAAGTGCACTGGTGTCCTCACTGCTAACCTCTCCCCAGACTATATGTTTCAAGGTCTACACTGCATATATAAGGTCATTTAGTCCTCAAAATAACCTGATGAGGGAGATGGAGTTACCTCCATTTTTTGAAACTACAATTTTTTGAAACTACAATTCAGAAAAGTTAAGTAACTCGCCCACAGTGACACAGGTGATTAGGTGGGAAAGTGCCGTGTGTGCTGGACAAGAAGATTTGGGTGATGTTCCAGGCATGTAAAGGAGAGGTGGGGAGATGCGGTTGAAGTGAGGGTCAGATCCATGGCCCTAGGACTTACTTAGAATGAACTGTGAGTCACAGAGTGTGCCTGGTGCTCTCGGTTGAGATCTGTGTGTGTGGTGTGGAGGGGGAAAGAAGGGCGAGTACGGGAGGGACTCCAGGAGGGGCAAGGGTGCTGGACAGGGTGGGCGGGGGCTGGTATAAGCTGTGCTTTTCCACACGAGGCAGTGCCTTAGCCCCTTGTCAGCTGTGGTGGGAGACACCTGGGGAGCAATTCCAAGCCAGCCCTGCAGTGAGAATGGTAGTGAATGTAGATGTGCTGAGCACCAGTGCCTTTCTGTTTCCCTCTGTCTCCCACCCACTCCACAGACCTGCATGGGTGGCCTGATGGGAAGGACAGCCAACAGACACCACCGTTAACTTTTCTTGTGAAGAGCCTGGTAGATTTCCCACTGTTTCTTTTAAGTAGCACAGTGGCTGTCACAAAGGGGACCTGGTCAGAGATCTAGCTGTTTATGTCGTGCTACTGCCAGGCCTGGGCAAAGCTGGGCAAGCCTGGCGGGGCCCATGCCAGCTTTGCTGGTGAGGGGCCAGAAAGCTAGGGTGGTATTGCATCAGGCTGTACGAGCTGTCTGCCTGCCTGGAGAGGAGAAAGGGTGACACCCAGCTCACACGTGACCCGCAGTAAATAGCTTCCTGTAAATAGTAAATAGCAGCCATGGTGGCTGTGTAGCTCGGTTGTTACCCAGCCAGAGCCTCACTGGAGTGGAGAGCGTGCCCCAGAGCCAGCCTCTCTCTCATTCCCTGCGCGATCTTGGGGAGTCGCTGGGAACTGGTGCCCAAGTGGGGTGGAGGATCCTAGAGAGACAGACGTCAGAAGGTCCAGTCCAGTTGTCTCCCTGAGTCTTGTTGTTCTCATCTGTAAAACGGGGGGAGGAAGAACAGGCGCTCAGCACGGTACTCTAAGGATCAAAAGTGGGTTATCGTAGAACCAAACCAACTTAACTCTTGCCAGAATTGTTCTCACAGAGTAGAAGTATCTTCAAAGAAGCAATGCCCCAGGAAGAGTTCTCCGCTGGGAGGAACCCCGAGCTCAGGAGGTCTCGCATGTCAGCTTCACAGTCAATGTCGACACAGGCAGCTGGCCGTGAGCTCCACAGGCGCTGCACCTTGCTGGGAAAGCAGAACGCGTGTGTTAGTCTCCTGTAAACAGGTCTTGGGAAGTTCATATTTGAATAGGAATGAATCTGGAATAAAACTTTTTAACCCCAAAAGCTTGGGGTTAAAATATGCCTCTTTTGAGGGACTTAAGATACTGAACTATAAAATAAATGTTATTTTTTGATGCTGATTTCTGCAGACTATTTTTCTAGAGAAGTGATCTCAATTTAAGATACACTGATGAATTTTATGTTTTTCCTTTTAGAACCATTATTTATGGGGATGAACAGTATTATGGGGTTATGGAGCACAAGAATCCTGATTCTTAGAATTTTAAGTGAAAGCATTTGGGGACAGAGGGCCTTATCTTTTTGCTATAAAATAACTAATATGTGTGCAAACACACATGCATTTACACGCTCCAGTGTTCACATGCACATTTACCTTCTTCCAGGAGGAGGAAGGGAATGGAAACTATTTATCATGTCCTTTGACTGATTTATCAATTATTGATTTTTAGAATTGCTAGAAATTAACTTGACATCCTCACTGTCTTTGGTATTGGTTTAACCACAGTCCTTATCCTTTTGGGAAAAGTCCCCTGGATTCCATGGAACTCACCTTGAAAAATATTGTCTCCTCTGTATTTTTGTCTATTCCTTAGATTATGCATGAACTTTTTACCTATTAACACACCTCTTATTCTCCCTCTATTCCTCCTCTGAAAGATATTTCCCTTCCTAGAAATTTCAGAAGTTTCCAGTTATATTTAGTGGAAAGGGTAAGACTAGCACTGATGATAGCAGTAGAGTTGTGGTAATTGATTCATATGTTGAAAATTTAATATGTGTCAGGTTTTTTTTTTTAGCATGCATAGTCTCCCTCTTTCTGTAAGAAAGTCATTCAGTAGGTTTGCAACGAGGCTACCTGCCCCCTTCTCCCCAGTGGGGAAGATGTGACCCATACTTGTTCAGTTAGAACATGCCATGCCCTGACCATGGTGATGTGTTTAGGGGTGGGAAAGTGGCCTAAACAGGCCGTGTGACCAGACTGAAACTTTCTGTAAGGTTGCTGAGGTTCGTGGGTGAAGGTCTCTTCCTTTGGGATCAGAACTGTAAGGGTCATGTTGTGTCTCCCATCCCATCTCATGGAGAAGGAAGCCTTCACTGCAAACTATAATAGAAGGGCACCAGGAGAAGTTCTGGATGGCCAGACCTGGGCTTGAGCCCACCGTGGGAATGGGAGCATGGGGGTGAGGCAGGAGCTGTTACTAGAGAAAAGGGGGGAGCTGGAAGAACATGCAGGAAAGTTGAAAAGCAATAGGGGAGGTGTTTTCTGTGAACTTGTGCTCTAAAATGACTACCAGGATGGGGGCTGTGTAGCAAGGGGTGAGGAGGAGTGGTGTCAGACGAGAGAGGAGTGGATTTCAGGATTATCCCAATATCTTGGATATTTTGGAAAAGGAGTTGAAGAAATGGTAAAGCCCTCTAGAATATAGTCCTCTGGGAAGCCTATGGTAGGCAGAGGAATGGCCCCAGAGATGTCCACTCTAATCCCGGGGACCTGTGAATATGTCACCTTAGGTAGCAAAAGGGACATTGAAGATGGGAATAAATTAAGGACCTTGAGATGAAAGATTATCTTGGATTATCTGGGTGGGTTCAGTGTAATCTCATGAGTCCTTAAAAGTAGAAGAATACAGAAGAGTGGTAAAGACATGAGGTGGAAGAGAGAGATTGGCAGTGTGAGGAACTGAGTCCACCACGGCTGCAGTGAAGACACGGGAGGGGAGCTGGGTGCCCTGGCAGCTGGGATGGGCCTCAGCTGTCAACCAGCAAGGTTGCAGGACCTCGGCGCCCAGGTTCCCCAACAGCAGGGAAGTGCGTTCTGCCTGCACCACGAATGAGCAGGAGCTGGCCCTCCCTTGGCGCCTCCAGCAGCAGCCCTGCTGACACCTTGGTTTTGGCCTGGTGAGGCTGCTGCAGGATTTCTGCCCTCCAGCAGGGTAAAGTGATGAACTGATATTGTCTAAGCCACTACATCTGGGACGTTTGTTACAGTGGCAATAGAAAACAAGTGTAGAAGAAGGTCCACATCGTATCAGATCAGGAGAGACGGGATCTGCTGTCAGTTCTGGCTCCTTGCTGTGTAGTGACCTGACCTCTGCCCTGGCTTTCAATGCAGAAGCACTGGTATTACCCACCTCCAGGGTGGTTTGTTAATTGTTCAAGATTGTCCTTTTAGGGCCTTTGGCACAGTACCTGGTGTGGGCTCAGTGCAGAGCAGCTGTTGGTTGATGAAGACAAGCCCAGAGAACAGAGGGAAAGAAAGCTCCTGGACAGTTTCTGGATTTTTTTTTCAAATAGATAAACTAGGTCAAAAAGAAATATAGCTTGAATATATGTTGCAGGCTAATTCAGTTTTGAAATCTTTTGAGAGCTTTTTAATATTTTCAACTCTATAAAATTGTAGAGTGCTGAAAATACTCCCAAATACATTGAAATTTCATTAGAAAGTAATGCACAAGGCCACGCCTTACTTTTCTTGAAAGAAAAGGGATATGAGGGGGAGAGAACAAGAACACATCATTTTAAAATTCCACTTCCAAATGCATCCATTTTGTGACATTTAAAATAGCAATCAGATCCATATGCCTCAGCAGTAGTGTTGTAGAAAGTTGAAAACCAAGCACATTAACACCGGATTATTTCTGTATTAAAAGGTTGCCCTTGTAGGAGCTCAAATCTGCGCATTCTCCATTTCATATGGCCGGATGTGTGGTTTCTCTTTGGAATTGCTTTTCCCTTTCACACACACACAGTCCTTTACTCAACTCATTTATGCTCGCCCAGTCTCTTTGGAAGGACAGAGATTCCCAGGGGCTGGGTTCCAGTCCTAGCTCTGCCACTTAGCAGGGCTTGCCCACATGTGTCTTACACACTTCTTACCCTCCATGTGTCCCTGAGCCTGCACCCATATCAGGATGGTGGTTGTGATAATTGCTGTCTAGTGAGAGGTCACCTGAAGGAGGACTGCACCTGGCAGGGTGTGCCCCGAAGCAGGAGGCTCCACCCACTTTCGTGCCAACACGTGCCCTTTCACAGCCCCTTCAGGATCTCAGAGCCACTTGAGGGCCTGGTCTGATCCATGCTGTATTTTTCAATTCCAGCATCTCATAAGTTGATGGAAGTTCAGGGACTCCAGACTTTATCAGACTGTCCTTTCCTTTCCAGCTCCATTGATTTATTGCCATGGTTCTAGAAGTGTGTGCATTTAAAAATATTCGTCATCCTCTGCTCTGTCCCTCCCCACCCTAAATACCCAGGAGAAACTGTTGTCCTCAATCACTCACCCAGGCCAGGCACATACACGTGTAGTTACAGATTTGGTCTTCGCTCATTGTTTTTAACATAAAATAATTTTCTAACTCACTATTACAATAACAGTGATCATTGCAATTGGATTGCAATTCAAGGTGCTTCATGGTGTTTCAGTGATTACTCTTAGCTTGCCATTTCCAATGTTGTTAATATCATGAGGATTGTATTAATCACCCACTCTGATTAGCTTCAAGTCACTCTCAGAGAAGCAGTAAAGCTGGAGGTCCCAGGAGACAAAAGGGACTTTAGAGACCCCTCGTCTGAGCCCGTCCAGGTGTGGCTGTCCTTGATGACATCTCTGCTTCTGTTAACCCTGGACTGTTCCCCATCCTCCACTTGTTCAGTGACCTCTGAGGAATTCCTGGGCATGGCAGCATCTCAGACCTGCCACAGTGCTGTTTGACTTGACTTTACCCACCCTTCTTATGGTCCAAGGTCAGCCCCAAGGTCATTGCGCTGGAGGTGAGCTTGATGCCTGTGGTCCACATGGGAAGGCTGGGTTGTCCTCTCCAACCTGAGAGGCCTCTTAAGGCGCAACCGCAGAAGACTCTGAGAACCTTTCTCAGAGGGTGTGGGGTCTCTGACTTTGGGATTTCTCCTGAGGAAAGATTTGAGTGATGGAAGGAAACTCCAGTAAGCAAGCATGGGCATGGGAATGAGGGGCAGGAGGCTGGCCAGGGCATGTCACCCAGCCAGTACCAGTGGGGTAACTGCTGTTGATCCCTCTGCAGAACTGTGGGGACAGCGTAGAAAATGTCTCAGCACAGCCCAGTGGGAGGAAAGGGGATGTTTGTCCACTGAGTCTCAGCATCATGGCTGAGGCCACTTCCCTCCTGGCTTCTCCACTGAGGCAGAGAGCTGAAGCCTTTGGCATTAGGAGAGGATTTGGATGGGGTATGGATAGTACTGAGCACAGTGAACTGTGGGTTCCTCTACCCTTGGCCTACAGTCTCCTTCCTCCTGCTTGATTTCCAGTGCTTCCAGCAACCTGGGGCCTGACCTCCTGGCTGGAGTGTTGACAGTGACAGAGAGAGGGATTAGCGGACCGTCTGTGGTGAAGGGAGCCTTGGAAAGGATGAGTATTAGCTTACGAACTATGAACAGCAGGGTATTTTCCTGTAAACTCCAGTTTACAACCCCTGCCCCAGACTGGGTGGGAACTCCTGGGGAAAGGCGTTTGGGATCAGTGTTACGGGTCCTTCTGCAGGACATCTTGGCAGAAACAGCATTTTCCTGGCTGCTGAGTGGACCGGGCAGGAGGGCAGGGTTTGCCCACAGACCTTTGGGAAGACCCACTGTGGCAAGGAGGGCAGGGCCTAGGTTTCTGCTTTCCTTAAAGGGGAGTGGCTGAGGGGCTGGCGTTCACCCAGAGACCCGGGGCACCTCTATTAGACAATGATGAGAAATAGAACTATACCGGGAAGCAAAGTGCTCTGTCTGCTGATCAAGTCAGGCAAAAACTATGAAAAACAAGAAGGGACTGTGTGTCCCTGGGAGTCTTCCTTTCTTGTGTCTCCCTGTGTCTGAGGTCAGGCATAGGATGGGCCCTGTTGGAAGAAAAATTTGCATGACGTGGGGAGTCTGCAGCCCCCAGGGGTATGGAGTGCAATGGCTGCAGGAAATTGGGATTGGTGGTGTAAGGCAACTACAGACACATGGGTAGGCGGATTCTACAAAACAAAAATGTAGCAAAGACTCCCAGGAACTCATAATGCACTGACTGGGGGTGCTGTCCCTTGGTGGGTCATTGGAAGCCTCCCAGTCTCTAGGAAGCACTTTGCATGGACCGTCCAGAGGTCTCTGTACTTGAGTCGATTCATGTGCAATTATCTCAAGAGCCCTGGAGAAGGGCCAGCAGGGTGCTGGGCACAAATGTACTGATTTTACATTTTTAATAATGTTCCTTTTAATTTGTGAAGTTGACATTGTTCTCTGTGTTGGGAAAGGCTGTGCTGTGGAGGGGCAACTCGGGGTCCTCGCCTTGCTGGGAGGCACAGCCTCTTCTGTCTCACTCACTGCTTCCTGGCAAACCCATGGTGAGCCCACTGCCAGCTGTAGAATCAAGTCAAAATTTGAGTATGTCTAGGGGGCCCTAACCCCTTTCCTGGCCCCAGAGAACTCTGGTCAACCTTAGTCATGAATCTATTCAACATACGTTTGAGCAGCTTTTTGAATGCCAAGGAGGAGATGGGCACTGTGGGCAGATGGTGAAGTTCTTGCCTTCATGGGGCTCTAATTCTGGCCTGAATGTCAGCAGTGCTGGGGTTGAGAAACCCTGGGCTAGCCATGTGCTGAATGGTGAACATTCTTTGCCTCATTTCATCCTTAAAGGAATCCTGTTAAGAATATGGTTCCTGTTTTATAGTTGGGGAAACTGAGACCCAGGAGATTGAGCCATTGTCCCAAGTGGCTCAGCTGGTTAGTGGTGGAGCTGGGGTTCAAACCCAGGCCTGACCCTGCAATCTGTGCTTTTTAACCAGTACATACTCCTGGCAGGGTGCCCAGCACATAGTAGGCATTTGGCAGGTGTCTGAGGAATGAATAAATGAAGAAACCTCTTTTCTGTTGAAATGCAGGTTCTTCGGGACCTGCCAAGTGTGGCTTCCAGCCTTCCTGTAACCAGACATTCTCTAGCAATCCCTGTGAATGACTCAGGCCCCCTGGAAATCATTCAGAACGTTTACATCACTGCCCATTACTCATCAAAAACAAACCCTCAGACGCAGGCAAGCCAGGAGCTGTGACGGCTTGATGTTGGCACCAGGGACACTGAGGCTCACAGCCAGGTCCCAGGGGTTGGCGGGCTCCGAAGACAGCAAGCACCCCCTCCCCAGGGCCTCTGTCTGTGAAGTGTGCCGATGAATGTCTGTCAGCCTTAGGTCCCTTTCTTACGAGACTGCAGCAGTCAGCCAGTGGCTCCCAGGGTGAAGGCTTCCGGGCCTGCTGCGTGGCAGGGGAGCTGATGACCCATGGATGGCAGGGTTCGAGGGGTCTCATGTGATTGCTACTTGTATGGATTCAGTTGGACAGATGTATGTGGCAGGCTTATTTTGTGCAGCCCCTGTGCTCAGTTTTGCCCAGCTGCACTTGCTCAAACATTTGACAGTGGTCCCAGGGGACACCTCAGCAGGGGGCACTGGAGGATCCCAAGGTGGGATCTGTGGAATGATTCCTAATCAGACACGCACCCCCATGCTGGCCCTCCCCCAGCTTCTAGGTCATCAGCTGCCCCAGGGCTCCTGTCTTTGTGGTCCCCTCAGGGTCCCTGACCCACAGGGAACCTTGCCAACCACGTGCAGGTTCTGAACCAGCCTGTGCTGGGGCAGTGGGCAGGTGGGTTCTGGTTGGTGTCTGCTTCATTCTGTCTCACGCACTCCCCTAATGCAGACCATGGATTGAGACGAGAGGGTGGTGGAAGAATACAGAAGGCCCATGGGGACCTCTGCCCATTCCTTCAAGGTCAGGTTGATAAACCTTAACTGAGCCCCTTAGGCCCCGCTCCAGGTACAGGGGATATTTAATGAATCACAAAAGGCCCTGCCCTCCTTGAGGAGGTGGCCTATTAAGAAAGACCCCTATGAAATGATCGCAGGGCACTCTCCCTCCTGCCCTGAGCCCTGCTCACTGTCCCTCCTCCCCTTTCTCCCCCTTATCTGGGTATTGCTGTCAGGGCCAGCAACCCTCCAGCCAGGGGGTTCCTGGCATCTAGAGCCCTTTCTGGGCCCATCACCCACTCTTCTCCCCAACATGCCCTGGGTAAACGCCACTTGCTCTGGGCCTGCTCTGCTGCAGGAGGAGGGCTTTCGTTGAGTGAATGAAGGCATTGGCAAGACAAGGGTCTATCCACAGCTGAATGCAGCAAAGCCCACCATGGAGGGAAACCTCACCTGTGCCCAGCAGCCGTTCCTGGGGAAAGGAATGGTTGAGTGTGGGGCATCAGTCTCACCCACACCACACTGGGAGACTCAGGAGCAAGAGGGCCTTATTATCACGAGCACAAGCCGCCAGGTAACAGTGTGAACTGGCAAAGTGGGCAGGAGGAGAAAGAGTTCATTCGTGGAGCAAAGTGAGGGCCCAGTGAACCAAATGCAGAAGCCAGGGCCCATGCTTCTTAGGATCTCAGTGTTTAGGATGACTATTCCTTTCCCCGCGTTAGAGGAGAACCCCAAGAACGTCCCCTCCCCGCCACAGATCCTCCTGGAACTGCCAGGACCTTGGACAAGGAGGTAATGAAGATTTTCTGCAGCAACAAAAATGAAACCTGGAACGAATCTATTTTTACCACTTGAAGCAAAGCTCGTTTGACCCGTGATGGCAGCGCTGGGGCTCATTTAGCCTCTGCCCTCACCGTTGATTCTATTCGGGAGATAAATATGCTATGGCGTCACGGAGAGCCACCTCCCTCAGAGTGTGGGTCGGGGTGCTCACAGGGGAGAAGGTGGCACTGAGCAGAATTTTATTTGATCTGTTTTTCATCCCTCTACCTGCTCCAGTAACTAATCAAATACACCTGTCCTGAGGGCTGGACTTACAATGGATTCCCATTAACAAATTACTCTATAATCAACTTCCCCTTGCCTACAGCAGCCTGAGGGGCAGGAGGGGGCGCTCTTACTGTGATTCTGCAGGCTTGCTGGGACATGGCTGAGCTTTGCCAAGGATGTATTCCTTGTCTGTGGTGGGGCTGCTGCCCATGTGTATCGTTGCCCCTAGTCTGTTTCCGCATCTCCCTGTTCCCCACGGTTGGGTCTCAAAGGCAGAATTGCAGAGGGGGTTAGTCTCTGCATCCTCTCCTCCTCTGACACTTCATCAAAGAAGCACCTGCTTCAGCCAAGATGCTTTTAGTGGCCTGAGAAGCCAACAGCTGACAGCCACTTACTCCAGTTACCATCTCGGGGTGGGTGTGGGAGGGAGGAGTCTTCGTGCTTGGAAAGCCATTTTCCCTAAATATAGCAATACGTGATTCCAGCAGCTTCTGTCCCTCATGCTCCAAGTCCAGGCATCCTGCTGAGCCCAAGTGACAGATACATCATGTGATGTGGGGTCAGAGGCACCCTTCCCATGACTCTGGAACCATCAGTTCACTTACGCCTATTCCGTCTCCTGACAGGAACCACTTGCTTACCTGCTAATTTGTCCAAACACGACCCAGGGGAGAAGTAAAACCTGGTTGCTGTTGCTAAGAATTCCTGTTACTCAGAAAATCCACATATGCAACATAAACAGGTTTTGTTAGAGGATAAAAATCAGGGTTAAACCTGGGTTTCAGCCTCCTACAAAAATATACTAAGTCAGATGTGACACATTAGCAAAAGGAAACAGCACAGGGTGGAAGAATGGCTCAAGAGCTGGGCTCTGGTGAAGACTGGAGATTGAGGGCAGCTGCTTTTCTCCCCTCCCTCCCTGTCTCCCTCCCTCCATCTCCCCCTCTCCGTCCCTGTCTCCCTCCCCCTTTCTCTCTTCCATCTGAATCTCCATCCCATCCCCCTTTATCTTTCTGAGATGTTTCCTCTACTTCCCCATCTCGCTCATGGTTCTCAGGTGCAAACAACAGAACCCCCTCTAGCTCATAACTGGTTTTAACATTAAGTGAATTCATTAAAGGACCTTGGTGAGCTCACAGTATCCCTGGGATGGTCAGAGGCCAGGGATCAGGAGTTAGCCCCTGGGAACCCACAGGTCCTTCTGCTCACTGCCCCAGCCGCCATGCCACGTTGCTGTTACCGGTGGAGCCCAGGCCACACTTCTTCAGTGAGGACAGACACTGGACGCGGCGCTGGCAGTCCTGTGTGAGGTGAGGGTCTCAGACAGCCTGGGCTGATGGTCACTGGTCCACCTCATGAGTGTTACCGACATTCTGCTGTGTGCTGGAGAATGGGAGCAGTGGGGGACAGCCTTATGGAAAAGGGGGGCCAGACCGAGTGAACAGACGCATCGCAGTAACTGCACTAGAAGGAAGGTAAAAGGAGGTGGTGGTGAGCGCATGGGTAGATCTTCCCCAGGCTGGGGTTGAGGATGCGCTGTGGAGTTGATGTGTCAGTTTGTTACGGATTGAGTGTGTTCTCCTTGGTCCTGGTCCCTGCCGCAACAAAGAATTGAGAGGCAGAGACACGGCAGCAAAGCAAAGCGAGGAAATTTTATTTGAACCCACTCCAAGGGAGGAGCAGGCCAGAGTCCAGATACTCAAAGGCAATGAACGGTTAGGGGCGGGTCTGTTGATCATGACCTACTGGGAGGCACTTCTTTGATTGACAGGGTGAGGTCATTTGACTGACAGCTCTAATTATACACCCATTCCTCCCGGTGCACAAGTCTTTTCCCAAAATGCACACAGAAAGCCGAGGGGTGGGTAGGAGCAAAATCGCAATTTTATTTTAATGGGATTACGATGAGGGGTGGATTGGGCGTTTCTTAGTTTTGTCCAGTTGTGTGTGTGCTGGCATGCAGTTGCAGACTGGTTTGGCCTGCTCCCACTGGGCAGGGCGTTATCTCCCTGCAAAGTCTTTGTTGTGTTCACATGGGACCCCTCCTGGGTGGTTTTCCTTGAACCTTATCTTCCCCTTCCCCAAGTGCTCTTGTCTGTCTGTCTGCCTAACAAGTTGGTCTGCAGCTGGATGGACATGACAAGGAGGAGCTGGCGGTGGCCCCACCCCTGCCATCTGGCTGCAGCCCTGTGTGCCAGCTCTGTCCATGGCACCATGAGGAGCAGGGCGCACATGGCTGGCTCACGCTCCTTGGGGTCCTTGGATGAGTCTGGAACTGCTTGGGGTGCTATGTGGTGGAGGAGAAGCCCTTAGGCCCTGGAATCCCAGAGTGAGCTGGGGCAAATTGACCTCTCTTAACTTTTGGCTTTTTCCAAAGTAAAACGGGCTTGGTAAAAGAATCTGCCCCATAGGACTGGGGATAGTGCTTGTAAAGTGCTTAGGACAGCTTCTGGCACACAAGTGCCCAAGAAATGCTTGGCTGTTAGAATGGAGTCACCATGCTTGTTAACAATCAATCAATACATTGTAAGAGAGCCAGACTATTCCTTAGTGATGAGCCAGTGCATAGGAAAGGGGAGCAAAGCTTCTGGGATTTTCTTTGAAGAGTCTTTGTTCTATTTTATTTTCCTTTATCTCCATTTTCTTCATTAATTACGTTAACTACTTCTTGTTGAGAGTATATATTCTAGGCACTTTCCCCAGAATAGCCTATTTAATCCTTAGTTCTCTATGATGACCTCCCCACCCAGTATGTGCATGTAAATCAAGCATCATAGAGTTTAAGCATGTTGCTGAATGTTGCAGCTACTGTGTGCAGTGGTGAGATTCGAACCCAAATCTGTGTGACTCTTGAGTTCCTTCTTTGACCAGTACCAGGTCATAGGACATCACTGAGGAGAAGGGGCTAAAGGCCTGGGTTTTATATCCTTCTGGATCTCTCTGGGGCCTCATTTCTGTCCACCAACAATAGTACAGATTCTTACTTGGAACAGTTATGTCCGGTGGAGGGCTCAGCTGTGTCTATTTCTGCCCTTAGACAAACACTGCTTAGTGTTCCCCCGGAGCCTTCTGGGAAGTAATGCCAAAAGGAAGCAGTTCTCTGTAATGCTGCAGCCACAGAAAGCAGAGAACTAAGTGTCCAGGAGGGTAACAAACCACCCACCTAATCTATTTTTATTTGCTTTCTGTTCATTTTGCATTTTCTTCTCCTATCTGTAATCTTTTTCCCCCATGTGAAAAGATCCTCATCTAATTCTCTGTTTCACATACTGGTGCTTCTTGCAGAAACCATTATCTGCTGTTACTTAAAGTGTGGGTTCATGAGCCCTTGCCCGAGAGGGGCTGTGTACTGTTATTTCTGTGCCTGCCTTTGTAGGTTTTAGATTAATTCCTGCTGTGGTCATGTTCATTGGGATAATTTTATCAAGATTTCTTTTTCTCTTGCTTTATTATTTGCTTTCTTGGTTATTTTATTAAATTTTAAAATATCTTACTAAAGCCACTTCTTTTCTTGTGACAAAGGATAACTCTTCTAACTTTGCTTTAAAAACTTGCTGACAGGATTGTTTTTAGGGCCTCCCTGTGAGCAGGGGCCAGGTCGGGAGCCTTGGCGAGGGAAGGCTCTTACCTTGTAGTCTGAATGTTTCTGTATGGCTTTAATTATTTATAACCATCACCAACTATTTTACTGAATTGTTTCAGACAATGAAAGATGACTTCCAGACCTGCTAATGTTAAACTTTTTCTAACTTTTTCCAAAAGTGGTCTGCTTTCCAAGATGTAGAAATACAACACATCTTTTTTGAATAAACTTTAAAAGCTGCACGTTAAAAAAAATGACTAATGGCAATCTGTCCAGTAAAAATATTGTGGATATCAAAACTGCATGGAACTAGGAATATGCCTTTATAGAGATTTTTAAGGCCACTTGGCCTAACTTCAGTTTATAACTCAAATGGGAATTTCACTGGGTTCTGTTGGATTATCCAGAGGGGCAAGGATACAGCTGCTAGCTCCCATATTCACTCTGTAGAGACTTAGTGCAAGCACATTATTCTTATCTAGGTTATCACTGAAAATCATATGGAAGGACAATTTATGAAAACCGAGGAGGCTTTATGGTGACTGTCCTTTTGAAAAAGGACTAACAGAGCAAACCCAAGTTTTTGGTTCTCACCATGGGTGAAGTGTTCACCTGGGCAAGTGTCTATATAATTTTGCAGGTGGGCAGGTAGGTCAGCTGGCTGGCCATGGGACACAGGACCCCAGTGGACAGAAAAGGAGCCAGGCCTGGAGAGCAACCCCTGGTGGATAAGGAGCCTTCCTGCACTCCACAGAACCCCCCCAGCCCACTCAGTGTTGCTCTCTCCTAGTCATCTGCAAAGACGTTCCTGAAGCTACAACAGCCAAAACATTGCAAGTACTCTCCCTTCCCACCATGCCTCCACACTCCCCCACTCACATATCAGATGTGTGTTTCTTAGATACAAATCTAAAATTAATGCATTCTAGCTTGGTTCCTTGGGGAAAAAGTGGGATAAATCAGCAAATGTCAAAATGTTTTCTCCAGATTTCTAAATGAGTGGAAAATAAAACAGTATAACTCCTGATGGGAATTACCTGGTCACCCATTTTTCCATATATATATATATATATGACAAGTCTGTTTGCTATTCTCTGGGGTGAATCCAGTTGGGAATATTTTATGCTGTAGATCTTTAAACTTAGAAGGAAACACCATCCATTTAATAAAAGGGTGTCCTGAATCCAGGGGTTGTAGGTGGTGCCCTTGGACTCCAGGCAGATCACTTAGCCATGGCCTCATGAATATCACGTCTGTCTGGAGGTCTCGGACAGACGTGGCCACACACCCAGATATGGGCTCCTTCTCTGGGTAGTGCCGGTTAACCTCCAGTACCTAGTATAACTGGAAATCTTTATTGGAATTATCCAAGCCATTACCCCGCTCACCGTATTAGCTCTGCCCTGGAGCGCTCTTTACTGTGTGTCACGGGGATGGAGTGCTTTGTCAATTGGAACTCAAGCCTCCCGATCTTAATTAGAGATGTGCCAAAGTACCTGAATTTAATGGAGAAGGTTGGAAGACAGTTCTCTCCCCACCCTCTTGCATTTAATAACTTCATTACTGATTACTGTCCACAGCTATGCGGAAATTAAATATGCTCTGTAGAAAAGCACAAAGGCTGATACACAGCTGTTTCTGCATGGCAAGCTCGACGCATAGCTCTGCACCATTTTCCAAACAGGGAGAGCCAAACGTCAGCCTGTGGTCCCCCATACCCAGCCCAGCAGCCTGGCCTCACAGGCCAGGGAGGGGCCAGTATCTGTGGTGGGGAGAATGCATTATTCATGTGCGAGCTCCCATCTGCAGATAATTCAGTATTCTGCTCTTGGTAATCTTTTTCAATGTTATCTGTATTCATCCTCTCGTTTTGTAAAGAAGGCTGCTAAGTAATTGTTAAATATCTCTCCTGTTCCCTGAATAAATTGGAGATACAGAAAAATAATAGGGATATGATTGCAATATATTCATTTGGTTGTGTTTGCCCTGTGTTAATGGTGCACACACAGCAGACAGAGCTGCAGCTTTCCAGAACTACTGAAAAGGGCCTAAGTCACACGTATTCTTCCTACAGAAAGATTTCCCCAATATTAATGCCCTTTAATGTTCCTTAGCCATGGCCTCAGGTAATCTTATATCACCTGCTGTGAGGATGACAATTCTTACCATCAGTGGCTTCTTTTCCACTGAAGAACCAGGCAGTGATCCCATTCATGTGGAAATTCTGCCAGCCTTATTTAAGCTAAACATTTCCGTGTGAGACAGGAACATTTTAACTATTACATCCGTATGCTTTGCGAAGTGAATTTGCAGGTTCATATTTCCCCAGTCCAAGCAACGGCTTGTGAGCACAGTAAATACAGCTGGAGGAAACTGTTTTTGTAACACTTAGTTGGAAGGAATAAATAGCACTGGATTCTGAAAAGAAAGGTAAAATGTTCCTGAGTTTCTGCAGAGGAGAGAAGAGCAAGGAAAATGGTGACACTGTTTCCAGAAAGCTGCATGCAGAAAGGAAGTAGTTGCTTTAGCTTTTATGCTGAGGAAAACACCCAAGGAGAGTGGCGTAGGCCGTGGGCTTATCCAGTGTTCTAAGGAAACAGAGAGCTGGCTGAACTAGGGGGCTGGTCAGGGGGCATTTCCCTCCCGTGAGCACCAGGGCCCCCAGGAAAGAAAGCTGGAGCTTTCTGAGAAGAGCTACTGGCTTGGGGGAGGTCTGCCAGGGTTTGTAGGTGGAGCACAGGACGTTGTACCAGAGGTGGGCCACCATGCAAGTGACCTCAGGGTGTAGTGGAATCCTAACAGCCCGCTTCACATTTGGGCTCTCACTGAGGTTATTTTGGGAGTTCCTGCTTGCAGGTGCCCTTGAGCTGCCTGGAATAAAGACTTCACACTGTTTGTCCTGGGGGCTTAATGCAAGACCACAGGGTCATGGATATTTATAAGCACATGTGTCTGTAAATACCTGCTGAGACTAGTCTCTCTTACTATCAAATGTGCTTCTACACTCTTGGCTTTCAGTCATGTCCAACCTGTCATCCATGCAAATTTTTCTTTCGGTTGCCGACATATGCTCTGTAGCTTTTCCTGTGGTTGCACGTCTTCTTTGTTCTCCCGTAATTTTTTCTCTTCTTGGGCTCTGACCATAGCTTCTAACAGGCACAGCCTGCTTTCCTTCTTTTAGTCACTACTCACAGCTCTTGTGAGAGCCTTAAAACAGGGTCCTGGTTTCCTGATTCACCTGGCCCAGGCATGCTCTCAGGGGCTGATGTATGCAACACACTGATTCGAACAGTGGTTGTCAACAAGGGAAACGGCTCCGCTACTTAACCACGGGGCATCTGGTGATGCCTGGAGACATTCTGGCTGTCACAGCTGCCGGCTACTGGCATCTCATGCGTAGAGGCCAGGGGTACTGGTGAACATGCTGTGCCACACGGCAGAGCCCCCATGGCAGAGAATCGTCCAAGCCAGAGTGTCAGCAGTGCCAAGGCCGAGGAACCCTGGTTTCTA
This sequence comes from Smutsia gigantea, assembly GCA_032199065.1. Lineage (NCBI taxonomy): Eukaryota > Metazoa > Chordata > Mammalia > Pholidota > Manidae > Smutsia > Smutsia gigantea. Next base: position 45,783 of record JAVSCE010015544.1, read on the forward strand.
ACCCAGCCTTGCATCTGGGTTTGATCTCTTCCAGCAGCAGGACTGTTAACTTCTCGGTGACTCCTTATCTCATCTGGAATACAGCTCCTAGCTCACGTGGCTTCATGAGGACTAAATGAGATAATGCTTAAAAGTACTTAGCAGAGTTACTCCTAGCATTTGTAAACGTGCAAGCCTGGCTGCCATCATCCTTGTTTTACTTGGCTTTTTAAAATTCAAGGTGCACAGCTTAACCTCTCCACATGTTTGCTTCATGTCCCTGTCTGCTCAGAACGCTTCACCGGCTCCTTGCTGTACCCTCTTTCAAGTCGAGACTGTTCTCCCCTCTTGCAGGGCTCCCACAACCTGGCCCGCAATGCTGGAGTCTGAGCCAGTTCTGGGCTGTCCAGGCCCTTCCCCGAGCCCGCTCTTCCCTCCCTCTTCTCCCAGGGAAATCCTTGAATCGCAGAGCCTTACTCACCCATGCCCGCCTCTCCACATCTGGCCGTGTAGGGGCTGATGCTGGGAGTGTCTTGGTGTACAGAGCTCCCATCACCTGGCATCTTCCAGGAGGCTCCCTGTTCACCCTCCGCCTGTGTAGCCATTAAGCCTGACCTGGACGTGGAAGCAGAGCCTGCCTTTCCTCAGACCTGTGTTCAAGTGTCCTGGGAACAGGTGGGGCAGGCGTGGAGCACGGAAAGTCTCTCCTCTCCTCTGAATCATTCTGTCAGGCTGGTGCTTCTTACTAGGTGAAAATATACTTCAGGAGGACTGAAGGGACAGCTTATTTAGTGACACTCATCATGCTCAGGGGGTCTCATATCGCCTCATGCTTGAAAATGAACTTGAGGCAGAAGAGCTGCCTCTCTGATTTTTGATACTTGGAATCTGCTTAGAGGCCATATGTCTGTACAAAAATCTTCCCATTGTGCTGCTGGGCTTTCATTTGCCCCAACGACAGGTCCGAGATGTCTCTGCTACCTTCCCGCTGGGTTTACAGGGCTCGGAGAGTTCTGGATATGATGGGGTCCAGCCCTCAGTCCTCAGGACTCTCCTGCTCTGGTGAATTCAAGTTGCTCTCCTCGGTCTGAGCTCGCTTGTCACCTCCTCCCACAGCCTTACCTGAGCACCTTACAGAAATGTGCCTTTTCCTGATCACTCTGAATCCTATTACTGGTTCTTATTATAATGTTTTCACCTGAAAGTCCCTCACTGACTTGTCCCTTTATGTTCTCTGTGACTCTGCCCTGGGAGCAGGTCTGTGCTCTTTTTATCAGCACACCCAAAGGAGTCAGCTGAGTTGTTGGCACACAGTAGGTGCTCAGTAACTATTCAGTGAACACAGGGGTGCATGGATCAGAGGTTCCCCTCCCGCTGTGGAGACAGAAGGAATGGGGGAAAGGCAAAGAGACATGGTATTGTAATGCCTTTACAAAGGTTTCCCCTTGATTCAGGCTGGGACCAGGGCAGGGCTCTGGTGGTAAGGCATGGTACCCAGGGTCAGTGGTATTCTGCTCAGGTAGGCCCAAGTCTTTAAAGTCACCCAGGACTCTAGGGTCCATAAATAATTAAAATGTAGCTGGTCCTAGAAGGCATTCACAACTCAGCATGTATGGAGAACATCCCTTGGCTCTGGGTTGAGCCACCGGAGCAGGGAGCGGCGGAACTGGCTGGCAGACCTGGTGGGCTGGCATGGGGAGAATACTCCCGGAAAGATGGCTGCCATACACGATGGTCTCTGGAGAGTAGAAAGGCACATAGACTGTGGGTGCAAAAGGGTGCCCCAGGCGCAGGCTCTGTGTGCCCACCCCCAGCTCCTCTGTGAGTCTGTTAATTACATGGGCTGCAAGGAAGAACCCTGTCATTTCTACCACAAAGTAGATCCTGGCAAGTCACCTGTAGGACCTCAGCACTTGTAAGAATGTGGGCGAGTCAGTCCCTGCTTGCGTATCACCCCAGCCTGAGACCCACCCTGAGCTCCCTTCCTCTTTAGCCAGTGTCTGCTGCCAGCTGGGTCCTACCTCCAGCCAGGCTGTGTCCTCCTTGGTGCCCGTGCAATGTCATGATTGCGTGAGCCATGCCCTGCTATCACTCGTTGGCCGGCACAGGGATACTTTAGAATGGAATTTGCCATTTGGGATTGTCAACAGAGCTGTGATGTCACCACCCTCTGAAACACCTCAGTATGTGTACTCGTTCTTAAGTGTGGTATGTCGATGGTATTAGCAGGTGTGAAACCCAGAGCTCAAAGGTGAAATGTTGGGCAGGCAGCAGAGAACTCTTCAGAATTTGGGTTCACACAGCCCTTATTGGAATCCAGGCCACCATCACCAGCTCTATGACCTTGGCCAGTCATTTCACTTCTCTGAGGGGGTGTTTGCACCTGTGAGATGCAGATAATACCGCGTATTGCTTGGGGCTCTTAGGATGCAAACTATGTGCCTGGTGTCTGGTTTCGCCTGCCCAGTATTACTTCTCTTTCCACGGGCAGGGCCCTCCTTTCCTCTGGGGAGTTCATTTCATTTGGTTCAATCTCCCCACCTCCCCTTAGGGATGGGTACAAGACCGAGGCTAGCCAGTCGTCTCAGAATGCTCACATGACCTGGGCTAACCAATCAGCTTGAGGAAACACATAAACATGACCAAGACTAGCCAGTCAGCTCAGGGACATTCACATGAACAGGACCAACCAATCAAGCTCTGAGACACACCTGACTAGCTAGTCATGGTCCACTCCTAGAATTATCAGCTGGTATACAATCCAGGAGGCAGGCAGGATCTCAGGGCATTCATAGAATAATACATAGCTGTAGATGAGCCTGGAGACACAGAGTTTCCTGGATATACAAGTTTATTTCCTTTTCTTCCATGACAGTTTGCTCACGAGTTCCTGTAAGTGGAAGCTGACATAGAGTGCAGTGCCTGGCACAGAGCAGATGTTGGGCATTTAAGGATGAGAGTCATACCTCTGGGAAGACAAGTGGTTTTCTGCCCCCATGCAGGGGTTGGCAGCAGCTGTGGGTGGGTGGAATGGCCCTTTGCATCCATCATCAAGGCCACCGACTTCCAAAGCATTTGGGAGAAACAAAAGGGGCGTTGTTCAGCTCTCAGCCTCTTAGCAGGATGGAAAGCTTCCCATCCTTAGAATGGGCACTGAGTGAAAATGTATTTCTTTAGAGCAGCTTTGAGAGAGATTTCCTTCTCACCCGCTAGTCCCCCAGCACCCAACAGAGGCTAATGAAAATGCACTTTCATTTCCAACTCCTTATGTAATTCATCCCCCTTCAGCAATGTGAAGTATGGTATCTTATCCATGGATTGCCAGCAAAGAAAAGCTTTGCCTTTCCAGAAAAGGTACCTCAATAGTTGTATGTATATGATTAAATCTTGATGTACCTTGAGTCACTGTTTTAGGGTCAGAGTGTATTGGGTCTCCCTACAAGTACTGGTCTTGGAGGCAGGAGATGTCGTTCTGTTGAGCTAAACAAAACTTAAGCTTGTTAGAGCCCTTGTTGAATAAGTGACAATTGGTAATCTCTCAGAATTTCAGGAACCTAAGTAAACTGAGGCACATCAGGGCCACATGGAGTCTTGTTTCATAGAGCCTGACAGCCAAGCATCACAAAACTAGGCCTGACGGTACCAACCCACAAATTGTTTCTGCTTAATGATGCCTTTCCAGACTAAGACAAAAGCTGACATTACTTCATTACTCGGCTGTGTCTTATTTATTCTGATACGGCTCTGCAGAACCATGAGAAAACATTTTCTCTTTCCCCCGTAGAGGACTGCCTCCACTGGGTGAAACTGGTCTGCTTCCAATCAAAGGACTCACACATCAATTACCTCCAGAGTGATGCTAATTCCTGGAGGTCACTCTAGATGGAGCTGAAAGAAGATCTGATTCATCTCCCCTCAGTGCACTAGCTTCTCATATTCGCACCTTCACAGTATCCTTGCTGGAGGGTCTTCAGCCTTTTCCCAAGGAGTGACTTCTTCTGATTTCCTTGAAGACTGTTGGTGAGAAGTCAGTGCCTGCCAGCCAAGGGTGCATCTTCTAGGTCCTTTTGGGGCCTTCGGGGGGGATTTTGGCAGTGGAGAGCACCTTTGGAGATTTGCATGGTACAGGTGACAGCCTGGGGGTCTGGTTGTGACAGGGCTGGCTGGGCCCACAGCTGCTGCCTTTATGCTTGTCCTTCTGGGGCCCCCAACACTGAGTTTGTTGCTTGGCTGCTTGTTATGTCCAGCAGCCTCAGTGTGTGCATGGAAGTTGCAGGCATAAACTCAGCCTGTGCATTTTGTCAGTAAGGCCAGTTAAGCCCCTCCTGGGGTCGGGGGGGTGTTGTAGAAAGAGCAGTGGAGAGTGTTTAGGGGCCTGGTAAGTGAAGAACAGTGCTTAGAGGTCCAGGGGCCGCACCCAGGCTAGCTGGGTTCCTGTCTGCCTCTGCTTCTCATTGGCTACTGACTTGGTGTCTTAGACCATTCAGGCTGCTATACCAAAACACCACAGACTGTGTTATAATCAATCGGTAATTTATTTCTGACAGTTCTGTAGTCTGGGAGGTCCAAGGTCAAGTCATTGGCAGTTTTGGTGTCTGGTGAGAACCCACTTCCTGGTTCATAGAGAGCTGTCTTTTTTGCTGAGTCCAAACATGGTGGAGGGGGGACGGAGCTCTCTTTAGATAAGAGCACTAATCCCATTCATGAGGGCCCCACCTTCAGGACCTGAGCTCCTCCCAAAGTCCCCACCTCCGAATGCCATCACCAGGGTTAGTATTTCAATGTGAATTTTGGGGGCACAGAAACATTCAGACTTGGATTGGTTCTCCTTGTCCCAGTTTCTCATCTGTGAGTCAGATGATAATGTGAGCTGCCCCCTGCAGCTGTGGGGAGCCAGTAATTGAACATGCATCAGATGCCCAATGCCTGGCACACACAGTCAGAAATACCGGCCTTTATTTTTCATAGGTCACTGGCCTGAAATATTGAACCACAATCTAGACAGCGGAGAGTAAAAGCACTAACATTTTAGGAACTGTACTTTTGTGGATAGGGATGAAATATGAATGTGCATTATACCAACAATATTAACACCAATCCATGGAAAATTATTAATGTACACAAATTTTGCTAACCCCCACGTCTTTAGGAGTAACCATTTGCATAAGGTGGGGTCTTTTTCATGAGTGAGCCCTTGAACTAGAGGGAGTTATGGCTTAGAATTCTTCATCTAACCTGGCCCCACCTCATGGAGAGTCTAGAGAGTCAAGAGTGGATGAATCGTGCAAACGTTCTGCAGTCTTTGTGATCTGATAAATTCAGGGGATTGTGAGAATCTAACTAGAGAATAGAATCTTATGTATTGAAATCTAGGATGCTGAATTTAATGACAGCTGTGGCAGGGAAAGGCACTGATTTCTTTCAGAGACAGGTTCTAGAATGCCCCCTGAGGGCTGGCTGGTAATGACCTGCAGAATCAGTTTGTCTTCTTTGGAAGGAAGAAGGCTAGAGCAGCATTAACTTAAGAAAAAAAACACGAAAAAACCTTCCTCAAGAACCAAGATGGTAGCTGTGTTAGCTGGGTGCAGCGGAGCATGTAAGGTGTTTCAGAGTTCAGACATCAGAGATTTAGGCTGATCTTAGTGAAAACTCACCCGACTCTCAGTTTTGCTTTGTAGGAACTTTGTGAAGGTTGCTGACACACTTATTCCAATTTCAAGGGTATGGCTCACTTCCCAGGAACACAGGATTGCAGTGACCTAGATCATTTGGTCTCAGATACCTGTAAGGCATTCATTCCTAAAGGGTGGAGAAGGCCAGGACCTGAGAGAATTGGTGGTGGAGATGGGTGCTGAAATGAAGATGTAAGAACTTAGTCCAGTTGAGAATTAAGACTAAATGTGAGTGGTTTAGGAGAATGATCAGAAAAGATATCCCCAGGCAAATGAGAGGGTAGAAATCAAAATAATGGTTTCCTATTTCCTGGTGATTTTATCTTTCACAGAAGAAATGAAATAGTCATTGCTTGGGAATTTTGACCGATTTTGGAAGCACGTTTGAAAGATAGGATCTTGGGAGGGAAAGTAGTTTTATTTCTTCCAGAATGTGAGTTTCATCAAGCTAACAGTCTCCTCTGGTTTTCCGAATAAATAAGAATCGTTTGTAATTAACATATTAATTGTCAGGTTTTTCTGGAATGCTTTGAGGTTGCTTGAAAAAGCACTTGCTCGAGTCTTTTCAGCATGGCTTTATCCAAATTGTGCATACCGTAAAACGACATAGCCAGCCCCCATCTTCATGCAGAGGTTAACTTCCAGACTGACAGGTCTGGAGTATCACAATGTGGATGTTTCTGTATAATATTTGCCTCTGGGTGTCCCTGTGAAAACAGCTAAAAATAGGGACTTTGGGGGAGAAAAATTATCAGCTGAGAAAGCTAAGGACTGGAGGTGACCTCAAAACCCATGGAGATAAGCTTTCCTGTGGGCTGAAGCAGCTGAAAACCTGTGAGGAATTTCCAAGAAGTTAATTCCACAAAGGTCTTAAGTTATCTGTACTGTTATTTATTTAACTGCTGGCCATTAAGAAATGTTTTACTAAAAAATAACCAACATTTTGCAATAGTGATCTACAGTTTCCCCAGCTCTTTGCACAAGTGAGCCCCATGCCCCCTGGGCGGTAGAGAGAACTGGGTTCATTACGCTGGTGACTGAGAGCCACTGGGGCAGGTGGCAGAGCACTGGGGTTCTCTGCTTTAGCCAAGACCCAAATACAGGTCTCAACTCTGTGCAGTGCCTGGAGCCCCTCCCTTATGGCGTGATCAATCCCGTTTTCCAGTTACTAGGGAGGCACCGCATTCTGTAGGCCATGGTCCCTATTGGATAACCTCCTAATGATCAAATTTTGAGAAAACAGAAAATGAAGAGAGATGTTTTACTTAACAGACACAGATGTTTCTCCTTTTCTCCAAAGAATTTGTAATAAGTTTCTTTAAATTAAAAGACTATGTTGCAAATTGTCATTTGATTCACAAAAACGTGGCATAACTTTTCAGAGTGCATCCATTTGTCCATCTGGTAGACAGAAGCACACCTAAGAGAAGAAAACTTGAGCTGCTCAGGGAGAGTTAGTTAATGTCCGCTCAGCCCACACCTTTGTGGCTTTAAGCCTCTTGTCTGTGCTTGCTTCCCGACTTACCTTCACCCCTGTGGTCTCAGGCACACACGTGTGCCCAACAGTTGCACACATTCACGCTTAGTAGTTGCATTATTGGCAAACTCCGATGCTCGACGCCTGTCCTGGCTTTCAGCAGCTGTCTTTAAATTGAAGGTGCTCCCGAAAGTCTGCACAGAAATGAGCTCTCTGCACTTCAGCTTCCAGGATCTTTTCCTGCCAGACACCTTTTATTTCCTGCCAACCTTTTCTACAAACTGACTTCTATACTTGTGTGCGCATGCAGACACACTCACACACAGACTTTCCTCAGGTAAACAAGCAGAAAGCCATCCACTTAGTTCTCTGAGCAAATGTGAGAGCTGGCCTGTGAGTCCTTCTGTCAGTGACCCCCTTGCACATCAGCAGGCAGCCTCTTGTTTCTCTCTGCGGTGCCCCTGAGGACCCACCTGTGTTAGATCCACAGTGACGGTCTTCAGCTGGGAGCGACTGCGTGCCTTTTTGGGGGTACTTGGCGATATGTGGAGACAGTTTGGTTGGTGCTACCAGGGGGTGCTACCGTTATCCAGTGGGTAGAAGCCAAGAATGCTGCTAAACATTCCATATGCTCATAATAGCCCCACAGCAGAGAATTGTCCACTCCAAATGTCAGTAGTGCCACGGTTGTGAAACCCTGTTCTGCAGGGGAACAGGACATAAAGGTGAAGCAACAAATAATGAGTTCTCATGAGGGACCCTGACCTAGAATGTGGATGGCACTGCTACCATTCTCTGGAAAACTGGCCAAGGAGAAGCATGCTGCATGCACAGAATAATACCCGGGTACTTTATACACCGTGCCTTATTAAGAATGGTAATGACAATGGTGGCATGAAAACTTTTCCTCTTAATTAAAAAATACAGCTGGTAAACATGGCACTGTAACTTGCACATTTCAGGCTCCAAAGGGCTTGTTCCCTGAGCAGCCAGGCAGGCAAAGGTGCCCCTGTGCTGCCTGGACCATGGCTGAGTTACAGGCAAGGAATATGATCTGCTCTTTTCGGAAACACTCTCTCTCCTGCTATTAAGAGTTTACATTGAGAAGAGACCCTTACTGTTTTCGGTGCTATTAATAATTCTCCATTTGTGACATCACCCATATCCCCAGAGAAACACAGTTTCAATTACTGCATGACCACAAAACTCTTGCTGAATTGGGGGGAGAGATACAGACATTAAAATGGAGAGGTTGGAAGAGTCTGTCTGCACAGGGGGCAGTGAGCAGAGGAGGGCTTTAATTTAACAGGGTGGCATTTGAATAGGAGAGAGAGAGATTCATCATTGCAGGACGAAAAAGCCTTCTTTGACTTGTGAAAGTATTAAATATAATTTGCCATGGAATGCACAAGCTATATTTAGCTGGTTATTGGAAAGGGTAGAAGAACGATATGTTTAAATAAGGGTTTGGACAGCTTGTCGTATACAAAACTCATCACACTCCATGTACACATATCTTCACAAGTTGAGGAAAAAAACAGCTTCCATCTGATGGCTCCCTTAAATGGTGGTTTCTGCTTCTGTTTCAATCTCAGAAATACCAAATGCAGCAGCCCTCATTAACGCGAGTTTTAACGGGAGATGTTTGTCTGCACTGCTCGTTCCTTTCCACTTGTGTGAGGCTGCCGTCTGAACACAAATATAACAGCATCTTTGAGCTTTTTAATTAAAAATTAATTAGGAGATTTAAGAACAAACTCATTGGGGGCCACCGTACAATAACATGTTTACAAAATTAGGTCTGGGCTTTTTGTTCCATCTAAGTGTTTCAATCAATTCTCTGTCTATTAAATGTAATTACGTAGGATGTTCCCTCAAAATTAGAACATAGCATTTAAAAAGCAGCTGGGAAAAGTCTGTCATTTTAAGTTTGGAATTAGGGTAACTATTAAAATGCGGATAAAGGCAACCATGGTTGATGGGCTGGAGGGAGGGGACAAGAAGCTCAGCAGACTCTCAGCCACGGAGCCCTCCGGCCTGCTCTCTGCTGGTTTCGGCCTCTTCCTTCTGCCAGGATGTTTCCTGGGGGGCTGCCAGCAGGACTGCAGGGCATGAAACAGAATGACAACAGCGGCGAGGAAGGAATGTTCTTGCACATGTCCTTGGCATGTATCTTAGTACTTACTACTTTTTGTTTTGTTTTGTTTTTTTATAAGTATTTTGATATCATTAATCTACAATTAAATGAGTAATATTATGGTGATTACACTACCCCCTTCATCAGGTTCCCCCCTCCAACCCCATTGCAGTCACTGTCCATCAGCGTAGTGAGATGCCATAGAGTCACTGCTTGTCCTCTCTGAGTTGTACTGCCCTCCCCGTGCCCCCCCAACATTACATCTGCTAATCGTATTGTCCCTTTTTCCCCCTTGTCCCTCCCTTCCCACCCATCTTCCCCAGTCCCTTTCCCTTTGGTAACTATTAGTCCGTTCTTGGGTTCTGTGAGTCTCCTGCTGTTTTGTTCTTTCAGTTTTTTTTTCTTAGTTCTTATGCTCCACATATGAGTGAAATCATTTGGTACTTGTCTTTTTCGGCTTGGCTTATTTCACTGAGCATAATACCCTCTAGCTCCATACATGTTGTTGCAAATGGTAGGATTTGTTTTCTTCTTATGGCTGAATAATATTCCATTGTGTATATGTACCACCTCTTCTTTATCCATTCATCTACTGATGGACACGTAGGTTGCTTCCATTTCTTGGCTATTGTAAATAGTGCTGCAATAAACATAGGGGTGCATCTGTCCTTTTCAAATTGGGCTGCTGCATTCTTAGGGTAAATTCCTAGGAGTGGAATTCCTGGGTCAAATGGTATTTCTATTTTGAGTTTTTTGAGGAACCTCCATACTGCTTTCCACAATGGTTGAACTAATTTGCAGTCCCACCAGAAGTGTAGGAGGGTTCCCTTTTCTCCACATCCTCGCCAACATTTGTTGTTGTTTGTGTTTTGGATGTTGGCCATCCTCACTGGTGTGAGGTGATATCTCATTGTGGTTTTAATCTGCATTTCTCTGATGATTAGTGATGTGGAGCATCTTTTCATGTGCCTGTTGGCCATCTGAATTTCTTCTTTGGAGAAGTATCTATTCATGTCCTCTGCCCATTTCTTAATTGGATTATTTGCTTTTTGTTTGTTGAGGTGCATGAGTTCTTTATATATTTTGGATGTCAACCCCTTATCGGATACGTCATTTATGAATATATTCTCCCATACTGTAGGAAGTCTTTTTGTTCTCCTGATGGTGTCCTTTGCTGTACAGAAGCTTTTCAGCTTGATATAGTCCCACTTGTTCATTTTTGCTTTTGTTTCCCTTGCCCGGGGAGATATGTTCATGAAGAAATGGCTCATGTTTATGTCCAAGAGCTTTTTGCCTATATTTTTTTCTAAGAGTTTTATAGTTTCATGACTTACATTCAGGTCTTTGATCCACCTTGAGTTTACCTTTGTGTATGGGGTTAGACAGTAGTCCAATTTCATTCTCTTACACGTAGCTGTCCAGTTTTTCCAACACCAGCTGCTGAAGAGGCCGTCATCTCCCTAATGTATATCCAAGGCTCCCTTATCAAATATTAATTGACTGTATGTGTTTGGGTTTATGTTTGGATTTTCTATTCTATTCCACTGATCTGTGGGCCTGTTTTTGTGCTAATACCAAATTGTCTTAATTACTGTGGCTTTGTAGTAGAGCTTGCCGTCAGGGAGCGTAATTCCCCCTGTTTTAGTCTTCCTTCTCAGGATTGCCTTGGCTATTTGGTACTTACTACTTTTAAATGAAAGGTATTGATGAAATGTTTCCTTTGGACTTTGGTCCTCTAAATGCATGTGCTTCCAGAATACACTTCATTTTCTAAGTTCAGAAATGGCACTTTTAGACACTTTGGAAGCAGGTTCTATGTCAGTTCTTTTTCTGAGTGTATCTTTTTAACAGGTGTCGTCTGATGAGCCGGAACTTAGGCTGCGGATCACCAGCATTCCTTCTCATCCCATTCATTAACGGAGCTCTTTCTCAGTGGCTTCAGTTTGCCTGCTGTATTGAGTCCCACCTGCTTGATAACCTTTGTTAAGGGGACGGAACTGTGTCACATCTCAAAATTATATGAAATAACTTTAAATAACAGTGCTTCACAGAGAAGACCACCAGGGTCTGGTCCTGTGGCTGACTCCTTTCTCCACTTCTGTGATGGACATTGGAGATGTTAGTTCACACCTGCCCAGAACAGACATTTAAGAAGCTTGCAGGTTGGGACTCTACAGTTTATGGCAAAATAAACCCTAGATAAAAGCAATTTGTGAACAATGGAAAAGAAATAGAGACCCAGGTCTCTGGGAACACATAAGGCTCAGAACCTGATTTGCTGTGCTGACAGGAGAGCCTGGTGAGGTGGGACTCTTCTCCTTGCCCAACTCGACCTGTAGCCCAGCAGTGTTTCCAGATAGAGGGGGCTGCCCTGTGGTATCCATGGACTGCAGGGCATCAGAGATGTTTCTGTAAATCAAAGACTGATTTGAGCCTGCTCCCAGAACTCATTTTGTAAATGCAGCATTCAGGCAAGCATTCTGTAGATAGAAGAACCCACCTCTTCCCCATGACTTTTCTTCTGCCATCTGGTTTTTGGAGTATGTTTCTTAATGAGAGATGTGCCAGGGATCTTAAAGAATGATGCATTAATGCCCTAATGTTGATGGCCATGGGTGTGGCTATCGATCTGTATGTGAAAGACAGCCATTCATGCTTCCTGCCATAGCTGCCTCTGTCCTGCATTAGTTCCCGTGTTGCCAGAAGAAAGGGCATTTCTGTTCCCTCTTTATATTTCTGCCCTTCACAATGATTGGTGAGTAGGCAAATCCTTCTGGGAGGGATCCTTCTTGTGCAGTATTTCTGTGGTATTTGGGGGCTAAGTAAAAGGTCTAACTTACTTTCAAGGTTTTGTGGGGTCTAACTCAATTTAGTGAAGTTAATGTCTTTTTGTTTCCTTAAAAATAAAGTTAAAAACTCAAATTAAAAATTTGATGGCATTTCGCCACCTTGAATTCTGGTGATTTCAGCTATGAGGTTTATCATATTTGCCTGATATTTATTATGATATATTTATCATATTTGCCTGGTGATAAATATTATTTCTCTAAACACCATTCTTCAGAAAGAGTCACTTTATGTTTTGCTTTTTAAAATGTCTTTCATTTCATGCAGCTCCCTTTTTGAATAACAAAGTTTTGATGCAGGAAGACACATGAGGCTGAAGGAGCTTCATTTGGTTCCAGCATGGGATGCCTACAGAGGGCACAGGTCATAATTGGTATTGAAATACGGAAAACTGAGCATAGATTTGGCAATTATTCCATGGGGTGGGAACTCACATTTCCAAGCATCATGTGTTATTGTACATAAGCCTTTTAAGAGCGACTTTAAGGAGCCACAAAGGAGTAGTTATTCTGGAGGTGACTGATGTACGCCTATAAAAAAAATAAAAAGGAAAAACAAACTGTCTTCATATTATATAAATAAGCACTTGGATTAGGAAGCAGTTTCCAGAAACATATTTTATGAGGTTTCCTAAAGTGCTTAATTGAAGACATTTGAGGTAAAAGATAAGGTGGTGTGCTCTGCAAAAGTGTGTTAGATGACACAGATGGTAGCCCCAGAGATGGCAGACACTGATGTCAAAGACAAAATCATCTCATCAGGTGCGAGATGGAAAAATGACTGTTTCCTAATTAATATTTTCTATGTGATTCAAATATACATATATGTCTACGTTAATAACTTAAATATTATTAATAGACATTGGACTTATTTTTTATATTTTGGTATCCTTATTCTATAATTACATGTGCAATATTATGGTTATTAAACTACCCCTTCATCAGGTCCCCCCCACCAACCCCATTACAGTCACTGTCCATCAGCGTAGTGAGATGCTATGGAATCACTACTTGTCTTCTCTGAGTTGTACAGCCCTCCCCGTGCCCCCCCAACATTACGTCTGCTAGTCGTAATGCCCCTTTTTCCCTCTTATCTCTCCCTTCCCACCCATCTTCCCCAGTCCCTTTCCCTTTGGTAACTATTAGTCTGTTCTTAGGTTCTGTGAGTCTGCTGCTGTTTTGTTCTTTCAGTTTTTTTCTTTGTTCTTATACTCCACATATGAGTGAAATCATTTGATACTTGTCTTTTTCGGCTTGGCTTATTTCACTGAGCATTATACCCTCTAGCTCCATCCATGTTGTTGCAAATGGTAGGATTTGTTTTCTTCTTATGACTGAATAATATTCCATTGTGTATATGTACCACCTCTTCTTTATCCATTCATCTACTGATGGACACTTTTTGATGCAGGAAGCCATTTCTTGGCTATTGTAAATAGTGCTGCGATAAACATAGGGGTGCATCTGTCTTTTTCCAACTGGGCCGCTACATTCTAAGGGTAAATTCCTAGGAATGGAATTCCTGGGTCAAATGGTATTTCTATTTTGAGTTTTTTGAGGAATCTCCAAACTGCTTTCCACAATGGTTGAACTAATTTGCATTCCCACCAGCAATGTGGGAGGGTTCCCTTTTCTCCACATCCTCGCCAACATTTGTTGTTTGTGTTTTGGATGTTGGCCATCCTCACTGGTGTGAGGTGATATCTCATTGTGGTTTTAATTTGCATTTTTCTGATGATTAGCAATGTGGAGCATCTTTACATGTGCCTGTTGGCCATCTGAATTTCTTCTTTGGAGAAATGTCTATTCATGTCCTCTGCCCATTTCTTAATTGGATTATTTGCTTTTTGTTTGTTAAGGTGCATGAGTTCTTTATATATTTTGGATGTCAACCCTTTATCAGATACGTCATTTATGAATATATTCTCCCATACTGTAGGATGTCTTTTTGTTCTCCTGATGGTGTCCTTTGCTGTATAGAAGCTTTTCAGCTTGATATGGTCCCACTTGTTCATTTTTGCTTTTGTCTCCCTTGCCCAGGGAAATATGTTCATGAAGAAGTTGCTCATGTTTATGTCCAAGAGATTTTTGCCTATGATTTTTTCTAAGAGTTTTATGGTTTCATGACTTACATTCAGGTCTTTGATCCATTTTGAGTTTACCTTTGTGTATGGGATTAGACAGTAGTCCAGTTTCATTCTCTTACATGTAGCTGTCCAGTTTTGCCAACAGCAGCTGCTGAAGAGGCTGTCATCTCCCCATTGTATATCCAAGGCTCCTTTATCATATATTAATTGAGTATATATGTTTGGGTTTATGTTTGGATTTTCTACTCTGTTCCACTGGTCTGTGGGTCTGTTTTTGTGCCAATACCAAACTGTCTTGATTACTGTGGCTTTGTAGTAGAGCTTGAAGTCAGGGAGCGTAATTCCCCCTGTTTTATTCCTCCTTCTCAGGATTGCTTTGGCTATTTGGGGTCTTTTGTAGTTCCATATGAATTTTAGAATTATTTGTTCAAGTTCATTCAAGAAAGCTGTTGGTATATTGATAGGGATTGCATTGAATCTGTAGATTGTTTTAGGTAGTGTTGCCTTATTGACAATATTTATTCTTCCTAGCCAAGAGCATGGAATGCATTTCCATTTGTTAGTGTCCTCTTTAATTTCTCTTAGGAGTGTTTTGTAGTTTTCAGGGTATAGGTCTTTCACTTCCTTCATTAGGTTTATTCCTAGGTATTTTATTCTTTATGATGCAATTCTGAATGGAACTGTTTTCCTGATTTTTCTTTCTGTTAGCTCATCGTTAGTGTATAGGAAAGCAACAGATTTCTGTGTGATAATTTTGTATCCTGCAACTTTGCTGAATTCAGATATTAGTTCTAGTAGTTTTGGAGTGAAGTCTTTAGGGTTTTTAAGTACAATATCATGTCATCTGCAAATAGTGACAATTTGACTTCTTCTTTACCAATCTGGATGCCTTGTATTTCTTTGTTTTGTCAGATTGCCATGGCTAGGACCTCAAGTACTATGTTGAATAACAGTGGAGAGAGTGGGCATCCCTGTCTTGTTCCCGATCTTAGGTGAGAAGCCTTCAGCTTCTTGCTGTTAAGTATGATGTTAGCTGTGGGTTTGTCATATATGGCCTTTATGATGTTGAGGTACTTGCCCTCTATACCCATTTTGTTGAGAGTTTTAATCATGAATGGATGTTGAATTTTGTCAAATGCTTTTTCAGCATCTATGGAGATGATCATGTGGTTTTTGTTCTTCTTTTTGTTGATGTGGTGGATGATGTTGATGGATTTTCGAATGTTGTACCATCCTTGCATCCTGGAGATGAATCCCACCTGATCATGGTGTATGAACCTCTTGATGTATTTTTTAATTCGGTTTGCTAATATTTTGTTGAGTATTTTTGCATCTACGTTCATCAGGGATATTGGTCTGTAGGTTTCTTTTTTGGTGAGGTCTTTTCCAGGTTTTGGTATTAGAGTGATGCTGGCTTCATAGAATGAGTTTGGAAGTATTCCCTCCTCTTCTATTTTTTGAAAAACTTTAAGGAAGAATGGGTGTTATTTCTTCTCTATATGTCTGGTAGAATTCAGAGGTGAATCCATCTGGCCCGGGGGTTTTGTTCTTGGGTAGTTTTTTGATTACTGATTCAATTTCATTGCTGGTGATTGGTCTGTTTAGTTTTTCTGTTTCTTGCTTGGTCAGTCTTGGAAGGTTGTATTTTTCTAAGAAGTTGTCCATTTCTTCTAGGTTTTCCAGCTTGTTAGCATACAGATTCTCATGATATTCTCTTATAATTCTTTGTATTTCTGTGGGGTCTGTCATGATTTTTCCTTTCTCATTTCTGATTCTGTTTATGTGTGTAGATTCTCTTTTTCTCTTAATGAGTCTGGCTAGGGGTTTATCTATTTTGTTTATTTTTTCAAAGAACCAGCTCTTGGTTTCACTGATTTTTTTCTATTGTTTTATTCTCAATTTTATTTATTTCTTCTCTGATCTTTATTATGTCCCTCCTTCTGGTGACTTTGGGCCTCATTTGTTCTTTTTCCAATTCCAGTAATTGTGTCTTTAGACTGTTCATTTGGGATTGTTCTTCCTTCTTTAAATAGGCCTGGACTGCAATATACTTTCGTCTTAGAACTGCCTTTGCTGTGTCCCACAGAATTTGTGGCTTTGTGTTGTTGTTGTCATTGGTCTCCAAATATTCTTTGATCTCTGTTTTAATTTGGTCGTTGACCCATTGATTAATTAGGAGAATGTTGTTAAGTCTCCGTGTATTTATGAGCCTTTTTGTTTTCTTTCCAAAATTTATTTCTAGTTTTATACCTGTGTGATCTGAGAAGTTGGTTGGTAGAATTTCAATATTTTTGAATTTACTGAGGTTCTTTTTGTGGCCTAGTATGTGGTCTATTCTGGAAAATGTTTCATGTGCACTTGAGAAGAATGTGTATCCTGTTGCTTTTGCGTGTAGAGTTCTGTAGCTGTCTGTTAGGTCTGTCTGTTCTAGTGTGTTGTTCAGTACCTCTGTGTCTTTACTTATTTTCTGTCTGGTTCATCTGTTCTTTGGAGTGAGTGGTGTGTTGAAGTCCCTTAAAATGAATGTATTGCTTTCTATTCCTCCTTTAATTCTGTTAGTATTTGTTTTACTTATGCCGGCGCTCCTGTGTTGTGTGCATATATATTTTTAATGGTTATATCTTCTTTATCATTATGTAATGTCCTTCTTTATCTCTTGCTACTTTCTCCGTTTTGAAGTCTATTTTGTCTGATACAAGTACTGCAACACCTGCTTTTTTCTCCTTGTTGTTTGCATGAAATATCTTTTTCCATCCCTTCACTTTCAGTCTGTGTATATCTTTGGGTTTGAGGTGAGTCTCTTGTAAGCAGCATATAGATGGGTCTTGCTTTTTTATCCATTCTATTACTCTCTGTCCTTTGATTGGTGCATTCAGTCCATTTACATTTAGGGTGATTATTGATAGATATGTACTTATTGCCATTGCTGGCTTTAGATTCGTGGTTACCAAAGGTTCAAGGGTTGCCTCATTACTATCTAACAATCTAATTGAACTTTCTTGTTAAGTTATCGTAAACACAGTCTGATGTTTCTTTATTTCTCTCCCTTCTTATTTTTCCTCCTCCATTCTTTCTATACTAGGTGTTTTATTCTTTGCCTTTAGTTAGTATTTGGATGGTCTGCTTTCTTTGCTATGATTTTTTCTCTGGTGACATCTTTTTAGCCTTAGGAGTGCTTTCCTCTAGAGCAGTCCATTTAAGATATCCTGTAGAGGTAGTTTATGAAAGACAAACTCTCTCAACTTTCGCTTGTCTGGAAATTGGTTAATCCCTCTGTCATATTTAAATGATAATCGTGCTGGATACAATATTCTTGGTTCGAGGCCCTTTTGTTTCATAACGTTAAATATATCATGCCATTCTCTTCTGGCCTGGAAGGTTTCTGTTGAGAAGTCTGATGACAGTCTGATGGGTTTTCCTTTGTAGGTGATCTTTTTTCTCTCTCTAGCTGCCTTTAATACTCTGTCTTTATCTTTGATCTTTGCCATTTTAATTATATGTGTCTTGGTGTTGTCTTCCTTGGGTCCCTTGTGTTGGGAGATCTGTGGGATTCTGTGGACTGTTAGACTATTTTCTTCCCCAGCATGGGGAAGTTTTCAGCAATTATTTCTTCAAAGACACTTTCTATCCCTTTTTCTCTGTCTTTTTCCTCTGGTACTCCTATAATGCCAGTATGTTCCGGTTGGATTGGTCACACAGTTCTCTTAATATTCTTTCATTCCTAGAGATCCTTTTATCTCTCTCTGCCTCAGCTTCTCTGTATTACTGTTCTCTGATTTCTATTCCATTAACAGTCTCTTGTATCTCGTCCATTCTGCTGTTAAGCCCGTCGATCGCTTGTCTGATTTCTGCATTGTCTTTCCTTACTTCCCTCACTTCCTCCCTCAGCTCTTGCATATTTCTCTGTAGATCCATCAGTATGGTTATGACTTTTATTCTGAATTCTTTTTCAGGAAGATTGTGCATTTCCATCCCATCAGGCTCCCTCTCTGATGTTGTCTGGGTCTGGGTAAGCTTTGTTTGTACCATATTCCTCTGTCTTTTCATGACGGTAGAAGTGGTTGCTGGTAAGTGCCACGTATGTCAGCTGGGCTCTTTAAGACTTTTAAAAAGAAAAAAAAAGAAGGAAAAAGAAAAAAGAAAGAAAGAAAAGAAAAGGAAAAAAAACCCACCCGCCGGGAGTAGATTCTGTGGGGATGCTGTAGGTGGTGCTGTTGCTCCACTATTCTGCAGCCATGGCCCTCTCTGCAGGGCCCTTTGTAGCTCTGACCGGTGCGGGAATGAATGGGAGGCTGCTGATCTCTGTGGGAAGTCTCAGTGCGGCTACTTTTTCCCAGTCGCCAGCCAAGGGGTCCGAGATTCCCCAGGACTCCCAGCCTGCTGGGCTGAGTGTGCTTGGATGATCCCGCTCCTCCATTGGTCCCCTGTCTCTTTAAGACCGCTAAAATAGCATGCACTTTTCTTTTGTCCCAGGGAGCCGACTGAGAGGACCTAGTGCGTTCCCCGGCTCAGATCCTGCACCCTCTGTCTCTCCAATCTCCGATACACTGCACGATGTGTGTCAGTGCTCCGGGCACAGATCACCAGGGCTGGTTATTTCGCGGGCCTGTACTTCTACTCCCTCTCCGCTCTGAATCCTCTCCTCCTGCTGGTGCACTGGGTTTGGGGAGTTCTCGGGTCCCACTGGGTCGTGGTTCTGTATCTTACCCGCTTTGCTAGGTGCCGAGTCCTCTCAGGTGTAGATGCAGGTTGGGTGCTGTCCTGTATCTTCTGGTCTCTCTTTTAGGAATAGTTGTATTTGTTGTAGTTTCATAAATATATATGGTTTGGGGAGGATATTTCCACTGCCTTGTTCATACCACCATCTTCCTGGAAGTGACATTGGACTTAGTTTTATCTTATCTCAGGAGTTTTGCCATTCAGGTTAGTCAAAGAACATTTTGAAATAACCTCTTATTGCAAAAATGTGTTTATTTTGCTTTCTAAACTTGGAGCCAGGATCAGTGACTGGGAATCCTCTGTGGAGGCAGAAAGAACTGGTAATTTTTGAGCATTGCTGGGTGATGCAAACATCCTGATTTAAAACAGCAAATCCAGGTGTGTTCTAGAGCAGATCTCAGGTTTGTTACACATCAGAACAGCCTGTGGAGTTTATTAAAAATGCAGTCGTTGGTCATCATCTCCCAGAGGGCTGGTGTGGGACTGGGCATCTGAGTTTTGCTCATACATTTCAGCTTGATTCTGATGGAGGTAGACGGAGGAACCCGCTTTGGGAAACACAGGTTCTGGGGTGAGGAGGTCCTCCCTGAGGAAGCAGCCATCATGTGGAGGCTTAAGGGGAGTCCCAGCATCAAAAGACAGCATGGGTGACAGATGCCACACAGAAGCCAAAGTGAAAGGACCAGATGGATGTGTGAGGAGTGAAGAAATCACTTTATCCAAAGAGAGGCCTGGCCTGGCCTTTGGGTTTGGGGAGGCCATCTCAAGGCTCCAGGAATGTGTTGCCTGACAGGAGGGCCCTTGTTTGCTGGGGGCTTGGGCCGCTGGGTAGTCCAACAGTGTGATTTAGAATGGGGCCTTTGGGCCAGGCCAGGTGGTGCGGATCTCTAGGGCACTTGGAGGCTAAAGGCCCTGAACCTCCAGGAGGGGCTGAGCCTAGAGACAGCCAAGAGGGCAGTGTGTGACCAAGCCCCAGTTCAGGCTCTGGACCCCAAAGGCCTGGGGGAACTTCCGGACTGGCTGCACTCAGGAGCGCTGTCACACTGTGAAGCCGGAAGGAGGTGACACTGTCTCGGACCCCACGGGGTGGAGATGACTGGAAGCTTTGTGTTTGGGTCTCTCCCAGACCCCACTGTATGGGCCCCTTCTCGCTGGCCTGATTCATGTACGTTGGTGATGATAAAACTGTAACTGTAAATGCAGCGCTTTCCTGGGTTCCGGGAGGTGTGGTTGTGAATGATCAGGCCTGAAGGACTCTTGGGGACCCCAGAACTTGCCAGAAGTGAGTGCGGCCTTGGGGACCCCTTGACCGTCGGGTGGATGGTGCTCTGACCTGCAGCTTGGCCAACTCCTTTGCCAATCAGAATTTTGATGATGAGCCTCAAAACCCCAAAGTTGAGAGAAAGAAACAAGTTCCACAAAATTATATACGATGTGTTACCATTTATGCCAATTTTGAAAAGAACCAAATAGTGCCGTATGTTGTTTATTAACATGTGCATAGTCTGTAATATATTTACATGCATGGAAACTGCATAGGAAAGTATATAATAGTTGACATATAAATACATATATTTATTCTTTTCTATTTATATGTGAAGTAATAGTGGCTGCCTCCGGGGCTGGGGTGAGAGGGCCGGAATCATACTTGTTCATGTTTAGTTACAGGTGATGACTATTAGATGCTTTTACTGTTATTCTGTATGTTTTCCTTTATTTAAAATCAATGCAAAAAAATAAGAAATCAAGGCAAGGGAGATGGGTGCTTTCAGTGCACTTCAGAGGGCTGCGGGCAGGGGAATCTCAGAACAAGGCGACCTAGTGAGGGCGTGTGGTGTTCTGCCACGACATCTCAAGGATGGCCAAGTGAGGCGTTCCTAACTATTTGGCTTGCAGAAGAAGGGGTTCAGCAGTTGTCCATCTTTGTAAGTCCCCAGATGGCCAGGTGATGGTCACCAGGAAGGCACAGCTGTGGGCCTTCCGACTTGGGCCTCAGCGCAGAGTGCATCTCAAAGCCGTCCTGTCAGAGCTGCCAGGAGCTTTTCCACCTTCCCTCGTGCTGTCCCGCAGGACCGCAGGTGCCTCTCGGTGTGAAGAGTTACCCGTGCTGCCCACGGTCTGCTGGTCCGGCCCCCCCAGCTGAGAACTTGTGAGGCCTTCTCTCCCAGCCTCCCAGCCGGCTGGCTCCCTCCTCCTGTAGCTGTCGTTTCTTGCCTCCACCTAATTATGCTCAGCAGTGGCATAAGTCAATAAAAGCCCCATCTGGCTCTCACATCATAAAAGACTACATGCCTTAAAAATGCATTTGTGCCGAGATGAGCATGTGCTTCTAAATCACAGGTGCCAAGAGAGTCAGGGTGACTGGGCAGGAACAGGAAAAACCAGCCACCGGACCTGCAGGCACTGTGGGGTCATGTTTCCCCCTTAGTGGGAAGGAAAAGGAAGCACGCTTTCTGGTGTGTTCAGGTGATTAGAGGAATTGAGGAAGGTTTGCGAGCATGTGCGGAGACCTGCTGTGTGCCAGGCATTGTGTGGGCTTTATTCCAGAACATGTCCTTGAGTGGCAAGTGGCAATTGACAGTTTGGTCTAACTGGGGCCCCAGTGAAACAGACAAGCATCACAGAACCTACAGGCATTTTGAGACCACTCCCTGCCAAAATGCTGCGTGGGATAGTGTTAGGCCACATGTGGAGAATGTCATCTTACAGCTTCAGAGGGTCTTGGACACCTTTCCTGACCTAATAAAAGGTTTCCAGGTGACAGAGAATCCCGGGAAGGACAATGGAATTGAGAAGGCCTGAATATTAGGGTAGAGGTGAACCTGATGCTCAAAGGCATGTTCTGTTCTACTTTGTTTTGGTGGGGGAGGGCAGAGGCGCGCTCCTTATCTGTCATTGTCTGAGTGCCCGTGATGCACCGAGCACTGATCTCTGCGTAGGGAATCAGTGTTGATCAGGACACGGGGTCCTGCCCTCTAGGTTTAGAATCCAGAGGGGAGACAGATGCAAGGTGGTAAACAGGCCCTTTAAGATGCTGGGAGCTGCCCAGACACACACAGGGCAGTCACTGAGGGAGGGGGTGTGGGGTATGGCAAGGGAAGGCTGATGAGACACAGGGTGGGGAGCTGGTCCTGAAAGAGTTTTAAGAGCCTGCCAAGTTGGGGGAAGAGCCCAGGTGGACGCTGAGGAGGACTGGAGGGTGTCGTGCAGGAGTGGACACCAGCTGGGGTGGATGGGGGTGCAGGCAAGACAGGCCACAGGAGAGAATGAAGTTGGGGAGAGAGGTGGTCTAGATCAGCAAGGATTTGATATTTAATCAGGGAGAGAGGAGGAAAGAGAGAGAGATACGTGGGGAGAAGCAGAGATGAAGGGCAGGAGGAAGATGGGTGGACGAGGGGAGAGAAAAGTGACAGAATGAGTCACTGTCACTGTTTAGGACTGTGGCAGCAGCTTGCCTTCTGCCTGGTCCTGGGCTGCACGCTCAGTGCGGGATTCCGGGCAGCCACAGTGTTCCTGCACTGGCCCTGGAAACATGTCCCCCACGCCTTTGCCCTCCGACGACACCTCTGCTGCCTTTGACTTTCTGCTTCTGCAGCCCCCAGGCTGGGTCCTGCTTCTGGCCAGGATTTGATATTGAGACTTTATCTATCAACAGAACCTTGGTGTGTTCCAGCAGCTTGGGGTGCGGGGTCCCCTCCTGGTCCTATCCTGTGCTTGCTGCTCGTGGCCTCTTCTGCTCCTGTCCAGGAGGGATGGGCAGTCCCGGACGTGGTCCTCCAGGGACCAGCTTCAGGGGGTCTTTGCAGCAGCACCGCACTCTGGGCCCCTAGAAATTAGGGGGTACCTTTCTTAGTAGCTGGAGCCAGCAGGCGGCTTCCTGGCCATGCCTTCCATGCGACGATCCACCTCCTGCCATCGCAGTAACTGGCTGTGGCGGGAACGAAAGCCTTGTTCTTGTGACAAACGTGGCCTCCAGTCTCATGCCCCGTGCGGGATAAAAAGGTGTTTCAAATTCTATTTTTGAATTGTGTCAATAATTCTAATAAAAACTTGAGATAATTAAATTAGAATCAGCCTATAGGTTTTTAACATGAAAGAAGACACAATTTGCTGAGGTAAGTCAATTTGAAAAAAAATGAAACTGCCTGTATTATGTATTTCTGAAGTAGAAACTCATTTTCCTATCCAATTTTAGCCTACTATTCTGTGTTGGGGGCCCTTCTGAGAACAATAACAGACTCTGATAGGAGCGTGGGTGCTGGCTCACCATCAGCTTCTTTTCAGACACAGGTCAGGGATTAAAAATGGTCGTTAAGGTTTGAAAGTCTCATCTGACTGACTCAGTCTGATCGGGGTGGGAGTGATGTCTGCCAGCGGACCCTGCTCCCCTCTTTGCTCTGCCCTCTTTTAAATCCTTCCTTATTCTTCCCCGAATGCTGCCCATCCTTTGCATGTGGACTCGATGTCCATCCTCTTGAGGTCTCCAGGGGTGGCCTCGGGGGCCCGTGCTGGCCGCCGGCTGCACCTCAGACCTCTCACGTGACACTTCTAGCTTTGTCCCCAGGACAGGTCAGGAAGGAAGGGGCAATATTTGCCAGGTCTGTTGCCCGTTTTCTGCCCAGCTCCTTCCCCAGGGGCCGGGGGGTGTCCTCTGCCCTCCTGTGCCTCACCAGGGTGTGGGAATTAGGATGGTGGGTGGAGAGGCCTAGACGGGACAGAATAATCTGAGCAAGTTGTTATCAAAAATGGGCTTGGGGAAGATTTGCTCGTCAGAAAACAAAAGGGAGTCAGAAGAGCAGAAGAGGGCTAGGTTTGGGGAGAATTATTGAATTAATTGAGGTTGGAAATTGAGAGGGAAATGAGAGAGAGCAAGTCTGAGGACAGCTACTGGGTGAGGGAGATGGGTGAGGGGAAGAGGAAGGATTTAAAATGAAAGGCTGGCTCTGCGGGAAGCCCTGCGGCCCCTTGGATGTTTCCTGAGTCGCTCCAAGCCAAATGCAAAGGGCCTTTTTCTTTTGATGCTCTGTGTAATTGTGGGGCATGGCTCTTCATGGGACTGTAAGCAGGGACTGGACCAAGAGGACCTTCTTCAACCTGGGTTATAGGTTGTGGGTTACACGTGGCCCCTTTGCACAAGCCTGAAGTCATAGACCTGCATTTGCATTCTGGTCTGCCCCTTGGAAGCTGGCCAGGAGACCTTGAGCACATTGCGTAGTCTCTCTAAGCCTCAGTTCCTTGCTGTGAGGTGGGTATGCTAATAGCTTCCTGAGAGGATTGTTCTGAGATCAGAGTGAGGATGTGGTACCGACCTTACAGCATTGCACAAAATGAAGAGTTAATGGATGTTTATTTCTTTGTCCTCCTTGCCTTCTTTCTCTGTTCTACCCCACCCCAATGTCTTATCCCTCCAGCTGTTGTGTGTGCTCTTTGTGCAAAGGACCACGTTTTATGGTTTGTTTGTGTGCCCAGAGCCTTCCTGGGATGGGGTACATGGTAAGTGCTCCATGAGCTGGTATGTCCGTCTTGTTAGTCTGGTGAGTCCTTTCCTGCTCTGCAGAAGGACCAGTCCTCAGACACAGATGTGGGTGCCCTGCGGTCAGCACATTCACCTAAGGGGCTCCTCTACGCCTGTGCAGACCCACGTCTGAATTTCTGGACTCTGATTGCAAGAGTATCCTGAAGGGGAGGTAGGAGAGTCTGGTCGCTTTGCTCAACCTCTAGAAACAGCACATGCACAGCTGGGTTCCCACCGCATGTTCCTGCAAGGAGTCATAAATTCATAATCTTATTTAATTCCTTAACAACAAAAGACACAAATTTGTCTAAGGGCTAAATACTGAAAGGTGCATAGAGCAGGGAAAAATCATCAACAAAATTTAACTTAAAGCCCCATGACTGATTATTTATTTAGGGTGTTCTGGCTTGATCACAGCTGAACAAGTCTGAAAATGACCAGTTTGTGTGCGGAGCACAGTGGATGGTGGCTGTGGAGATGAGCTCATGGCCTGAGGCCTGAGTTTGTGAGCCATGTGACTGTGACTTGGGCAGTTAGCAGACCTCCCTGGGCCTCAGTTTCCCCATCCGTAGAAGAGGGACTGAGATGCTGTGTGCACAGTGACCTGCACTAGGCCGAGGGCTCAACAGGCAGTGGCTGCTGTCACCGTTGCTACTTTATCGAGGGTGCCATTTGCTCCTCCTGAAAAATAACCATATCTTAATTTTTTTTGTACTCTGGGATAAAACAGATATTTTAATTGGTTGATACAGCATGTTCTCCATCTGACATCCCAAGGAGCAGCGAACACATTTACCCTTACTAATGGTCTTAAAAGAACCAGAGACTCGATTTTACAAGAACACGTATCTTCGCAGCCAACAGACCCCCGTTCATTGCTGCAGTCAGTAGCCCTTTGGCTCTCACATGTGCGCATCCGCCAGGAACACAGAGGGTCATGTGGCCTTGAGTGTTTGCTTCAGAACAACAGGTAGTTGTGAACACGAGCTCTCGCACCAAAACTCAGAGCAAAGGGCATCTTAGGAATGTTTCATTCCCTTTAGGACCCCACAAGCTTGCATATTCTCATGTGGAAGCAATTTTGTACAGGAAAAAAATGGGTCCAGCAAGACAGTGACTTGGACCAGAGACCCCATGATCTGTGGAAAGACCCAGGCTACATGCAGAGCTGCTGCTTCCCTTCTGCTGTTCTAAGACAGATAGCCTGAGCAGCATAAGTGTTCACTGGGCTTGACTCAATAGTATTGAAAAGTACTGTCCAAAAAATAGTAAACAAAGAGAAAGCAGGGGTTTGGTGATGGGTGAGTATTTGGCTTTTCTACTCATTCATCCCAAAGCCCAGCCCTAGGCTTTATCCTGGGGTTTCGCTGATGATTTTTCCCTGCTGCCTTTTTGATCCTGAAGGAGCGACAAGGGTCTTGGAAGCAGCTGAGGATCGTGCTCAGAGACAGGGTTGGTCCAGGTCACAGCTATGAGCCTCAGTCTGTACAAGGCGCTTTCAAAGTAGTGTTACATGCATCTGCCATGCTCTGAATGTATCTCCCAGATTCCTGTCGAAACCTGATGCCCAAGGTGATGGTGCTAGAAGGTGGGGCTTTGGAAGAAGATTAGGTCATGAGGGTGGGACCCCATGATCAGGATCAGTGCCTGTAAAAGACATTCCAGAGAGCTCCCTCACCCCCTCCACCAGCTGAGGACATGGGGACAAGATGCCTCTGTGACCCAGGAAATCCTCACCAAACAGCGGATGTGCCCGTGCAGTGACCTTGGATTTCCCAGCTTCCAGAACTGTGAAAGATACAATTCTACTGTTTAAAGCCATCTAGTCCGTGGTATTTTGTTATAGCAGCCTGAAAGGACCAAGACATCGTCATTTCTAATTTTACCTTCATATTAATTTTGAGACGGAAAACACCATCCCTGTGTTTCACAGGTGTGGAAAATGAGGTTCAGTGGCGCTAAGGTCCTGCAGATAACACAAGGAATGAGTGGTAGGATTCTATCCTCTGGAATATTTTGTCCTACAGTTGTGCAGAAATCTAATTTTGCAGACTTCTTCCACAGTCCAGTCAGCCCACTTAGAGCCACTCAGCAAATGCCTGCACTGTCCCAGCGGACAGACCTTTAGGTGGTCAGAGATGGTGCGCACATTCTATAATAATTTGCGTAAAGCGTTCTTGAGCATCCTTCGAGTGTCCTTCCCCTGGCCTGGTCTCAAATATCTTTAACATTTCATTTGTTTTCATCTACCCACAACTGATTGACAACCCTCTACAAAGTCTGATTCCTAGGACCCCATGCCACATTGCTGCATGGTTTTAAAACACCTGAATTACATTTTTGATTGCCTCTGTTAACTTAGTTATGAGAATTCTCTTATCAGAACCTGCGTGTGTACCAGCCATGTCGGTAGCCAGTGATGGTGTGGACTCACTAATGTGTGGGCTCCGTATAGGCGGCACGGAGACCTTGTTTGTCATTGACTCACAAAGAACTGTTGGGTGTCTTCTGTGTGCCCAGCACTCTGAAGATGACCAGCAAAATGGGACACAGAGCAGTAGAGGTGGCATAAACAAGGGAAGGGTCTGGCCAGTGTGTGTGAAATTGCCACTGTGTGTGCGCCATGAAGAGAGGAACAGGGTGCTCTCAGGAATATGCACAGGGAGGCCTCTCCTGGTTTGGATGGGGGTGGTGGGGTGATAAGGGAACACCTCCCCTAAAGAAGTGACCTTAATCTGAGATGTGACCATAAAGAAGGATGAACTGGGTGAAGAAGCAGATGTGGAGGAGGGACCGGCAGGGAAGAGTCTTCTAGGGGGAGGTAGAGCATGTCAAGTGTCCTGAAGCAGAGAGGAGCTTTGTGGCAAAGGGGCTAAAAGGAGAATTCAGAGTGTGCACGTGCTGAGATGGCACTGGAGCAGTTGGCGGAGACAGCCATGCAGTAGCTCGGGGGCTACCGCGAGGACTGGGCCTTTATTTTGGGAACAGTAAGAAGTCACTAGAGGGTTTTAGGCAGAGGAGTGAGATGATGAGGCTGAATTTTGAAAAGTTCGCTTTGCCTGCTGTGTGGAGAGGGGATTTCAGCAGGACAAGAGTGCTGGTGGGACGGACAGATGAGCAGTGAAGGGTGTGTGGGGTGCGGTGGCTGCTGGCGGTGCAGGCCCCCGACGTGCTGTCCTCCCCTGCTGTGTGTCTGCAGGCTGGCTCCGGCAGGTCGCTTTCAAGCTGGAGTGAGACTTCTAACCAGGTCCTCTCTCGAGGAGAAAGGAGACCAGCTGGAAACCCGCCAGTTCTACCTTCTTCCACTTGGAAATCAAGCAGAAAGGTGGGGTCTTCCTTTGACACACATGGGCCACCTCCAGCAAAGGCTAAAAAGTAAAGGTAACGTTTGGACCCGAACTTGCATTCTTTAAAAATGGAAGTTTGAGAGGAAGCTTAATGTCAAATGTAGCAATATTAAACGGCAAACACACCGGATATGGAGAAAGAACTTTTTTGATGTTGGCTGTTTCTTTGAACTTTGAAGAGCCCTACTCTTCAGCTGGTTTCTTTCAAGCCATCTACCATGTTCACGGTCACTGTCACATTGCAGATGAAAGCCCACTGCACCAGGAGTTTCCATCAGTGCTCCTTGCACAAGTGAGATGAAAGCTGATGGAAAAAGGGCCATTTCCATGAGGATGAGAAAGGGATGGATGGGTGGGCATGGGGGCGAGGCCGGGGTAAACACGGTCTGCCCACTTCCCCTCTCGTCCCCGGCGTTGCATGGGTTCAGAGAGAATTTGGAGTTCAAAGGCTTCCTGTTTGGGGCAGAGCACATGGAGTCCCAGGCCAACCTTTCAAGGGCATAACTACACTGTTGATTTCTTAAACTTCTTTGTCACCCTCATGTGGATGCCGTAATTACTTAATTATGATGACCAGACATCAATGAGGATACAAATGATGAAATTGAATCGTTTTGCCCCTCCAAGGTAATGAACCTCTATCTTGACCTCATGTGTTGGGATTGGAAAGCAAATTCTTGTAAAGCAGCTCTTGGCAGGCAGGACTCGAGATGCCGGGAGTTGGAATCCCACATTTTCTGTGTCTGTTGTAAGGGGCTTGCAGGAGACAGAATAAGCATGGTGGCATGACAGCAACCGTGACGGAACCTCTGGCCTAGCACTGCTCCCAGGGCTCCACTCCTCACTCCCGCCCCCCAGGGAAGTCGGTTCTGTAATCGCCTCTATCACACGGGCGAGGGGCCAGGAGCTGAGACTCCGAGGAGCTTGTGGAAAATCACACAGCTGGCAAGCCGTGGAGGCAGGGTTTGAATCCAGGGCCGCATCCAAGCCTGTAGGATGTCTGCATTCCCGCCTTTAATAACTTTCCCAAGTCGGCACGGAGAAACAAGATGCTCACAGCATGTTGGTGTCTTCCTGGTGTCAGGAAGTTAAAGGCAAAACCGAGCAGACCCTCTCCTTCAGCTCAGCATACCCAGCAAAACGGACACCCCGTCGGCAGCTCTTAGTCTGTACACTGCTTATGTATCACATTTACGTTATTGTAAACGCAGCTTCAAATTCTCATTCTTTTAAGGCACTGCCATAGACTGAACATGTGTGCCCACTGAAATCCCAGTGTTCACATCTAGTCCCCAGTGCCGTGGTATTTGGCGGGGGAGCTTGGAGGAGGGGGGTTTGGCCATGAGGGCAGAGCCTCCTGAGTAGGGTTAGTGTCCTTGTAAAAGAGACCCGGAGATCTCTGCCCCTTCCAGTGTGAGGACGCAGCGAGAAGATGCCCCTGGGCCAGGTACCAGGAACCTCTCCCAGACGCCAGGGGTGCTGCTGCCATGGTCACGGACTTCCAGCCTTCAGAACTGGGAGAAGCGAATACCTTTTGTTTATAAACCATCTAGCAGCCTGATCTGATGACGGTGGACACTTAGTTCTCCTACTTGAAGACGCTGAAGTTTGACTAGTGATCAGGCTTTGAGAAAGCAACATGTATGTGTTTGGGACTGAACATAAGTGGAACACATTTATAACAGATTTGGAAGTGCTCTTTCTGGTTCGTGTCCATGGAAATAGCCAAGCCAAATAATTTCCTGTGGCCCTGTGACAATTACCATCGATTTGGTGGCTTAAAATAATAGAAACGTATTCCCTCACTGTTCTGGAAGCCAGAAGTCCAAAATCAAGGTGTCTTCAGGGTCCTGCCCCCTCCAGAGGCTCTAGCAGGGAATGCTTTCTGTCTTTCCAGCTTCTGGGGGCTGCAGTGCTTTAGTCTCTGCGTCTGTCCTCACATCACCTTCTCTGTGTGTCTGTGTCTTCTCTTCCATCTTTTATGGATGTTGGGCCCTCCCAGGTGACCAAAGATGAGCTCATCTTGAGACCTCTAACAAAATTATATCTGCAAAGACTTTTCCAAATGAGGTGACTTTCACAGTTTCCATGATGTGAATGTATTTTGGGAGCTGGAGGCCACTGTTCAACCTCTGCAGAGATCATTCACTCAAAGCACTTAGAACAATATCTGGTGCTGCCAGTGGGAGCTCATGGAATATTAGCTGTTCTTGTGGTGTGAATAATTATTGTTTCCTGGGGGAGGGTTTGGGAGCCCTCTGGCCTTTTGGTTCACACTGAAGTGGTGAGAAAGGAGAGTTGGTGTCACTGGAGGGGGAGAAAGGGCTGGTGTCTGATGGCCTCCACTCTTACCCAACACCACTGCCTGGCTGGCTGAATGAAGGTGGGGGCTCCCTGCCTCAGCCCCCTTCAGCTCAGGGAGAGGTGCCTCTTGGCATCTGCCATTTGGCTTTCTTTGGAACAAGTGTTTTGAGAACTCAGCATGTTTTCCATACTGAGAAGCTCAGGAGTCCTGCCCCTAGACAACGTGCTGCAATTCCTAAGCCCAGAACTGATGGCTCCTGGCCCTCTTTGGTCGCAGCAGAGCCCTGGAGCACTACACCACTTAATAAACACCGCTGGCCCCTTGCATCGTCCACCTGAGCACCTCATCCACAGCCTCTCTCCTCTCTCTTCGTGGCCTCTCTCACTGAGGCCAGTGTTAGAGGAAACATTCTGCTAGCTGCTTGAACCCTGGTGGACTCACCCCCTTTTCCAAGTCAGTGAAGTCACTGAACTGATACTGGGCAGTTTGGCTCCTAGAGGACCTGGGGTGAAGGGCTTGGTGCTCCCCACTTGCCAGTACTTGGGGAGAGTCTTGATTCAGGGCCCCTCAACTGCCTTCTCACCCCTGCCTCCAGGCGGCCCGCGTCAGTCCCGTAGTTGGCTGCGTGATTTGATGCCCTTCCTGTATTCTCCCGACGTATGTTAAGTGCTTGCCCGCTCTGTGCCAGGTGCTGTGCTAGGAGAGTGACAGGGCCTTTAGGATACCTGCAGCCTGGCACACGGTGCGGACTGGGGAGACAGCAACCCCCTCATCATTTGCCTCCATCACTCACTCTTAGGACTTTGCCTGCTCACCCCCAGCTCTCAGCAGGCTGGTGACTCCCCTGCATCGTCCTCTGGGGTGCTCTGGTGCTCCTCCAAGCTGTGGACTGTGCACTTACTAGGAGGTGGATATGCCTGTCCTCAAATCTTTTAGGTCAGTCATACCAGCTAGTCCAATTACATTATGTGATTACATATTACATAAAACTGTGATATCTGAATGTAAACAGGAAGAAGACTGATGTTTCTATAAAAAGAGTTGAAGTTTTGGAAGGACTCAAAAAAGGCAAGGTACTAAAATTTTCTTTCAAATTTTATTTTTATGAGGTAGCACTAAAGGATTGAAGGGAAAACATCACTGTTCTCACTTGGCGGCGTACCCGCTGTTGCTGTCGATTTTGCTTGCGTCCTCGTGCCTGGTTAAGTAAACTGGAAATTGCATCATAGGTTGGTACCTGCAAACTGAAATCGGAGGCAAAGGGGGATTTTTTTCCCTCAAAGGGTGGCATATGTATAGTTGAACATATGTCTAAATGTTTTATGTTGAAATGTTTAAGGCACATATTAACATGAATGATTCTCTGCTTTACATGACTGTCTGGTTTCCTGTTTGATCCCTATTGGGTTAGATAAGAGGGTGTCTGCTGTCCAGGTGCCATGACAGAAGGACCCTGCGCCCCATCAGAGCTCATGGGAGGCTCACATCAGTCTGTCTGAGGTCCACAGACTGGAGATGCCGGGAATATCACCCAGACATGCGACCAGGTGAGGGCTCAGGGAGATGCTAGCGATTTACGAGGCTTTCATGTTTGTGTGTGTGAAGTTCTCAGCAGCGCCTGGCAGTTCGTAAGGAGGAAGCTCCGTCATTCCAGCTGTTATTGATAAGAAAAGGAGGAAGTGTCCGAAAGACATGTTATTTGTTCTTCTAAGAAATTATGTATATTTTATATATATAATGTGTATATTATATATATTATATATATATATCAAATAATATGTATATATTATTTCTTTATTCCTTAAAGGATAACTCCAAGGATGACCTTCCTTTCAGTCAGTTTTTAAAAACATCCCTGAAAACATAGGAACTCAATTCCTGAGAGAGAGAGAGAAAGTATAGACAGAAGATGAGGCATAAGCAACAGTTAGCCTGTCTGTCAGGTCTCCTGACTGTGCCCAGGATGGCTGTCAGCTGTCCTCCTGACATGAAATCGTATGTCCTACAGAGCAGGATGGCCACCTGGGCGCTCACCCAGCCAAGCATCAGTAGGTTTTGCTTGCAAAGCCCAGCCCACTGAATGTCTAGTTAGAAGGCAAAATCTTTTAAAAGGTAAAATATAGCTCATGTAGATTATTTAAGGTTTTTTTTTAGCTCCTTCTATAATAAAAAAGGAACATATAGCCCTGAAATGAACGATTTATGGAAACCCATAAAGGAACACATTTTCCTAGCAAGTCATTGAAATTTAATTTAGAGGTGTGGAACCAGAGGAAGGGATGCATTCTAGAGTTGCTTGTTTGCCCTGTTTTGGATGACTTTGCTGTGCCTTTGTGAGAGCAGCTGAGTTTGGGAAAGGAGCTACGGGGCCTCCTTCTGAGTAAGGGGGCAGGTAGAGTTTACTTGGCAGAGGGGTTCAGATTCGGGTTCTCCCAAGAAAGGGGCAGACCAGGAAGTCCAGTCTGTCCTTGAGAGGTATATGAAGTGGTCTGTTTATCTTTCACCTTATTTCCAGTTCACTCGATGCTATTGGACAGTCATTCAACAAACACAGTGGTTCCTGCGTCCTTTCTATGTGCCAAGCATGTGCTACGTGCTGAGGTGTAAAAATGAATGCAAGCAGCAATTTCTGCTTTTATGTTGCTAGTTGCCCACACATGAATGCAGGGCTTCTGTGGCTTGGCTGCCCATTGGCATCACCTGGGGGTTCCTGCTTCTGCTCCCAGAGACTGTTTAAGCGGCCTGGGTATGGCCTGGGATTGAGGATTTTTAAGATCTCCTCAGGTGATTTGAAGGGAGCCCCACCGAGGTACTGCAGACCCCCGCAGTTCCTCTCTAAGATGCACAACCACGCCAATCCATCAGCCTGAGTATATGTAAACCAGTTGGCTTTGACCGGGCACAGTCCCGGGAGATGCTCGGCAGGGAGGCTCACTTACAGGACCAGGCGGCTGGTACAGAGGGCGGGGCTGCCCAGGCATGGCGGGTCTAAGGTGGAGGGCCCTGGAAGGGAGGAGCGTGAAGACAATGATTGGCTGAGGCTCTGAGCCGAAGGGATCTGGAAGGTCACAGGGCAAGTTGAGTACCGGAAGGTGAAGGTCTCTCGGATGAGGAGCCTGTGCCGGCCAGTGACTGAGACATGGGCTGCACACGTGGAACCTAGAGGAGAAGGGCCGGGAGCATTTTTGCCTTTGGAAACGTTGTGTTGGTTGCACAATGACCATCCCCTTTGAACTCGGGTTTTTATCTGAGCTCTAAAACCATGGGCAGTGCCAACTATTTCACGGTCTCTCTGGGCATTGGCAGCGGTGGTGGGGGCGAGAGTTCACTAGAAACTGAATATTACCTTTCCCTGTGCATTTCTTTTGTAAGCTGGATGCCTTGAGTGGACCTGGATGAAGGTCACAGACTCAGAGAGGAAAAGAGAAAAAAGTGAGCAGTTTTCTCAGCACTGTTTCCTGCTATTCTGTCATCGTTAGTTCCCACTATTACCGTAAACCACGAGAATAACAATGTTGCCATTTCCTAAGCTCTTACTAGTCGCCTGGGTCCTAACAGGGAGCTGTACATTCTGTTTATTATTTCATTTAATGCTCATAGTGCCCCTATAGGGAGAGTGCCTTTATTTCCATTTGGCAGATGAGGAAACTGAGGCAGAAAGAGATGGAAAGTTTGACCCGTGTTCTCACAGTTAGTTGTCAGGGCCTGGGATTTATACTAACATGGATGTTTTGTGGATGCTGGAGGGATGAACTCCTCGGTCACAGATGAAGAGCGTGGTTACTCACGGTACACCCAGCGGCATGGGCATCCTGCACGCACTGGCTTCCCTCCTTACCCCAAGTCCCAGGGGGCTTCCTGGGGGTCCAGGTGGATGCTGCATGCTCAGCGGGTTTGTCTCACAGCTGAGGAACACTGAGCATGGGAACCCACTGCTTGTATACTGGGTGGTCAGCTAACCTGCTCTTTGTTTCGGGGGAGAAAATACCACAGCCCTAGGGTTGTTTGCTGCAAATACAGCCCTGAGAAGCTGTCTGGCAGAGTGTCCAGGGCCTTCCATTCTTGGCAGTCATAGCAAGAGCCCCTCAGAAAAGTGCTTCTCCCAGCACTGGTGTGCGTGAAGGCAGGTGGTCGGATGCCAGTACCCGGACTATTGACTACTGTTTTCTTTTACTTGTTCTTCTGACTCTGCGGCTAGTTCTTCTCTAAGGTTTTACTTCATTCGTCGTGGGATCTTTCTCACATGTGGAATATGTATCTTCCACATACTAGAATTTCCTGGTGCTGAGTCCAGGGGCCTCTTCCATATCTGCACTCATTCCCTGCTGACCTCCATCTGGAGGCAACACACCCCACAGGTGGACCTGGAGGTCCAGGAGCTGTCTCGGACCTGACATGTCTGCAACTTAACTTCCACCCTGAAATTCTCTCTCCTAAAGTCTTTCTCATCTCAGTAAATTTAAGTGCCATCCTTCCAGGGGCTCCAATTCCCTAGCTCCTCCTCCTCACCGGTGACCAATCACGATACCTTTCTGCTCTCTTTTCAAAATATGTCTAGAATCTAAGCTACTTAGCTCCAAGCCGACATGTGGCAGCCGCCCTGGGTAATTGGGTGTTCTGGCTTCCTAACTGGGTGTCCTGCCTCTGCCTTCCCTGTCCCCAACTTCAGCACCTACACGGCAGCCAGAGGGTGCCTGTTAAAGGTGGGTCGGTTCCTCTCACCCGGCTTCTGATCTCCCAGTGGCTCTTTTCTCCCTCAGCGGGTCATGTGAGAAAGTAAGTGCGGAGGACCCAGGAAGCCCAGGCAACCTGCAGGCGTGCGCCGCTGGAGGATAGTAGGGCTGCAGGTGATGAAAGGGAGCAAGGACAATAATGAAGCAAAGCAGGTGCTTGGGTTCCAGCTCCATCCCTCTGAAACCAAGCACGCACTCTATTCACGTCACTTTATTGTCACCAGGGAAGGCTTCCTGGGGCAGGGCCATGGTGGACATGGCGGCTGTAGGGGACAGAGAACTGCATGGCAGAGAGGGCTGGAAAAGCCAAAGGCTGGTGGTGACCCATGTTGTTACCGTGTCGTGACCCTCTCAGGGTGGGGGACGGACGGTTGCTGCAAGGGCATCCTTGCTCTAAGGAACCTAAGGAAGCAGCAGCTGGGAAGACTTGCCAGCATTCCCCAGGAGGGCTCTGAGCTGGCGGCTGGCAGCCCTGCAGTGGAGAGTTTGGTTCAACATGAAGCTGCCTGTGCTCATTGCCCAAAGGGTCTGTTGGTGCAGAATGGTGCACTGGAGACTGGGGTTTTCTCCATGTCTAGTCCAGTCAGACTCACAGTGACATTTAAGGCCTTCTCAGATTTTCTTTGCCTGTAGCATTAAGGCAGGGGTCCTGATGTTGGGTTATTGATTGTTTCATTCATTCCCATGGTAGTTAGCACCTGTTACAGAGTAGCCCCTGGACCAGCCCTTGGGGGAGGTCAGCCAGACCAGCCTGTGAAGTGTGGTGCATTCACCCACCCAGAGGGATTCCCAACACTGATCCTCATGCAGCCAGCACGCGGTCTGTGCACAAGGGCGCCAGCAGGGCCGCCTGCTGCCACTGCCCCATGAACACCACATCTCTGCGGTTCAGTGTCTGCACGGGTGGGGGGACTTTTGATAGGAACTGCTGAGAGCCTCAGGGATATCCATTCAGAGCAACCAAAATACTTAGTCTTTGAACACTGGTATTTTCACTGTTCTGTTTTTATTGTGACATATATGAACAACAATTAAATCCATTTTGGTGAAGTAATTGCTCACAGTCCGATGAAGAATGTGGCTTAAAATGACAACGTTAGTAATACGGACTGCCCCGTGTTATTTAAAAACATCACATCCAGAGAAATGGAAGGAAGGAAGAGGCAATCCACAACCACGTTCCTTCCTGGACTGTCCGTCTTTTGTATCTAGTATTAAGCCCTTCAAAGTACTGCTTCCCTGGAGAGAAAATACATTTACATAGCTCCCAGTCACTCCACTAGAGTAGTGGTTGGCTGGAGGTAGACCTCCCAGAGCCAGGAGGAGGGCATCATGCATATGGCAACCAAGCCCAATTGTCTTGGAAGCTAACAGCCAGATTTCTCTGCCCCTGCCGTTCCAAGACTGTGAAGAGAGAAGGAACAAACAGACCAAAAAAAAAAAAGAGAAAAAATTTTACAGCGCCTTAATGATGAGAGTGTGAAAAGCAGCCAGTTACATATTCTAGCCATTCCTCTTCCTGTGCGTGGGCCTCCGAGGAGACTTGGCAGAGGTGGTGATGTACCGCACCCCTCCCCGCCCCCCCCCCCGCCCTGATTAAACCGTGCAGCCAATGTCGTGGCCTCCGTACTTGGTCCCACTTGCCTTGAAATGTGTTTTGGAAAAAATGGCCTGGAGTGTCTCCAGATTCCCCATTTTCTTTCTTTTCAGCAATTGACTTTGTATTGAGTTCCCCTACCAAAATGAACAGTTGGGCATTTGCTCCAGATAAAAATTGCAGCAAGAAGCAAGTGGGAGTTGAAATAAATAACGTCGTGTTGCTTGCTGAATGCCTTTGCAGGAGCCGCAGAGACTCCCGCCCGAGCAGGTGTGGTCACAGGTCTGGCGTGGTGGAGCCAGGGCCGTGGTGGCCGAGGAGGGCCCGGGGCGGGTCACTGCCACGTGTTTGTCCTGGAAAAGTTAATCAGAGTGAGGCAGAGATGGGGAGAGCTGGGGTTATCCTGTCAGTGTTAAAAATGGCGTTTGTTAGCCCTCTGCAGTCAGTCTCATCTCTGTTTTCCTCTCTTTCAATCTCTTTTCTATGGAAACTACACCTATACGTGTGTTTCCTTTGTGAAGCATCACTTCACCCTTTAATTTGTGAAAGGGCCCTGAGAGTGTCTTAGGAGTGCAGAGGCGAGAAAGGTGACTGCATGGGGGGCCCAGTGCCTCCCTCTGATCCTCCCCCTCCGCCCACAGATGGTGCGAGATGACTGAGGGCGCCATTTCACCTGGACAAGCACAGGGCAAGGGCACAGCTCCTGGTGGCTTCAGTTGATGTGGGTGTGCCTGGTAGAGGTTCGAAGAAGGCTGATTGAGTCCACACAGCAGCCCTGGGCAGATAGAGGTCAGACACTGCCAGTCATCATTGCTTCTCACCCTGAGCAATCACATTGCGTGATAACGTGGTCCTTGCTTCTGCCTGGCACGTGGAGGCCAGGGGCAGGCTGCACCCTCGCTGACCGGACAGAGCCCCTGTGCTGGTTGAGGTGCCATGGGGCTCAGGGCGGGAGCTCAGATGCTCACCAGTTGTTTTTGGAAGAGCTGGAGTGCAGATCTGGCTGGGCCCTGGGACACCCCAAGCACTGCACAGTGGGCCTGCCAGGGCGGCCACACCACCACAGCCCGGAGGGCTCAGGACCCGAAGCCACCACGGGGTATGGCACCTGTAGGAAGCCCCCTTGCATGGCTATGACCTGGGAAGAGGAAGTCCTTGTCACTCCCTCTGCAGCCACCGCACAGCTGCCTCTTGACAACCCAGAAAGGTTTCTGGAGGTTGGACAGCAGCTGAGCAGAAACCCAGGGTCTGCGTAACCTGCTGCCAGTAGGAAAATGGGCACACAGTGGCAGGAGATGGCCATGCCAGCTTCCCCCCCAGGTCTTCAGCCAGGGCCCATTCTGTCTCCTGAGCCCACCTGCAGGGCTCCACCGTCCCCCAGTGCAGGGCCCTGGTTCTGGCCCTGGTTCTGGTTTGAGGCCCCCCTCTCCTCTCCTCCTTCCCTACATTCACACACACAAGCATCTCTGGTCCCGTGTGTCAGGTGCTGCACAGAGTGGGTCGCCAGTGGCAGCGTTCTCCCAGCTTTAGCCATTTACATCCTTCCTCCACAGTTTAGGCCATGTCCACTCGGCACCACACTCCATTCTCACAATTTTGTCATATCTAAGTATTACCCTTTTTGTTAGTTACTTATTGTCTCCTCTTAGTAGACTTTTAAAAAAAGGACTTTAATTTTTAGAGCCGTTTTAGGTTCACAGAAATGCTGAGAGGAAGGTACAGAGATTTCCACACACTGCCTGCTGCCTGCACATGCACCCCTACCAGGTGGGATACTTGTTACCGTTGACGAACCTACTTCACCACGTCACTGTCGCCCAAAGTCCATAGTGTACCTGAGGACTCACTCTTGGTGTTGTGTACATATGGCTTTGGACAAATGTGTGATGACAGGTGTCCATAATATATGGAGCAGTTTCCCTGCCCTAAAAGTCCTCTGCTGCCTAGTCACTGCCTCCCAAATTTCTGGCAACCGCTGATCTTTTTGCCATATCCATAGTTTTGCCTTTTCCAGAATGCCATGCAGTTGGAAACAGATTGGTTCCTTCATTTAGTAATGTGCATTTGGATTTCTGTAGTTGACTTTTAAACTGGAATTAATTTATTTGAAAAGGAGTCAATACTTTAGATGGAAAACTAGCATTTGTATTAATAGGAGATAGCAGAGAGACTGAATACAATAAAAAGTAAGTACACATTTGCTAAATACCATTAATTATCACAGGATCTGAACTCAAGACCTATTTTCTTTTTTGAAAAGATAAAATGAGTAAATGTGGGTGTCAAAGATATGCTGTCATGAAACAGAGACTTCCCTCTTTATCAGAAGAACTGAAAAAAGTTATAAAGGACCAATACACATTGCCTTGTGTGTTGACTAAGATGTTAGTGCAGTAGTGGCGGGCACACTTACTTATTTTCTCATTTAATTTTACTCTGGAATATATATTATTATTCTCACTTTAGAGGTGAGGAACTTCAGGCTCAGAGAGATGAAATAATCTTCTGAATTGAGACGGCAGTGAGCCAGTATCTGAGCCCATCATCCCGGACCTCGGACCTCAGGCCCATGAACACAGCATGTATGGATGTATGGGAGAGGCAGTTTTGTGTGAAGGATCCTGGATCTTGGCCTTAGCCTCACGCATAGGGTGATGTAGCCTTCACCTCTCCAGGGCTTTGATCGAGAGGTAGCTTCCCTTCTCCAGCGCTGTCTCAGTCCTGGAGATGTCCAGGCAATCTGCCTCTGAGCCCAGGGTGACTGTTCTTTCCCATCTTGGGCTGGCTCTCTAACTGACAAGCCTCTGTGTAAGTGGACCCTCCCTGCTGGGATGGGCTAGGTTTCCCTGGGAGGGGCTCAACCTTTATCAGCATTTTCCTTCCTCAAGTGTCATAGGGGGGAGGGAGTCAAAATGACACAGGGTGACCTTTCAGCACAAAGCAGGATTCCCAGCCTGGGGGTGTGTGTTCCGTTAATGCAGGGTGCCTGGAAAGATTAGGACCCAAGCCAGGAGTCGATTTCTCAGAGAGGATCTCTGTAGTCCTGCATTTCCTTTTAATTGCTCTACCTTAAAGGACAGAAAGGTTATGGGAGTAGAAAGCCTGCCCTGGCATTGCACGATTTTCTTACCAGTGACCTGGGGAAGTGACCTGTCACGCTTTTCAGAAAGATACGAGCTGTAAGTCCATCACCTGCGAGCATCTGGCAGGAATTATTATGCATGCAAATTTTATGCATGAAATTCAAACATGGAAGGCGATGCCCCCAACTTTTGCGAGCTGACGATAAGTCATGTGCCGAGTTCTGCATCTGCCTGATGTATTGGCAGACGTGTGAGCGTGGCCTGGGCTTTCTGTGTCGGCTGTGCCATCAGTTCTGAGCAGGAAGATTGATGCCCCTCCAGGTCCGTGTTCTGCAT
This sequence comes from Smutsia gigantea, assembly GCA_032199065.1. Classification (NCBI taxonomy): domain Eukaryota; kingdom Metazoa; phylum Chordata; class Mammalia; order Pholidota; family Manidae; genus Smutsia; species Smutsia gigantea. The sequence goes on from JAVSCE010015544.1 coordinate 85,616, forward strand.
CCCTCCTTTGTACCTTTCTTCCCTCCCTTCTTCTTCATTCAACAAATATTAATGATATGACTACTGTAGGTCAGGCACCATGCCATGCAGGAAGGGTGCAGTAGCTCTCTCTTCTGCCACTGTCGGACAACATGGCTTGGTGGCCAAGAACGTAGACCTGGGACCATACTGTCCACCTCCATGCTCCTGCCTGTGTAAACTTGGGTAGGTTACCCTGTTCTAGCTGGTCCCACCGGAATTACACTGAACAATGGTGCTTACCTTTCCAGCTGTGGCTGTGATGACATGATGTGCATGTACTTAAGGAAAGCATGCTCAGTTACAGGGAGAGTGGTACATGTCAGGGTCTTCTTCTTCCCCATGATGAGGCTGGGTTGGAGGGGAAGATGGAAATGGGACCTGCTGCATCAAAGCCCCATGCCTAGAACTGAACGGTGGAGGGTGTCTAAATGGATGGCCAAGGGGGCCTAGCTCTCTTATATGAGAAGCTTCTGGAAGCAGTGGAAACCAAAGGCAAATGACCTATGTCATGATTTTTTTGAAATCAGTCTGTTTATCCCAGTCCTGTAACAAGGAGTGGAACATAGGGAGGCAGGATGCATCACCCAGAAGAGGGAATTGGCAAGGCCCTGGCAAGGAGACAGTGCCCCCTGCAGGACGCTGAGCTTCGGGCAAGGTTCTAGTCCCCATGGAGACGGGAGAACTACACAGAGATGCCCCAATCACCAAGACGATGTGACATGGCAGCAGGAAGGGGTGGTTAAGCTGCTGGGCACCAAAGCCCAGGTGTCACTAAAGCACCAGGTACAGCATCTCCACATCTGGGGGAGCAAGACCAGTGCTGAGTCCCATCACCAGCCGGGCTGAGGCTTCTGATATGCCCTGTGCCCTTTCCTCCTTCAGGTTGGATGCTGTCTTCTTGCTGGGCATTTCTGGGCACCTGTCTACAATTGCACCCCAACACCCACTCTGTCTTCCCTGCCGCCTTTCCATTTAGCTGTTAACACTAACCTACCATGAGTTTAATTCTTTATATTGTCCATTGTACCTGTTGGTTACCTAGTGGTTCTAGGCAGGAGATCTTACTGTCTGTTTTCCAGTGCTGGGCACATTGTAAGACCTGGATAACTCCTTCTTACCTCAAGGGATGATGAGTAGGTGTCTTGATCACATTGATTTACCCACCAGGAAGGAAGAGAAGAGGCATGTAGGAAGTGACATCTGTGGAGCCGATGGGGCTGCAAGGTGATGGACGTCTCCTACTCCAGAGTAAGCATGCTGTGGGATTGAAAGGCAAATCTGTGGTTTTTTTGTAGTAGCGACAGAGTTACTTTCTTTACAGTTGACCTCAGAGTTATCCCTTTTTCCATCTTTTTTTTTTGGAGCCATGGACAGAGGTGTAAAGATATATTTTAAATGTTGATTTTAAAAAAGAGAGATTCTTAATAGTCCCCTTTATTCTGCATTAGATGGAGGAAGTTTGGCCAGGGCCTTATTGGGGTGTCTTTATTCATTCCCACCCATATATACAGTTATTTCTTTGTTTAATCATGCATTTAATCCACAAACACTTATTCAGCACCCACTGAATTCTAGGTGTGACAATGTGATAAAGAAGCTATACTCTTAGACCAAATGCTTTGAAGGTCAAGGAGGACAGTGACGGGGGATGGGCATCGGCTGTGGACAACTAGGAATTGCTGGTGGTCTCCACTGAGCACTGTGAGGGTCTGTTGAGGGAGGCAAAGACATAAAAAGTGATGCATGAACAGAAAGATTGAGTTCGTCAGCAGTCACGAGTTTTTGTGAAGTTTGACGGTGCCGAGGAGAAATCAAGCGTAGTATTGTGAGGACAGGGTGGGGTTAGACGTTTGGGCATTGATGTGAGTATTCATGTATTTTAGGCAGATGGAGAGTAGTTGGCAGAGAGCTAAGTCGGTGATACAGGCGGCTGCAACCCACCAGGTGTTCCGCGTACTTCCTTGCCTGCTGAACGGGTTGGCAGTGATGTGGTGTAACTGTGGGGGCTGGGAGGATGCCTTCGGGCTGGGGGACACCTTACTAGGCTCTCAGGTCACTTTAACTTGGGGGAAGCCCTGAGCAACTGTCCAGTGTTACTGGATGGCCTGCTGATAAGATGATGTAGGAGACAGACTTGGGGTGTTTGGGGTGATTTTCTTAGGGACACTTCCTCGTTTCCTGCAAGGGTCTGTAGCTGGCAGCATGTTGTCTGATGGAGACAGCGTCTGTGTTCATGCCTGAGAAATCCAAAGCATGAGGAGGCGTTAGACAGGCATGCCTGGGTGCCTGAAACAGGCCACAGAGGACTTTCTCCAGAACAAACAAGGTCAGAAGATGTGTAGTCTTCATTGATCGGAGTGAGAAGGGAAGGGCCGACATCAGATTTGCATTTCTGCTGTCCGTTTGTCCTCCTGAGTGACTAGGTGCTGGGATGCACCAGCCCTTCCACCAGCCCCGTGGAGCCCCACGGACCCTTCCCTGGGTCTCTGCCAGCTGCAGGTGCTGACACGCTATTAAATCATTGCCAGGTTGCAGAGTGTAAAGTGACAGCTCATTGTAACTGTAATTAGCATTTCCTGATGACCAGTGAATTTGAGACATTTTTCTTTTGTCTGTTGGCCGTTTGTATATACTTTTGAATTACCTATTCAAATCATTTGTTCATTTACAGACTACTGGGTTGTTTCTTTTTGTCATTTTGGTAAGAGGTCTGTGTATATTACAGCTATTAACCCATTGCCTATTATCTACATTGCAAATACAGGCAGTTCCTGGCTTACAATTTTTCAACTTTACGATGGCATGAAAGTGATGCATTCTGTAGAAGCCTTACTTTGAGTTTTGAATTGTGATCTTTTTCTCAGGCTATCGGCAGGCTCTGCAGTACTTCCTGGTGATGCTGGGCAGTGGCTTTTTGTCCGCCAGGTGGTCCTGAGGGTCAGCTGACACACTGACCACCATCCCACACCAACAAGCCCATCCTGCTTCTCAGTTTCTGTATAGTATTCAATAAATTACACGAGTCAGCATTTTCTTATAAAATAGTCTTTGTGTTCGATGATTTTTGCCAAACTGGAGGTTAATGGAAGTGTTCTGAGCATGTTTAAGGTAGGCTAGTTTAATAGGGTAGGTGTTTTAAATGCATTTTCCATTTGTGATGTTTTCAACTTATGATGGGTTTATTGGAATGTAGTCCAGTCATACATCCAGGAGGATCTATATTTCTTTTTTTTCATAAAACTTTTATTTATTTATAATGAATCTATCATTTATTGACATTGCTTATAAAGGCTTTTGTCATTATAAAATTTTTCAATTTTTATTGCTCCTTTTCTTTCTTTTTTATAGCATCTGAGATTCTAGTCTTGGTTAGGGATCTTAAATGTTTCCCTTGCCACTAGATTCTAGATGGAAAATCCTATATCTGCTAAGGAACACCCCAAGCCCCACCCCACACACATCCAGTAGGGCCTTGTCTTTTGAAATGGGATAAATATGAACAGATAGGAACTTGTTGCTTCAATCTTATTTTATAGTCCTGTAGTAAGATCCTAGTAAAAATTTCTGGAAAATGAGTGTCTTGGCGGAACTTTGAGGGGTTCATGCCTCCTGGCTGCGGAGGCCATTCAAATCAGATCAGTCGGTGTCCTCCCTCAGCGCGAGCTGTGAGCCCAGCCTGCTAGGCTTGCTCACCTGAGCTGAACAGGGGCCCAGAGGGCAGCAAAGGGGACCAGGGGCTGGGCTTCTTCTCTCCCGACTCATGAGTCTTTCCGTTTTGCCTCTGTTGTGCATGCTTCTCAGAAGTAGCCTGGAAGCCCCGGCTGGAGCCTCCTGCACTCACACTTCCAGGCCATTTCCTGTTGCAGATGGTCACGGGAACTGTGGAGATGCGATGATACATAACAGTCAGTGTTTGCACAGCAGGCCTGGGTCCAGGATTAACCCTTGACAGGCCCCGGCAGTGCGTGGAGCTCATTCGGCCTGGACGTTGGAGAACATGGCACGCAGCAGACCTGGACGGGTCATCTGGTTCCCGATGTTCAGTCAGGATCGTGGAGTGCCTTACAGGGAACAGGGCAGGGCACTGGCTGAAGAGCTGTTCCTCAGGTCTGCCCCTGTGCATGGCTGAGCAAGGGACGTTTCTCTAACAGTCTGGGGGGAATAGGGCTGGCGGCTGGGGAGTGACAGGACAGCGGTGCTTTTCAGCTTTGGTTCAGGAATCCGAGCCCCATGGCACCAGGGAAACTTTCCCAGAGCACAGTGGTGAAGTGTATGCCAAGGGGCCAGGGGAGCCCATGGTCTCTGTGTGTTGATGTATTTTCATACTCAAACCTGTTTACCAGGCAAGTTCAGTCTTAATATTACATTGCCTGATGATTAGTAATTAAAATGTCAAACTGTTTTGATTTGGTTTGACTTAGGAGTAGTTCTAGTTTAAGTGAGAGGAAGAAGAGATCAGTAGAGGCCTGGATTCCTGAAAACTGGGATTGTGGTGATATTTGTAGGATGACTGAAGGTCATGGCCACTTGCGCCCCCCCGCCCCCCCCCCCCAACTCCTCTAGAATCTAGGGGAAGTGTCCCATTGCAGGGCTGGTTACTTCCAAACCCTCTGCGCTCTCAGTCCTGGCTGCATTCTCTTAGCACATTAACTTGTTTACATACACGCCTGTCCATTAAAAACTGTTGGTTTCACTCTTACTATATAGATTCCATGTTGAGCAAAACTAGATGTGGTCCTTGCCTGTCTTCAGAGCTCAAATCTAATAGAGAAAAGACAGATAACAATTTTTAAAAAGTGTATGTAAATATATGTGAAGTTCAATGCTAATGAGCACCAAGGAGGTGCAGAGCCTGGTGCTGTAAGAACAAACACTAGGAGGATTTAAGGCAGTCTTAGAGAAGGAGAGGGCAGGGAAGCGTTCCTGGAGGAGGTGGTGATTGCACGGAGAGTGAGAGCAGGAAGCAGTGCTCCGGGAGAGGCGATGGCTTGAGCAGAGGCTTTGTGGCAGGAGGGAGCTTAGAATTCAAGGAGCTGGAATAGGGTTCTTGTGTCTGGGAGTCACAGAATAAAGGGAAATAGCAAGAAATGAAACGGGAGAGGTGGGTAAGGCCCCACCTCACTGAGCCTTATGACTGGCACAGGAATATTGGCTCACCTGTCCAGCTGCCAACCTGCCCGTTAGAGATGCACCAAAGAGCTGGGCGTGGAAATTGATCTTACGACTGGTGTTTCCCAGACCTCTCCACACCCAGCACCATCCACTGGGCCTGGCTGTCATGTCCCTGAGGTTCCCACCCCTGACTTGTGTTCTTTCCCCTTTACCTGCCCCAGACACTCACCCATGGTGGACCCCTCACGCTGTCCCCTTGGGCTTTCTGACCTCAGACTTGGCCCCTGTCCTCCTCTCTGCTCCCCATTCCCCTTGTTCCCAAACATGCACACGGCTCTGTAGGTCACCTTTGGTCCAGACACTCTATCGTTGCCTGAAATGAAATGAGGGAAGGGTGTGAGCCCTGTCACCATGCTGACTGTGAGTGCCCCATACATCTGTCTTCCCTTCGGACTGAAAGCTTCAGGAGGACAGGCCTGGGTCTGGCTGGTTCCCTGGAACAGTCCGGGGCCAGGCACAGAGCTTAGCTCATGGAGACTGTGGCACAGTGCCGTCCAAACAGAGCGACCTCTGCAGCTGCACCCTCGCCACCACACACATCCCCCCAAGCGACCTGCACAGCCCTGCCCTGCAAAGCCTGTGACAAAGGAGCCTGCTTTTCCTGCAAATGCAGACAGATAGACTGACAGTGGCTGGCAGACCAGGAGACGGTGAGAAACAGGTTCCAAAAGCTTTCTGGCTGCCAGTATTTAACACCCAGAGCTATTTTCAAATGCTAGTCACAGACATTTTGAACCACATTAGAATAAACAGAATTCTGAATTATCTTCTCAGCAATACATGAAATAACAGTCTGTCACCCAAAAGAGGAAGAAGAGAATGATGAATTTCTAAGGTAAAAATCCTAGAAGGATGAAAATAATCCACAGGTGGTTCTGGAATCTTCTTGCACACCAGGTGGTTCTCTCTCTCTCTTTCTCCTTCCCTCCCCCTTCCCTCCCTCCCTCCCTCCCTCCCCCCCAACCCTGGTGATATGGGGAGAGTGGAAAGCCATCTGGTAGATCAAGCCAGAGTGGTAAGCTGGGCCCTTAAAAATAAATGTGTAGTTATTTGCTCATGCTAAACGGGGCAGCACATAGGGTAAATGGTGCTCCAGCATTAACGCAGAGTCCTGTAAATGATGCATGAAGGAAAACCCCTGCCCAGCACTGAGGGTCTGACCGGACTGGCTGGCAAGGCCACATGAGGTCAGCAGTAGCCAGCCAGGCTCAGGCCTGCTCACAGGGCTTTGCAGCTCCTGTTGGAGCCCCCACGTCAGGACCTTCGTCAATGCAGTTTTTCTGGAAAGCTTGAGAAATGCCTCAAATGCCTTCTCCTTTTATTCCCATGTCTCCTGTCAAAGCTGGGCGCCTGCTGAGTGGCATCACTGTGTGCCACCCTGGGGTCTCCGTCACAGTGACCCCACCCCCATGCTGCAGCCACACCGGTCACCCTTCAGGTTCTGTAGCAGATGGGGTCCCCCCAGCACACACACCCCAAGGCCTTTTGCAGGCTCTGCCCCCACTTCTGGAATGTCTTGCCCTTCACCTAACTGTTGCTTCTCTTCTTGAGGCCTCTGCATGGGTGTTTTCTCCCCAAGAGGCTGTTCCTGACCTCATGCCATTCCTCTAAGCTGGCCCTCTCTTTGGTTCTCTCGCCCTATTCTGCGTGGCCCTTGTGGTGGGTCACCACGGAGTGCTGTTTTCATGCACTCTGTTGTTGTCTTTTACCAGAATTAATCTCCATGTGCAGGAAGCCTTCCAGGCCCCTCACCAGTGCACACCCACCCAGTGTAAAGCTCTGGGCTGGGCCCTTGCTGGGGACACAGTGAAACATTCCCTGAGTGAAAGAAACCCCCTCTGACAGCACAGGGCCTAGCATGCAGGGACTTGCCTGCATCTATGTCTCCTGTGTAGAAAACATTCTGATCCTTGGATATAATCTTCAGGCTCTCTATCCATGAAGTCTGCCCAGCCAACAAACCAGGCAGTGACTTGGCAAATAGGAATATTCGGGCTTTGTTCCCGATCAGTTCTGATTGCAGCGGCCAAGTCAGTGTGTTGCAGTATGCTTTGTCAGCGCTGATAGATAGCGATAGGTTCCTACCCGGTTGGGTGTGGAGGGGCACCCTGGTGCTGTGTGGATGCCCATGGGAAAGCCGTCTCGCGGCCCATGTCCACCCACAGCTGGATCTCTGCATCCTCCGTGTGCCGTTCTCCCCACTGTGGTGAGTGCAGTTTCCTGGCCCAGGTGTTGGATTTCTCTTGGACATTTGCCCGGATAAGACTGACGGTTGGACTGGCCATTTGATGTGTATGTTGATGCCATTTATATGTGCACTCAGAGGTAAAGGGGCCTGGCCATCCACATGGGAGTGCACGGACGTGCTCCTGGAGAAAGCTGTTGGGTGAGTTATGGTCAGCAGGTGCTACAGGCATTACAGACACTGTGGCTTTATTTGAATCCATGACATTGTGTGCACACTTCTATGTCTTCAAGCCAGAGTATTGATTCATTGCATTCATGCAACAGTCCATGTGTTCCTGCTATGTGTGTGCTGAGGGGTACTTTCCACCATGTGGAATCAGGCCACATAACACATCTTCTTGGAGTCAAGGTCTGTGGGAGCGAAGGCTGGGAAGACCAGGGGCTCTTGTATGTCATGCTGCAGCAGATGCCTCCAGAGTGTGCCTGGGAGGGTGGGGGTGGGCCACCCACCACAGCCGGGCTTGGTGGAGGGTCTCTCATCCACATTTCCTTTTGGGGCAACCACTGTAGACCTGCTGCTGATCCACTGTTTTTCCTCCATGGTCACAGCCCTCTTATAAAGAAGTACCAGGCTCTCCTCCCTAAGGGCTCTGTGCGCCTTGCGGGTGGGCTGGGAGGCACATCTTCTGTTGTGTCTGCAGCCGGCTGTTTGGATGATGCTTATCAGAGATGCTCAGGGAACACCCGCGATGGGAGTGCACGCTTCCATTTTCAAGCTGCTGGGAAAAATGGAAACGGCATACAAGTCACCTTCACCTGTCCTCTGGACACCCTTGTCTTGTGTCCTCTGAAGACAAGACCAGCAAAGGACTCCAAAAGGAAACAAGAAGAATGCAAATTCCTTAGCTTAAAAATAAATACAAGGGGACTAAGTCTTATATCCTCTCCAGACGAGGGAAACTGATTTTCATGGGCCAGTGGTGTTTAGAGAAGGATTGCAGTCGAGAGGTTGAAGAAGGAGCCACTCAACTTTGGTATTTGGAGAGAGGCCCCAATCACCCTGTGTCTGTGCTTGGTTTTCCTTTAGATGGCACCAGCTGGAGTTGACATTAAGGCCCCATCTTCCATTTGCCACAAAAGATGTTTAGTTGAAAGGTTCTTCCTCCCATTTTGGTAAGGCTCATCTCTCAGAATTACACAGAAATTCTGGGTTGACTGGTCAAGAAAGGAGTTTGAATCTCATTAACCAGACTGAGGAATGCTTTGAAAATTTGCTGGAGCAGAACACGGGGGTCACTGTATCACGTTTAATCCAGTGTAGGGCCTTGTGCAGTATTCATGTGTATATGGATCGTGTGCACATGGACTGTGGCTGCATACACAGAGTGCTGACACATGCCAGCTCCTTGCAGAGCACTTAGCGCATCTCCCGCCACCACCCAGCCCCGTGCTGCCTTCTGTCTAACCCCGCCGGCCCTCTTCCTCCTCCTGAACTCTGTAACGCCCGCCTCCCTTTAGTCTCAGGTTGCACATGCTGCTCCCACTGCCTGCAGCGATCCTCCCCAGCTCTCCATTCTCCTTGCTTCTGCTTAAGCCTCATATCCTTGGACCATCACATTTAAGGTAGCCCCCTCCCCCACCACACACACATCCTCTGGCCAGTTGCATTCATTACCTCTGTAAGCCTGTGTGTTTATTTGTTTACATGGCGACTGTCTGGGAATTCAGACCAGAATAAGACAGTGGTCTCGACCAACCTAAGTTGAAATCTCTTCCTCTGCAAGTTTTGCCAAGCCTGTGTCCACACAAACACACTCCTGGGCCCTGCCCCAGGCCTTGGAAGGAGCTCAGGCAAGTGAGGGGCTGCATGGTGACTCTGCCTCTGGTCCTGTTCACCTGCAGTCCGGCGGAAAGTGATGCCCAGCCCTCCCCTCCTGGCCCTTTACCCCAGGAAGCTCCTGCGTTCACAGGCTGCACCTGCCCTGAGATGAACCTCATTGGATCATGCCTCTCTCTCCCCCCCAGACACCGGGATGGGCATCTCCCGTTATGACACAGTGTGGGACGGGCTCTTCTCACCACATGTGGAGACGACGTTGGCACAGCTGGACTTTTAGTCCAAGTAGAGCATCACTGGTCATTGGCGTTGCTGTTGACTCTGACATTCTCGGCAAGGTGGCTGCAGAGATCCATCCCAAGCCTGCATTTGGGTGTTTCATATAATTATGAATAGGATGCAAATCTCACAGCTCCAGCAAAGGCAAACACGTGGTGAGCTGAATCCCTTTCCAGGAAGTGAGCAAAGCTCACGGTGCTTTCCTGGGCCAGAGAGGGAGTCCTTTACGGTGGGGATGGTGGCAGGGTGGTCTCTATGTCCCACACAGCAAGCATCGGGGGAGAGAGAGCCATGTGCAGAGGATGAAGAAATGACACAGAATGCACGTGTGACCACCCAGTGCACTTGTCATCAGGGCAAACAGAATATTCTAAACAGTAAGCAAATCAATCAGGGAAAACACACTGCAGGCTTGGTCAGAAAGAAAATCTCCACGGTTTGGTAATTCCAGGAATCACTGAAGGAAATCTCTGAGGAATGCTGGTTTATAAAAGAGTCTAATGGAGACCTTGTTTTCTATTCCAGTCCCCAGCTTGCATATTGATTGACATATTCTGGGGCAGGGGCTGATTTACTCTCTGCTGGGCTTTAGACAGTCAGAAGGGGGTGTGATCCCTATCGGTGCTTCTCAAACTTCAGTGCACACCCCAGTTGCACAGAAAGCGTGTGACGGAGGTGCGTGCTCAGACCCACTCTGCAGGGCACTGCAATTCCTATGAACTTCCTGGGGATACAAGTGGCTGGTGTGTAGCCTGTGTCTGGAGGGCCGGTAACTTAAAAGGTACAGCTGGCAAATCTCCAGTCTGTGCCTTGATTCCCTGCCAAGCGGAGAATGGCGTGGACTTCTCGAGGTGCTCACATGCAGGTTTGTGGGATGGCTTCTGGGGTGGAGCGCAATACTTGGCACCAAGCAGTACTCCTGGTTGGCCCTGAAATCCACAATGTGGGCTGGGGGCCGCCAGGCGACAGGACCCCCGTGTGGGCTGCGTCATTTGCCTGGACTGCTCAGGGGAGCCGCATCTGCGCCCACGCCTACCACACACCGGGCGGAATCAGCGACCAAACGGCCTAGCGTCCTGCTCCCTGGGCCTCGCTCCTCCAACCCTATCAAGCTTTGAGGAGCGATTAGTGGGTCACTTGACATCTTCCCTGAGAGTTCTCAGGTCAGAGAAGCTAATTAACCTTCCTCTTGCCTTTCAAACAAAGTAACAACCACCAGAGCCAAATCTCCTGGAACAAAATGTAGAGTAAGAGAGAAGGGCCGTCTCTGTTTAAAAAAAAAAATGAAAAAGATTGGCAGATAAGTCTTTAAATGAAATACAGTCCAAGGAAAGGAGGTAGTAGGAGACAACGCCCTGGGCAGCTCTAGCAGCACCTGGGCTGTTGCAGCGGTGGCTCTGCTCATCCTTGAGGTCTGCTTTTGTCCAGCAGCTATGCACAGGCTTGTTCTCTGGGAACTTCGGAGGGGCTTGGACAGGGGATCCTGAGGTTACCCTGAACTTGCAGGTGGGGCCCATTGGCACTGCAGGCTCATCTGTGCCAGGAGGCCTTGTCCAGACAACTCTGGTGGCCTGCATGTCCTGGACTGGTCAGCAGAGAATTCACAGGCCTTCCCACGGGAGCCCACTTTGACGGGCAGTGCACAGCACATGGCCGGCCGGGTCAATAGCCTCTCCCTTTGCATTTCTCTCTGAAAAGCCAGTCAAATAGCTAAGGACGTGTGCTCTCGCACGGAACACCTCTGAGCTACATGCCTGTTCTGACCCTTGCTGGCTGTGCGACCTACCTCCACTGAGTCCCGCCATGTGTCCTGGGACTGCTGAAGCAAATTACCACTGACTGGGGGTGGTTTAAGGCAGCAGCAATTTATCTCACAATTCTGGGGGTCAGAAGTTGGAAATCAGAGTGACAGCAGGGCCATCTCCTCTCCCATGGCTCTCTCGGAAAGACTCCCTCCTTCCTCTTCCTGCCTTCTGGGAGATGCCGGCAGTCCTTGCGTGTCCTCGGCCCGTAGCTGGGTCCCTTGGTCTCTGCCTCTTTCCTCACGTGGCTGCTTGTCTGTCCATCCCTCACATCATCTTTCCTTGGTGTGCCTTGCTGTCCAAATTTCCTTCTTATAAGGATGCCGATCTTTGAATTAGGGACCATGTTAAGTCAGTATGACTTCATCTTAACTTGATTATATCTGCAAAGACCCTATTTCAAATTAGGCCACATTCTGCAGTTCTGTGTGGGCAGGATATGTTGGGGGACATATTCAACCCAGCAGACACACCTTCAAGGTTTTTGCGTGGCTCGAGAGAGCTGATTGTATGGGTCTCCTCCTGGTAATGCTGTGAGAGTGAGTTTTACTTGTCTACTGACGGCGGGCAGATAGCCGGTACAGCATTATTTCTGGGTGTGTCTGTGACGGTGTTTCTAGAAGAGATTAGCATTCAAACCCATAGACTGAGTCAAGCAGGTGGCTCACCTTAGTGTGGGTGGGCATCGTGCGGTTCTTTGAGGGTCTGAATAGAACAAAAAGAAGGAAGGTAAATTCTTCCTCTGCCTGGCTGTTTGGACTCTGACCTTCTGCCCTTGGCCTGGATCTTATACCTTTGAATCTCCTAGTTTTTGGGCCTTCAGACTCAGACTGGATACGTACCCCCAGCTTTCTGGGGTTGCCGGCTTGCAGGTGGCGAATCCTGGGGCTTCTCAGCCTGCATGAGCACAAGAGCTAATTACTCCTAATAAAACTCCTAAGTAGGATAAATAAAAAAGATATAATAGGATAAATAAGTAGGATATCTGTATATTATGTGTGTGTGTACATATGTATATGTGTGTGTGTGTGTGTGTGTGTATTTTCCTGTTGTTCTGTTTCTCTGGAACCCTAATACATCTGTATTCGGTGATATTTGTCGGTAGCTTGAAATGGGCCATTGTGGGAAATTTACTCCAAGGAAATCTGCAGTTGCTACAAGTTGGGGACTTTTTACCCGCTGGGAAGCCAGTTATTAAACATTCACCAGCATACCACTGGGTCACTGAGTATCCCTGAGCTACTGTTTGCTCAATATTTTCTACTAAAAAATTTACATTTAAAAAAATGGAAATAAGTTTATTTTGCAAAGATAGTTTAAACCAGAGGTCAGCCAAATACAGCCCACAGAACAAAGCTGGCCCATTATCTGTTTTTATAAATAAAATTGTGTAGGAATACAGCCATGCTTATTCATTTGCACATGGTCTGTGGCTGTTGTCAAGCTGTGGGGGCGGAGAGAGTTGAGTATTTGGTACAGAAACTGTATGGCCAGAAAGGCTAAATATTTACTCTCAGGCCCTTTCAGAAAGTTTTCCAACTCCTACCTGAGACCAGTGTTTCTCACATGTTCATGCCAGACGAGTTGTCCGCATCTGGTCCTGGGCCACCATCTTACATGACAACCGAGTGGAAAACAAGTAGGGTCGTCAAGAGGAGAGCAAGGCAAACCAGACAACACTGCAAAATTCTACCCAGAGTCTGTGGCCCACTAGCAGCTCTTCGTCTCATGTTTCTTTTTGTTCTGAAGTCTTTAGTGAGTGTTGGAGAAGTGTTAAAGACGTGTTGACAGCAGAGCGAGACTTGGTTCTGCGGGTAAGAAGCAAGATTAAAAGATGATTGAAAATGCAGTAACGCCCACACCACGTGACTCTGCCCTGCTCCGTGTTCCTGGGGCACCTCTGTCCACCACTCCAGCTGCCCCCTGGGGCATGTGGCTCACACGTGGGGAACCGCTTCGCCGTATTTAGTCAGGCTGACCAACGGTTTTTGGTTTTGTTTTTGTTTTACATGTTTTCCCCCAAAGTAGCGCCTCCTCTCCCATGTGGTTTGACTATCTCTGAGGACCTCGCATGGCCTTAGGAGGAAAGTGGAAAAGTGGCTGAGTGTTCATCGCCTTTTGCTAGGTTACACCACTTTAAGCTTTAACTCCACAGCTCTTGCATTATTTTAAAGCCGTCTGGCATATCTCTAAAACTAATGGTACAAGCCACTGTGTGATAAATTAAAATACTTTCCACTCTGTCATCCTGCAAGCAAGTAGCTACTCCCAAGTCTTTGAAAAAGTACTTTCTAGATAAAATATGTACTTGTGGGTTCGGTAGGTTTTAAGAAAGTCCTGAATCTTCACAGATTTATTGAGGGAGGGGGTGGGAGAAGGGGAGGGGGTGTTTCATGTAAAATGTGTTTTTCCTTGACATTTAGAGGTCTTGCAAAGTGGTTTATTATAGATCTTGTGGACTCTTGATATTTAATTAAATTTTAGAAATATATTCTCTGAGCTCATAAGAAGGAATATAAAGAATGTATTTATTCACTGTCTGTTATTCTTTTTCGAACACAGAATTATCAGTTGGAAGTAAGTCATCAGAGGCACTTAAAATTTTGGGGGGTTGGAAATCTAATTAACCCCAGCAACTGCACCTAAAATGTTAAATAATATAAGGCAAGTCCTTACAGGAATCTTTGGTAATATTCATTCTGGGTGACATATTTACAACTTTTTTTTTTTGAAACTGACCTTTAATGTCTATTTTCAAAAGGCGTGAGGGAATGGAAAGCACACTGGGAAACAAGTCACTCATGAGGTCTCATATAATACGTTTCAGTAAATTATTGCTGAGTGTCAGCAGCTGAATTTGTAAACTATTTTATCCCTTTACATTCTTATAGACTGAATTAAGGGTCAGTTCATGGCAAATGGGCCACTCATCTCAAATAGCTCTTTTTGCTCATTTAAACTTGGAATGAGAAGGATGAGACCTAACTGTGCCCGACCAGGTTCGCAGCACGTGTACCTACCGCTGCCTGGTCGGCAGTGTCCTCAGTGCCGTTCATGCCTTTGTCAGCCCTGACGAAGCTGTCCTCACGCTCCCCACACTCTGGGTTCCCTCTAGCTCTCTGTGAGTGGCTCTGATGGCAGCAGGACAGTGCCTCCCACGGTCACGTTCAGCCTATTCCCAGGATTTAGCCAGGTTCTGTCCAGCAGACTCATGTCCTGCCCCAACTTACCAGAGGAAGAGCTGATGGAAATCGTGGGAACAGGGGGTCTCGGGATCTGGGAAGAGCAGAGAAGCCATGAATGGTTGGTGTGAAAGGTTTTTGGTGGTGAAGTAGCAGGAACGAGTGATGCGAGGGGTCAGGCAGGTAACCTGGAAAGGTTGGCGACACATGAGAGGAACTGGCACATCGAGCAGGGGGTCAACATCTTGCCCACGAGAGCTGGAAACATCAAGGAGAGGCAGCCTAAAGAGGGGTTCCTGGGGCAGGCATGGATGTCTGCTAGACAGACTGGGCCAGAAAGGTCTGGAAGCTGAGAGTGGACTCCATGCTGGCTAGAGGGGAAGCACTGGAGGCCGATCCAGGGAAAGGGGATGGAAAGGGCTAATCTTGAATAGACAGCAATACAGTTAGAAATTTCATTGTTGATCTGAAATTTGAGTGGCATCGGGCCATTATTCATTTCCTATTGCTAAGGTCACAAATTGCCACAAACTAACTGGCTCAAAAACACCAGTTTACTATTCTAGGGATCAGGGCCTGAAATGGGGCTGAGATCAGCATGGGCAGGCCTGGTTGCTTATGCTGGCTCTGGGGTGTAAGGGCCTGTCTCCTGGCCTTTTCTAGCTGCTGCCAGTGTCCACACTTCTTGGCTCGTGGATTTCTGTCAGGGCCCCTCTCAGGCTGCATCTCTGGTTCTTGCCTTTGTTTCCCTCATCCCTTATAAGGACCCTTGGATTGCACTGGGCCACCCAGGTAATCTAGAAGAACTGCCCATCTCAGTACCAGTTTCATAATCTTAAATCCATCTGTAACTCTAATCCTGGCTTTCCATGCAAGGTCACATAGTCACATGTTCCGAGTGTGGGCATTTTTAGGGGCCATCAGTCTGCTCACATAGATAAGAACAAGGCTTATTACACAGGAGAAAAGTAGCCAGAATTGGTGCCAAGACTGGAGGCAAGATTCTGCTTGCTGTGTAGCATGTCTCCCAAACAAATAGGGTATGAAACACCTGTACCTTTATGCTCCTAGATCTGTGGGTCACAGAATCGTCCAGAGCACGTAGGGTCAGGGACAGCCCGTCTCTGCTCCTTGATGTCTGAGGCCTCATTGGGGGTGACTTGGGGGCGGGGCACTGGAGTCATCTAAAAGCCCTCCACTCATGGGGCTGGCACTCGAGGCTGGCAGTTGTCTAGCACCACAGTGGGAGCTTCCGGCTCCCAGCTGCAGCATTCGGGGTGGCCTCTCCACACGAGCTGGGCCTCAGCACAGTGTGGCTGCCTCGGGGGGGTTGAACTCCGCACCCGGAGGTTGAGGGCTGCAGCATCCCAGCTGGTGAAATGGACTCTGCAGCCTCAGAAGCCCACCCGACACATCTGCCTCTGCTTATAGGCATGTACAAGTCCCTCCGTCCTGGATTCATGGCGGGGGAGGCATTAGATTCTGCCTCTGAAGGAGGGAGGGCCGCCAACTGAGAAAAGCATGCAGGATGGGAGAAACTGAGGCACCCGCCCTTGGAGAAGCACTCTGCTGCCTTTTGAGGATCCTGGTTTGGCTGATCCTCAGTGGGGGTGCACTAGCTGGCTTCTGTTCTAGAATTGCCAGATTTGACAAATAAAAATACAGCATCTCTAGTTAAATTAGAGTCTCAGGTGAGCAACAGATTTTTTAAGTATAATGATGTCCATGCAATATTAGGATGTACTTATGCTAAAATTTGCTGTTTTTGTGAAATCCAGATTTAACAGGGTGCCTTGCATTTCACCTGGCAACCCTGATCCATTAGGAATGTCTATCATCAGATACTGTGAACATGACCTCTGGATTGTAGGAAAGTAGAAGGAATAATAAGAGGGGAGCTTCAGGAGGGAGGCCTTGAGGAAGGAAAGAACTGGCGATGAGGTGCAGGCGCGAGGTTGTTAGAGCTCATGTCTGGCCCATTTCTGTGGAGCCAAGCTGGCCACCGCCGCTTACCACAGATTGTAAAAAACACCCCCAAGCCTCCCAGTGACTAATGGGAAGCATGGAGACCATTCTTCTGATGAGCTTTCAATTAGCGTGAGTCTAATTTCTAAATGCTCATGAATAAATGATTAACTCAAATCAGAAACAAAATCAAAGACCTCACTGCTTATAAACAGAACAGTTGGAGAGAGTGCCTCGCCATCTCCACCAACCTTGCCGCCTTCCTCCGATGGGGAAAATGAGGAGAGCCGCCGCTGCTGAGCGAGTGCCGCGCCAGACACCATCCTGGACTCGCTCCTCTCTTGGTTAACCTACTGGCTAGTTTCTGTTGCTGCCTGAACCATGCAAACCAAGATACTGGTGACCAGCCCAAGGCCACACACCTGGAAAGTGCAGGGCCAGGACTCAGCCCAGACCTCCATCCTGGCCTACCCACTCTCTCTACATTTCTTTAAGCGCAAATGTCTGTTTTCTGAGGACAGAAAAGTGAGCTTATGTATACCAGCATGGATTGAACATATCCCTTGGTTATAGTTGTAGGTTAAATAATTGTTTTCCAAAATGGCATGTCCAAGTCCTAACCCCCAGTACCAGTGAATGTGGCTTTCTTTGGAAGTCAGGTCTTTGCAGATATAATGAAGTTCAGGGTCACAGGATGAGATCGTCCTGGATTTAGGGTGGGCCTAAATCCAATGATTGCTGTCCTTAAGAGAGAAGGGAGAGGGAGATCTGAGACACAGTCATAGAGAGGGAGACATGTGCAAAGACAGAGGCAGAGGCCAGCAGGACGGCCCTAGAGGCCAAGGAACACCAAGGTGTGCGTCCCCGGCAGCGCCGGTGGCCGGGAGGTGAGGAATGGATTCCCCCCTCAGAGCCCCTGGAGGGAACCGACCCTACTGACACCCTGATCTGGGACTTCTAGACCCCAGCTCAGTGAGACAGCAAATTTCTGTTGTTCTAAGCCACCTAGTTTGTGCTTCTTGTCACCAGCCAAAGGAAATGACAGCTGCAACCTAAGTGCTGAGAGGCTCTGTCATGGGCCCGAAAGGAGCTCAGCTGCCCTGTCCCGGCTCGTGACCCCAGAACCAAGCTGCCAGGTTGCCTTTTACCGCGCAAAGCAATGGGCTTTAGCCTCCTGTTTGCATGTGAGACCCAACTGTGATTTGCAATGCTGACCCCATCTTGCCCTCCTGCATGGCGCTGGGGAAAGAGATCATGTCCACAAAACCCGGACTGGGGTCTTCAAAGGGAAATTTAGAGTAATGTGCAGTCTGTGTGTTTTTTTAGTCACAGAATCAAAATTACGGGTTTTATAATTTGAACAACTGATGCACCTAAATCAACTCTGAGAGTGGGCCAGCCACTGAGGTATGTGGCTCCTGATTTGTGGGGTGCCGTGTTTGGGAGGATGAGAGATCACTTGCTAAGTAAGAGGCTGGCTGAGTTTAAATCAAAACCCAGCACCTGTGCTTTTAGGCAGACTCTTACCCGTATAACAGTTCCTGCTTTCCTCCGTGCGGATGCCCAGATCAGGTCGGGCAGACCTGCCTCACTGCTTTGCTCGGCTCCCGGGCCCAAGCCTGCAGTGTCGCCTTGCCCAAATGCCACGGAATAAACCCTGCGGCCCGCCAGCCAGCCAGCTCCCAGGCTCCTTTCCCCTGCTTGCTGGGGAGGAAGCTGCCTCTGGCTGCAGACCGGGCTAACTATCCGTAAGACGGCTTTGTGCAGAGCCAACTCGACTGTCACGTCCCCCCTGAAATTCATGAAGCGCCAGATTCACCCTGGAGCCTCGTGCAGTTGCCCTGTGCAGACACCGAGGCACTGAGAGAGAATTTAAAAGATTTCTTTAAGAGTGGCTTTGAAGACCACGAAGAGAGCCAGCTGGAGAGGGGCCCTTTTCTGGTGGGGTTTATCTTTAATTTGCAAATGTGGCCACGGAGGAAGGAGCAGTGGATGACAGCAGGGGATGGATGAAGTGAAAACATGTTGTTTTCCTCCGTCTTCTCTGCCTCAAGCAAGCCAGGAATTCCTTATGGGGACGCTCGGTAGATGCGATCCACAGAATCGGGGCGCGAGGTGAAATCGCCGTAGAGCTCAGTGCTCATTCCCGAGGTGCCCAACTTGGCTCACACTGTTCCCAGAGCCACACTGGTCGGCACATGTTGGGGTCTGACCTTTGAACTTGATTTCCTTTTGCTTTGCCTCCTGCCCCTGTGGCTGTGGACAGTGAGAGAATGAGTCAGAGACCCCTGCTGTGGCTGCGCCAGCACCAGTTTGTGACCTGAGCAAGTTCTGATCCATCCCAGTCCCTACGCCCGTCAGTAAGATGGCGGAAGGGTGTCTCCCGACCAGCCTCGCTGGGGAGGAGGAAAGGTGATTCTGGAATGTGTGGAAAATACTGCTGGCCGCCATCGATTGCCTGTCTTTGCCAACCAGGCAGAGCCCAGATTTGCTCCCTGTTTTATGTAGATACGTAGGGAGGTGCAGAGAGGTGCTGCTCAAGGTCGTTTGGCAAAGTGAGAGGCTAGGGTTCCAACCCATGTCGAAGCTAGTGCTCGGAACCATTCCTCTAATTCGCAGCACGTTTTGGTAAAGGACCAGAGAGTAAATATTTTCACCTTGGTGGGCCACAAGGTCTCCACTGTGTCCACTGAACTTTGTCATCATAGCACAAAAAGAGCCATAAATGATACGTAAACAAATGGATATGGCTGTGTTCCAATAAAACTTTATTGAGAAAAATAGGAAGTGGCATGGGGAGAAATGCTTAAAGGTAAGGAAATGACCTTGGAATGATGGGAATGTTTGGAACTAGATAAAGTGGTGGTTGCACGACACTGTTAATATGCTAATACACGGTGAATTGTTCATTTTAAGATGGTAATTTTATGTTATATGACTTTTACTTCAATCAGTTATTTTTTAAAAATGCAGGTGATGAACCCATTTTGGCCCAGAATCCAGCCTGCTGCCCCTGCAAACTGTCCCTGGCCCCAAACCTAGTTACATGAAGATGTTTGAGAGGAGTTGGGAGTCAAGTCTTTTCAGCTGTCAGCACCTTGAATGGACTGGCTCCGTCTGGAGAGCAGGGGCCCACCTAGGCAGGGCGACCACCCGCCTGGGCGTTCAGTGCCAGCCTCAGCACTGGGCTCTGTCCAGCTGAGTCACCACAGGTAGGCTGTTAGTCTCTGTCCGTTTGTTCGTCTCTAAGATAGGGATGCAGAGTTAGGAGGATGAGATGAGTTCATGTGCGTGATTAGAGGCTGCACAGAAGTGTGTACTGCTGTTTTAATTTTGATAGATGAAGGAGCTTTCATTACCTATCAGCTACTGCTTGGTAATAAATAGGATCTCGGCAGACAGCCCTGTTTTCTTTTTCCTCAGCTTTATTGAGATATAACTGGCATATAACACTGTGTAAATTCCAGGTGTACAGTGTGATAATATGATATATGTATATATTGTGAAATGATTACCACAATAAGGTTAGTTACCATCATTTCACAAACTTCTCTTTTTTTGTTATGGTGAGAACATTTAAGATTTACTCTCTTAGCAACTTCCAACTATAGTCTAACTATAGTCTCCATGCTATACATCAGATCCTCAGAACTTACTCATCTTATGACTAGAAATTGGTCCCTTTTGACCAGCCTCTCCCCATTTACTCGACCCCAGCCTCTGGCAACCACCAATCTACTCTTTGTTTTTATGAGCTTTTTTTTTAGGTTCCACATGGGATCACACAGTATTTGCTTCTCTCTGACTTACTTTACTAGCACAATGCCCTCAAGTTCATCCATGTTGTTACAAATGGCAGGGTTTCCCCTTGGGATATATATATCCAGAAGTGGGATTTCTAATCATGTAGAAATACTGGTTTTTAGTATTTTGAGAAACCTCCATACTCTTTTCCATAGTGGCTGCACCAGTTCATATTCCTGCCAACAGTGCACAAGGTTCCCCTTTCTCCACATCCTCACCAGCACCTGTTGTTTCTTGTATTTTTGATGACAGCCATTCTAACAGGTGTGAGGTGATGTCTCATTGTGGTTTTGATTTGATTTCCCTGATGATTAGTGATACTGAGAACCTTTTTTATGTACCTGTTGGGCATTTATATGTCTTCTTGGGAAAAATATCTATTCAGGTCCTTGGCCCATTTTTAACTAGGTGATGAAGATGGTGATGATTTACAATTGAGCTGTTTGAATTCCATATATATTTTGGATATTAACTCCTTCTTAGGTATATGGTTTGCAAATATTTTCTCCTGTTTTGTAGGTTGACTTTCATTTTGTTTCATTTCTATTTCTGTGCAAGAGCTTTGCAGTTTGATGTAGTCACACATGTTTGTTTTTCCTTTTCTTGGGCTTCTGGTGTCATATCTAACAACATCATTGCCAAGACCAGCATCACGGAGCTTCTGCCCTGTGCTTTCTTATAGGACTTTATGGTTGC
Organism: Smutsia gigantea; assembly: GCA_032199065.1. Lineage (NCBI taxonomy): Eukaryota > Metazoa > Chordata > Mammalia > Pholidota > Manidae > Smutsia > Smutsia gigantea. The sequence continues at coordinate 106,561 of JAVSCE010015544.1, forward strand.
AGGCTTCAGATCTGAATCTTGGTAATGCATGTGCAGCTAACCTTTTGTGAATGGTGTAAGATAGGGGTCTAGTTTCATTCTTTTGCATGGAAATATCTAATTTTCCCCACACAGTTTATTGAAAAGACTATCCTTTCCCCATTGAGTATTCTTAGCTCCCTTGTCAAATATTAGTTGACCATATATACATGGGATTATTTCTGGGGTCTCAATTCTGCTCCATTGCTTTATTTTTTTGCCATTACCTTACTGCTTAGGTCACTATGGCTTTGTAATATTGTTTAAAATCAGAAAGTGTGATGTCTCCAGCTTCTTTCTTCTTTCTCAAGATTTCTTTGGCTTGCAAGGTCTTTTGTGGTTTCAGATGATTTTTAGGATTTTTTTTCTATTTCTGTGAAAAATGCCATTTTTTATTTCAATAGGAATTTCATTAAATCTATAGATTGCTTTGGGCAGCATGGACACTTTAACAATATTAAGCCTTCCAATATATGAATAAGGGCTATCTTTCCGTTTGTTTATATCTTTTTCAATTTCTTTCATCAATATCTTATAGTCTTTGGTGTACATATTGGTCTTTGACCTCCTTAAATTTATTCCTAAGTATTCTATTGTGTTTGATCCTATTATAAATGGGAATTTTTTTCTTTCTTCTTCAGATAGTTTGCTCTTCATGTGTAAAGTTACACCTGATCTTTTTGTGTGGATTTTGTATCCTGCACCTTTACTATAATCATTAGTTCTAACAGGTTTTTGGTGGCATCCGTAGGGTTTCCTCTGTATAAGATCATGTCATCTGCAGAGGCAAATTAACTTCTTCTCTTCTGATTTACATGCCTTTTATTCCTTTTTCTTGCCTAAATGCTCTGGCCAGGACCTCTAGTCTTGTGCTGAATAGCAGATGAGAATGGGCATCCTTGTCTTGTTCTTGACCGTAGAGGAAAAGCTTTCAGTTTTTTACCATTGAGTTTAATTTTAGGTGTGGGTTTGTCATATATGACTTTTATAGAAAGAAGTTGAAGGAAGGCTCTGATTTCAAGCCATGTCCACAGCAGGAGCAGGTCCCTACTAGATGTGCTCTTTCACATCGAACTAATACCATCTTTCTGCAGCTAGTTCCCAGTCCCAAGACCTCCTCCTCCGATCTACCATGGACAAAAGTATTTTGGAAACAACATAAGAAACTGTCCTTTGTTCTGCAACCCAGGCTGATCTCCCAGGACACACCATCAACTCAGAGGTGAATCCCACACACGGTGATGACACCCTTCACAGTGTCCCTCAGGACACTTTCACATCTCCTTACTTAGAATCTCTCCATTCCCAAATAGGGTTTTGGCTTCTCCTTTGCAAAATCAAAGGGCTCACTGAAATACTTTGTTTTTCTGAAATAAAAGAGCAGTCTTCTCTCCCAAAGATGGTTCAGAAAATCGCTGAGAGATTTAAAATAGCAGCATGTTCCAACCTCCACCCATCAAGTATTAAAAGATATGGGGTCTAGACTCAAAGTATCCAATTTGCATAAGGATACATTAACATGCGAATGCATTATTGCAAAAATCTATTTTCTGTTGGAAAAAAATTGACCTGCCATGTATCAAGGAGGAAAATTTTAGAAATCTCAGTTTTCCCTATCTGTAGAGAACAATAGCTGGACATTAAAGGCCTACAGGTCAGGAGCTCCCTTGGTTTGGCAAAGTGCATTATTTTCTCTTCCTCTACCCATGTCTGGAGTTACATTATAACCAATCCCTCCTGAGTCCTATTCTCATGCTTTCTTATTTAAAAAACAAAAAAACAAAAAACAGGTTTTTAATAGATGAGCTCTTCCTGCCACCCACAGCCAAATCCTGGCAGTTTCCATAATCACAGGGGTGGGAGGTGAGAGCAGAGGAGATTTTGCTCTGAGGCTCTACGTGCATCCTGAGCAGTGGGGGACGTTCTGCCCAACAGAGATTTAATTGGTGCCTTTGCATTCTGAAGATAATGCTACTCTATTATCTGCTATTGTTATAAACATTTTATGATTTTAGAGAAGACCTGCTTTTTCATGTGTCTTTGCTCAGACTGTCCCATTGTCTCCTCTATTTGTGGAATGTTTACCACTTTTACTGGTTTTCAATGAGGAAACCAATTAAGATCAATATGGGCCTCCGGTATTGATCCAAGAGGCAGGGCAGTCCATGCTGGAGACTAGCCGGCAGCTGCCATCTCTGTGCAGTGCTCTGCTGGACTCCTCGGTTCCTCTCGGGAACAGCAGGACCCCAGACTGCTTCCTGGCAGCAGTGGCGGATCCTCCCTGGCTCTCCTGGACATGCTCAGGGGCCCGGCACGGTGGCTCTCAGCAGCGGTGCACGCCTGGAGCTGTTCTTTCAGAAGCACATTCTTCTGCGGGCCCCTGAGCACTCTCTTCACAGTCATAGGTGCCAGGAGACAGTGAGTCAGCTGAAGAACTGACTGCTGACTTGTAGAAAATGGTTGTGGAAACAAGGATGAGGGCTCTTTGCTGGAGAGTTGTGGATTGTTTCTGTGCACACAACGGAGCCTGGGGTCTGCGGGGTTGGCAATGCGCGAGGTGGAGGCTGGTTTTAAGGTGATCCCCATCCAATCCAGACCAGGCCCCCGAACACTCTCATTGCAGGCTGCTTCCTTTGGAGCCCAGCAATTTGAAGGGACTGAGAAGAAAATCCAGAAACATTTTATCATGATTTCAGAAGGGTTCTAGCTTTCCTGAAGTCTTACCTTGGGCCCCAGGTTCAGAACTCCTGAGCTCTCAAATCTGCTTTAAGAGCATGTTCATTCATTCATTCAATAAATATTGATTTGAGAGTTTATTAGGTAATAGGCTACAGTGATATCCAGTTGAATAAAATAGACGTAGTTCCTATCCTTTGGGGGCTTACAATTTTGGGGTTTCTGGACTATAAGCAGACAAATGAGCGAACAGAGAGTTGCAAACTGTGCAAGTGCTGTAAGTAAGCCCGTATCAGCAGCAGCAGTGGTAGACTGGCATGGATGCGGGTGGTCAGGCACTGGCAGGCCGGTGAGGGCAGGCACTTGTGAGGACATAGCATTTGACCCTGGAGGCGGTGCTGGGGAGCACATTCCATGCAGGGTATACATGTGCGAAGGTCCTGAGATAAGGAGGTCCTCAGCTTGGTCCAGGACAGCATGAAGGCTAGTGTGGTTCAAGCATAGGGAACCGGGGAGAGAGACGAATGGGACGGGGACCCCACCCAGTCCTGTAGGGCAGGTAGGAGTTTGAACTTTCCTTCTCTATTTAATAGGAAGTTAAGCAAGGATTGACATGCCAGCCCAAATTAGGTTTAAAATTCCTTATCAGCTGCAGTAAAGCGAGTGTGCTAGAAGGGGCAGAATGGGAGCTAACTGGGTGGTTGTGCACGTAAGAAATGACAGCAACTTGAACCCAGTGGTTGTGGTGGGGATGGGAGGCATACTCGTTTGGGTACAAGCAGCGTGTGAGTAAGCCAGCTCCTGAGGCCCCTCAACGTGGAGTTGGGACACCACGTGCGAAGTCTAGCTGCAGCCCTGTCCTGGCTGAAGGAGGAAACTCAGGCCACGGGGCTGGACTGAAGAGGGCAGGGGAAGGCATTGAAGTCCCCTCCTTTTTGGTCATGGATTGAGAGAGAAAGAAAATGAAAATGGGGCATGGATCTGTGGAGGGACAGGAGCCCGTGAAAGCAGCTCCTTGTCCTGCAGGACGTGCGCCTCAGCTCTGGGGTCCCGCCCCTCCCTCATCTTCTGCACTGGGCTTGGTTGTGCACAAGTTGTCTAGAAACACACTGCCCTGCTCTCTCAGCGTCTGCCCATGTGTATGCGGGGGTCCGTGCAGTCAGTTAGGGGAACTATGGGGCGCTGGAAATCCAGAGGTCAGGAAGCTGAGGCATACGAGTGGGTGGCTAGGTTGGTGAATGGCTGGATATCGGGCCTTCTGCTCCAGAAGGGTGAACCTGCTCCTTTTGCTCCATTTGTGGCTCGATTGCTTGATCGTTAAGAATCTATCAAAAACAAAACAGAGAACTAAACAGGATTTTTTTCTCTAATATTTTCCTCTGTCTTAATTTCCCCCAAATTATTATGCAATGGGGAGAAGTGCCAGTGCTGAGAAGTGGGTGAACATTCCCTCCCGTGTGGGGGGTGGAGGTAGTGACCCTCAGCACGTGCATTTGGAGATCACGCAGGTCGTGTACTCTGACCTTCGCTCTGTGTGAGCCCTGTGGGTGCTGGTTGCACCAAAGCTGCGGGCACTGTGGGCCCGCCGTTGGGTCCTGCTGAGATCAAAGGCTCAGTCCGAAAGCTTTCTGCTTATTTTCTTGGGTGTCTCACACCATTTTCCAGGCACTCTGAGAACCATTTCAGAGCAACTATCAGGATGCTGTTTCTACTAGTTATTTGATATCTGATGGAGGTGGGCGCCTGCCCATTAGAAGGCACTAATAATATGCACAGTGGAACAGGTCACCCAGGGGGCTCCTGTCTCTCGTAACTCAGGAAAGCGCTTTCAGCCCCCTGCAGGGGAGGTGTGCAGGAGGGGCAAGAATGCGGGTCGGAGGGCACGGGTTGCAAGCTCCACTCAGGTTTAGTGCACCTGTGATTCAGGCAAGTTTCTTAACTCTGGGCCTCAGCGTTCCTGTTTGTGTGAGAGTAACCCCAGTCCCACTGCACAGAGCTGTTCCGAGACTCCACATTCACGCTTAGTCATGGGAACAGTGGTCATTATCCATCATTATTTTTATATTCATAATCTGAGCCCAGCAGATGTGGGCTGAAATCCTGGTTTACTCTCTTCCACAACGATGTGGGTGGGTGCCTCCATCCGAGCAGGCGTTGAGGGTTCACAGGACTAACCTGCACGCTGTTGCAAACCCTGCCCCGTGCGCCCTGCATGTCCACACACGCTGGGGGTCTCTTCCCCTCAGTCCTTTGCGGGCTGAGTGCTTCCTTTCCTCATCTCACTGGCTCTGCACTCTGTCCTTCAACCTACTGGGCCATGTGGCTCTTTTCCTCTCATTCATATGCAGGAACACACTCACCCCACTCACAAGGGGTCTGGGCGTGTCTGGGGATGCAGGAGCTCCCCTTACAGAATCGGTGTGTCTGACCACCATCCCCACACCTGTGTGCAGCGGTGGGGGTCCTTTTCCTCTCTCCAGCCCAGGGCCTGTTCCTACAGGCAGTTCTTCCTCTGCTGAGAAGACATGGTGATTCCAGGACAGAAATAGGAAGGCTCTGCTCCTTCATCCTCCACCCTGAGGGTTTGTAACACAGTATCTCCAAAACCCACCCTGAGATATTGCTCACTCACCTCTCTGTCCTCTTCCTGACGGCACCAGTGGGCCCCACAGATAATTTGAGATCTTTAAAGGATGAAAACCCGAGACGTTAGAAGCCCATTTGAAAGTGCTGCATTAAAGGGGCTGTTTTCCACTTAGCACTATTATGTCTTAGCTAAGAAGGGCTCCACAAAACCACAGTAAAATCCTTTTCTAAAAGGACCTCATTGAGACATTGAAATGAACTGGTTACCACATTAAGAGTTAAAAGGAAAAGATACTATTAATTTTCCATTTTTAGCCATGAAATTTGCAGCTCTACACTTATGAGAAGTATTATTTTAACCTTTATATTTCTCTTTACATTACTTTCTGGAGACAAAATTAAAAGTTAAAAATTGATACCTGACATCAAAAGCTCAGCATGCTAAAGGGTATAAACCATAGGAAAAAAAAGAAGAAACAGTGGCCTTTAAAGACTTTGGGAATAGAAATATAGCAGGAAGAGCTTGAATTGTCTATAAAGATATATGGTAGAGAAATAGTCTATAAAGATATACTGCAGGGAAGGAGAAGGTAAGATTTGAGGACTTTGGAATGAGTCCCTATAATTAAAATAACAAAAAACATCTGAAGACATTTCCAGAAACTAATCAAGACAGTGCACAATAATGCATATCTGTCAGCTAACCTGTACTTCTTTTCTATTTATAAACTATCTTGTTTTGTAACTCCAAGACTAATGAACCATTGCACATCCGCTCATCTCCCTGCTTCATTCTGGACCTGTCACATGTGGCGACCAGCTCTCAGTGGGTCCAGGGGGGTTTTCACCATGTTGATGAGGGCAGAAAATGCCTGGTCCGCTCTCAATGCCACCCTGTGCCCAGGAGCCCTCAGACAGGGAGAGAGAAATGTAACCCAAGGGTGCCGCACATCTCCTTCCTGATCACAAGAAAAGTATGTAAATGAGCCATGAAAATTGAAAACACACACCAGGTAATTATTTCATGGGGAGAAAATATATCCATCAAGCCAAAAGATAGTAGATTAAATGATAGAAAATAATAAAATAACAATACAAGTAGTAAAACTTCTTGTATTTATTGAGTGCTGGTTATGTGTCAGGCACTTAAGCTATTTCTTTTATTTTGTAAAGCGACCATTTTAAATATTATTATTTCCATTGTATACGCAAGAAAACTGAGACCTGGAGAGACTAGTGGGGTCCCCAGGGCGTGCAGCTCGGATTCTGGAATCAGGCAGTTGACTCCGTGTGGGGCTCAGTGCCTGGCACACCCACGGTATGTTCATGAAAGATGGGCTCTGGTCCCCTCCCTCACCGGCCACCATCTTAAATGAGCATAACATCTAAGTATCATTCCACTGTTTATTTTCACCCATCACTTTTAAAAAGGTCTTGGCTTTTTGTTGAGCATCCAAGAGGCCTGGCCAGGGTCCCCTGGAGGTCAAGGCTGAAGTTAAGATGTTTCAGCTGCTTCCAGTCTTCTCTTTATCCACCTAAATAATAAATACTGTGTCTCTTTAATAAATCTCCCCTTTATGTAAAATGTCTCACTGCCTTTCAAGCAATGAGTTCTTCAAAATCCCTTGAAAGTTTGCCTCTTGTTGCGGCAGCTTCAACCGCTCCTTTCCCTGCCTGCTCTCATCTGTCTCACTTAAACACAGCAGACAGCTCAGTGAGCCACCAGCGAAGTGCGGTTTCTTGCTGTGAGAGGTGCTCCTCTGGTCCCGGGGCTCTGGGGCTCCTTTCCCAGCTGCCCTGAGCTTCTCCAAGCTGGGCCCACCTGTGTCTTGACTGTGGCCTAGACGCAGCACCCTACTGTCCACTGTGCCTCAGGACCTGGGTCCTGTACAGCCAGTTTTCACTTCAGCTTTGCGGCCCATCTGTAGTAGTTTTCCAGATGTCCAGCTGCCTCTTTCCTCATTTCAATCCAGCTCTTTCTCAGGCAGGCAGGCCGGTGTTTGTGTTCACAAAGGCCTTTCTTACCTGGTTCCCTGGAGGACTTGCAACTCTTAAGAGCAGGATGAGTTCAGCCAGAAAATATGCTCAGAATCCAGGGAACTTTCTACATCAGAAGAAAAAGTAGACAGGCAAGAAGGTGGCTTTGCTTTGATGAAAACCAGATGTGCCCACGTCTACAACAAAACTTGCTGCTCAGTGGGAATGAGAATTGGCTTACAGCAGAGGACACTCTTCCCACTGTCTCCTGCCACAGTACATAGACACGTAGGTTCAGCTCCAAATACCTGTTTGAAAATAAAGCAGAACAAAAAACCAAACCCCAAATGCACACCTCTCTGTGCTTTCTGGTTTGGCCAAGAGCATGATGGGAAGGCATCCTCAAGCTCTGCCATGTCTGGAATTGTTTGTGCGGCTCTGATGTGGGTCGTGGAAAGCGTTGGTTCTTTCCTGCTGTGGACCATTTGGGTTCCACCTTCCTCTCCTTCAAGAGAAAAGGAGCCATGGGGTGCCTGTTCCAGCCAGCTCCACCTACCTCCAACTGTGTGGTGCACCCTGAGGTGTGGGAAACCCACTGGAGGTTTCCCCGACATACGTGAACACAGGCATGTACACGTAAGATGTATATACCTGTATATACTTGCCAGTTTGGCTGACTCGCCCTGTTCTAGCCCTGGAAGCGCTGTGCCCTCAGTCCAGGAAACCAGGATGACTGGTCACTTGGTGTGCATACATACAGAGTACACAGGTTTTCTTCCTCCTGAAAGCTGACACCTAAAAAGCTACAATGCTGGAGGGTGAAACCGAAGCCTGAGAGGGAGACAGTGCCCTTTGGGAATTACAGGAAGGAAGACAGACACAAAACCCTGCGTTCCTTTAGATGTTTTTCCCTGAAGCCTCATCACAGTGGACGTTCTGAAGTCACTCACTTCCCCGGGCCCCTATCCAGGGGCAGAACCGGAGGCAGAAAGAGCAAGTGGAGGGGCACGTGAGAGTGGGACCTGCAGGATGTTGGCTCTGGCTTTGTTTCCCTCACTGAGGAGCTCTGGACCCAGGACTACCCTTTTCCCTCTTTTTCCTGCAGATTCAACTCCTTTTTAGCTGCCCAGTCTCACCTCCTTGTATTCTTTCCACCCTTGGCCACTTGTCACACCTGCAAGGTCTTCCCTGCCCCAGGGCCTGTGCACCTGCCATTCCCTCTGCCGTCTGTGCTCATTCTCTGGATTTGCTGTTCCGCCTCATTTTGGCCTCATCTCAGTTGTCATTTCACAGAGGGGCCTTACATGGTCAATCATAGTGGTCTTGTCCCTTACCACTTTGTATCATACATGCTGTTAGCTTTTCCTTATGGAATGTAGTGTGTCTTACGCTTTTATGGTTACTTCTTTGCTGCCTGCCCGTCCCAGCAGAACGTGAGCACATGAGCTTAGTGACGTGTTTTGCCTCGTTCACCATGGACTCCCCCGTGCCCTTCCCAGTTGCTGGCACATAGCAGGTACTGGGTAAATACCTGTTGAAGGAAGGGTGGATGCACTCAGAAAGTCTGGCTCCATCCCCCAGGCTGCGACCAGCTCACTTAGGATTCCCACCTCTACTCCAAAGGGCCTCTGACTGGGGTTGACCGACTTGAGCACTAGGCTGTTTTATTTCCTTTCTGGATCTCAGAATACATCTATTTCTATCTTAATTAAAAAATAAGAGACAATAAAATGCATTGTTACAGATTGGATGGGTGAAACAATTGGCTTGACAGTAATCTAAGAATTTAATTATAGCAAAACATGCCATGTTATACACATACTCAGGAAGGCGGAGTTGAAGAGGTCCCATAAATCACTGTTTGTAGAAACGGAAGAGGCCTTTGTAATCGTCCGGTTACTGCTGCTGAGGCCATAAAGAAGCTCTAAGCAGGCTGGGTGCCATGCATTGCAAGCTTTAATGTGCAGACGTCTCTTCAGAATGGAAAATGCTGAACGGCTGTGGTTATTAGTCTCAAATGGGAAGCAGTCACTCAGGGCAGGAGCTGGTTGGTGAAGATCCTGTGTGGCCAGCTGCACAGTCCTGCACACGTTTAAGCAGGCATTTAAAGGACGGGGTGGGGGGAGCCCTGAAGAGGGCCAAGGAGTGGTTGCAGCATTATCTGGTAGATGGGTTCCCATAACTCACCCAACTCTACCCAGTCCTGGCTGCCCTTCTTTTAGGCTGGGAGGGCTGAGAGCATCCTTTAGGGCCCGCTGCTCTGGGAGGGGCACAGGTGCCCACATGCCCCTTCGAGCCTTTGCCCTCTGGCACCTCCTTCACATGCCAGCTCCCCAGGGAGGCCCCTGCCATCCACCTAAAGACCTTCAGCCACCACCCTTCTCTCACCGCTTATGCCATTACCTGTTTTAATTTTCTTCAGAGCATTTACTCCCATTGGAAAGTGTCATAGCTAATGGCTTATTCACACATTATCGGTCTCGCCAGTGGAATGGAAGCTGAGAAGCAGAGGTCTGGCTCAGACATGCCACAGCCTCACGTCTGGTACCCAGAACAGGACCCGGCCCTGCTGATGTGAGTGTGGAGGGAGCGAACAGGTGCATCAGGAGGCACCTCTCCCCTGAGCCAGGAACAGAGCATCCCCACATGTCTCCTCCTCAAGGAAGCGAGGGTGCTAACTAAGGTGAATGAGGTCTCCCTGGAGGCTTCAGACCCTGCCTGAGGTCTGCAGAGGGTCCGTGGATTAAGCTCATAATTTATTTTTGATCTTCTAAAGCATTTATTGAGGGCCAAACCTCAACATGTAAGAAGACCCTTTCTGTGCACACATGCATGTGTGCATATGTATCTGTGTGCATGTGTATATATACATATGTGCATGTAAGTATATATGTGGCATTCTATGTATGTATGTGTGATACAGCAGGTATACATCTAACACATATTATATTGTTACTAATAAGTGTACTAATCATTAGTATGCATTGATAATATATTTCTGTGTATCCACTCCTGCATGTCTGGCAGAACTACACTTCCTGGCATACCACCCCCTGTTGTTGGGTGGGGCTGTGTGACCAGCTTTGGCCAGTGGCTTGTGAGTGGTATTGGCATGTGACACTTCAGTGCTGGCATGACGCTCAGAGAGCCCCGTCGTCCTCGGCTACCCTGAGCCACAAGATGTGGGGCCAGAGCTGTTCAGTAGGCCTGGGTCCCAAGTGAGAGCCTCGCAAAATGGAGCGTCCACCCCACCTACAGAGGCGTGTTGCTTAATCAGAAATGAATCTTTGTGATTAGGAAACTGTTACTATGACATGGTATTTAGACTGGTCTATCCTTAGTTTTGCTGTTTTTTTCCTTTATGTAAAAATAACATAGAATTTGCATAGCACAGCCATTAGTGGAACTCACTCGAATCTCACCACTAAGGGACTTGTAATATTTTAGGGAGTATCCTTCCAGAAGATATATAGCTATGTGCATGCGTATGTGTATATAAATGCCATAAGAAACAAGGTTATACTTGTAAACCTATGTGTCTGACTCAGATCTTATAGTTATGGTCAGTCCTTAGATTTTTGTCTTCTGACCTTAACAAGTATGCAAACTGGAGCCCAAAGCCAGGGCTTAGGCCCCAGAGGGGGCCAGGGCCAGGCCTGCTGAGTGGTCCCCGCCTAGAGGAGATCTTCATGCACCCTAATGTCGAGACAGAGGGAGCCCTTGTGCCCCAGTGTTGAGACAGAGGCAGCCTGCTTGCACCCTGATGTTGAGAGCCACTCAAGTTCTAGGCCTGGAGGCCTAGTCCTGGGCTCACCTGTCTCATCTGTAAGGTAATGACTGGTGACGGGGGGAAGGAGATCAAGGTGGGACTTACTATTTATAAAGAAGCTGAGGTTTAGGAGGCATTCTGAAGGCTTGGTTTGTCCTCTGTCGTCTTGGGCAGGGTGGGCCTGGTATGTATGTCCCTTCCTGGACAGTGGGCGGCTACTCTCAGGCTTGTCCAGCACTATGCCTGGTAAAGGCTCTTAGAGTTTCCTTTGGGGAAGTGCCCTTTTCCCACTTAGTGCATGGTTTCTGTCACTTACAACCTGAAGAGTCCTGGCCTATAGCCTGTCTCCCACTCCCCAGACTCGTTTCCCCAGTTGCCTGTGGTGCTGGGCCTGGGGCTCTGAGCTGACAGTGGTGCCGGTGAGCAGCATTCCTGCAGGGGGTTATCCCAGTGACAGTAGGGCCTAGTGGCCCATGATGTCAAGTGCATCACCAGGGACAGCTGCTCACAGGCGGTTTGTCTGTCTCAGCAATGGTGGCACCGGCTCCCTCTGAGCCGAAACCCTGAGAACAGGAGGGACCTGTTGTTCTGCCCGCCCCAGTTGCTTCCTGAGGCTGCAGAGAACTCTGCTTGGAGCCTCTTCCAGGTCCTTTCAGAGGCTCTGCCCTCGGTTCTCCGCCAGCCATGCTGGCCCTGACTCCAGTAAACGGTTGGCTGCATCTTCCTCTCCCAACCCCTGAGGGGGGATCAGGCAGGGAAGCTGCCTGCCTACCTGGGTTTTAATTTTGTCTTCACTTTTAAGAATAGAGCAAATCAAGAATGTTTCGAGGAATTCCAGAGTGTGAGTAATAAAACAGGAAACTCCTCCAAAAAAAGGTAGAGTTGTGCGGTTCAGATAGGCTGGGGAACATTGAGTTAAAGTTGAATAGATTTTGTGCTGCAGAAATATGCAGAATTTCTAACACAGCGCATGCTGTGAGCCTCTGGGAGGCAGACATGGTGGCAGCTTGCCAGTCTCACAGGCCCTAGGACCCTTCTTCTTTTTTAGGGAGTATCTCTCAGGGTCGCATGTTCCAGAGCACTCCTTGGGAGTATTTTAAGGATCTTCTCCCTCCCTTGGCTTGGAAGTTTTCTGGGGCGAATTTGCAGGATGAAAGTGCAATCCGAGGGGCAAGTTTTCATTGTCTTCCCTGCTCATTTGCAAACTCCTGGAGGGCAGATGCTCGCCTATCTCACTGGCTGCTCCGCTTCCAGCACTGCCCCGTGTGTGGTGGGCGCTCAGTGGATGCTGGTTGGATGAGGGTATAAACAGTGCTCGGATGAGGCCACATGCACTGAGTGTGGGAATGGGTGAGGACGTGGAGCAGGAGGGCTTCCGTAGCTTCTGGAATATTTCGTCGTGAAGGGAGGGATTATTTGTTTTCCCTGGGACTTTAGAAGCCAGAAGTGGGGTCAGTGGGTGGAGGTGTCGTGGAAGAGGAGTTCATCCCAAGATAAAGAGCTGTTCCGGCAGTCAGCTGCAGCCTGGCAACTGTAGGTGGCCTCCCGAAGCAAGGAGATCTGTGGCTGTTTCGGAAGGATTTGTTCCTTAGATTTAGGCTTGCCCTTTGTAACTTCCGATAATAAGTGTCTGAGATCATGTTGAAATAACCATGTGTTCTCCCTCTGTAACTTCTTAATCTGTGATCTAAGCTGTTTCCAAGAGCTGTTGGCATTGAAGTCCGTATTTACTGAGCTAACTTCAAATATTTGAGGGTACTGGTAATGCTTATTATTTGCCCTGAGGAGCCCCGAATCCATACTACTGGGTACAATTTGGTTTCTTTTCACAGATTCAACATATATAACAATAAAAGAACAAGATGAATAGTCCAAAGAAAAGTGTGTCTTCTGTTTTCACGAGCTCATTGGTAGAGAGACTGCTTTCTTGGTAGCGCTGTGTCTCAGGTCGGGTTGCCCAGAAGTGCACCTGGAGTAGAGTCCCTGAGCGAGTGCTTCATGAAGGAAACGGTCCTCAGGACGACTGGCTAGAGGGAGGAAAGCAGCGGGGAAGGGAAGGCACTGAGCCAGAGTGCATCTCGGGCCGAGCCCTAGAGAGGCAACATCCCACTGATCCCGCTGGTGCAGATGGACGCCGCAGGAGTATGTATGAGGGACAGTCACCACCAGAGGCAAAGGAGGAGCTTCTGAAGGTGGCTGGGAGATGCTCTAGGTCTTAGAAGGCACATGCTTAAGTATCGTGATGTCTGAAACTAGCCGTCTAGTGCTCACGCTAAAACAAAGCATGTTCGTGTATATACACAAATAAGTGATTCTTCTGCAAAAATCTCCATATAAATATTCTGCAAATGTCTAATACCTGTATGTCCATATAGATGCATAAAACATGCATATGTGGCAAGTGAATATTCATCATTCTCTTCTTTCAGTTTTCCTATAGGTTTGAAATTTTCAAAATAAACTGTTAGGGAGGAAATTGCCCATGATTTCAAACCTTCCAAAAATAAACACAGCAAGTCCTACTAGCACTTTGGTTTGTAGCATTTCCTTCTAGCTCTGGGTGCACGTATCAGGTGTGTGCTTGTAAAATGTGTTGGAAGTCACTGGTAAGTGGGGAGATGATGAAATAGGATTATGATGAGATTTGGGCTGAGGACTCAGAATTCTGCCACTAATGCAGCGCAGAAGCCAGTGAGCTGGTCCAGGTTGGTGGCTGACTTCTTTCCTTAGTCCAGGCCTGTTGGAATGCCCTGTCTCCTCCACGAATGACCCACATCACCAGTGTCATCCCCCCATGGCTTGAGGATGCCAATGGCAGCCCAGGAGAGCTCCTGCCTAGGGAGTACACGGCCCAGAGCCCCAGTCCTTGCAGTGGGGCGTGGCCACAGGCCCACCTGTCCTGCGAGGTTGAACCTCAAAGGAAGAAGGAGGTAGCAAGATCGTCCCATGTTACGTGGAAGGAAAGGAACGGACCCACATGGTGGAGAGCTTCCATCAAGTTCCTCTTTCTAAAAATGCATTCCCACCATGGTCCCTGAATGCGGGCAGCCACTTCCAAATTAAGGGTGGTATGTTTGTTTGTCTTTAGTCCTGAGTCATCTTGGACTGTTTAATTAGTAGGTACTCAATAAATATGTTAATTAATTAATGGAAGGATACTGTAACATCTCCCAAAGGATTATCAGCATTGCCACACTGTGTTCTTTTAATGGGGTCCATTCGACATTCAACAGGATAAAATAATTACTTCTCACTTCTGGAGCAGTGTATTATCACTGGACAAGTCTGAACAAGAGCTTTCTTTTTACAAAATATGAAAACAAAACCCTCTGCTGTTCATGAAAACTGTTTTCTAATTCATAGTCTTGTCTACAAACAGTCATGGGGGCCAAAACAGGGCCCTTGGTGTCACTTCTTCATGATTTCAATAGGGTGGTTAAAGAACAGAGGGAGAAGAACTCGATTTTCCAGTGGAAAGTTGTGGAACAGTCAAACGCATTTATTCCTGGGGCTCCGTGAAGCGAAATGCATTGCGCAGAATCAAGGTCTAGGACAAAGGGGCTGCTCCCCAGCTGCAGCTTGCGCCCTGGGGCTGGCTGCATAAAACTGGAAGCCACCAGCCGGGGGCTTTACTACCACAGGACCCTCGCAGCATGGGGACTGAGCAGCGCCCTGGCCCAGCCTGAGCCAGAAAGCAAAATTCTGAAGAAGGTTTCATAAGTTGCAAAGCTGTATGCATTACCACGGCCCCTCCCACTGATTTACTCCCCCCTCAACACTATCTACCCTGTAGGCTGTGGAGGATAAGGTGGGGAGCAGAGAAAAATGTCAATAGATAATAGCAGTCTTCACAGCTTGTTCTGAGTGGCCTAGGCTTTTTCTTTAATATTGTAGGTAGCCATGTCCAGATGCTTTGGGGCTCCGTGCTGTACCCCAAATCCCTAATTCTCAATGGGAGAGACCAGTGGTTCTCCACATGGGGTCCCTGGGCCAGCAGCATTATCCGGGAAGTTTACAGGGAATGTGGCTTCTCAGCTGCCACCCCAGGCCTCCTGCACCAGACCACAGAGGTCTCGGCAGGTGTGCTTCCCTAGCCCCCCTGGGGGGACTCTGCTGCACGCAAAGCGGGGGAGCCACTGAGTGGGCATCCCAGATGCCCTCCTGTGATCTCATGTGCAGAGGGCTCTGAGTTCCCTGGTTAGCTGGGCTCCTCTGAATTAGCTGAGCATCGGAGGGGGAAGGGACGCTGGTGCAGGTGGAGGCCTCACAGGTCTCTGCTGTGAGGCACTCCTGGCAGAGGAGGAAGTAGTGAGCGGTGGTCACAGAGTGGGACTCAGCCAGACTTCTGGTGCAAATTCAGTCTCAGCTGCTTCCAGCTAAGCGATCGGGGGAAAATCCTGTCACCTCTTTGCATCTCAGTTTTTTCTTTGGCAAAATGGTTATCTATAACGCCTACTATCTAGAGATATTGAGGATTAAATTAAATGGGTAAAGTACTTAGACACTTGCCTGGCAAAGACTAAGTCCTAGCTGTTGATTGTATTACTTATCTGAATTAATTTTCAATATTCTCCCAGTTATTAATATATCTCAGCAGTGCCCTTTCTTCATAACAGATGTCAGAAGACAGACGCATCACCATCCTTTCTGTTTCAGTTGAGAATGTGATCAGATTTAAGGCACAGACAACTCAGTTTAGACAATGCAGGTTCTCACGTAGGAATCCAAAGACTGGCATTTGCTGAGTGTTTCAGTGACTCATTGCTGTAACTTTCCTTGCTAAGGCCCTTCCTCTTAGGTCTGTGTGGCTGGTGTCACAGAGTTGGTCACTCCTGAGTCCCTGTTCTGGGATAGGCACGAGAACTGGCATTTCTATCAAGTCTGCAGGTAATGCTGCCGGTGGCCTGAGGACCACACTTTGAGAATGAATGACTTGCATCCATCAGGACGTATCCTCTGAGACTAGGGATCCCGTGCCTCGGGGAAATCAGGGTTGTGTTAGCAAGAGCCAGCTCTTTTCTTACCCCCGAGAATTCATGACACAGCCTTGTGGGTAACAACAATGACCACAGATGGCCAGGAGGGTGTACTGAGGCTGCTCATTTGGGGAGGGGTGTTTCACACTGTGCTGGGAGTGGAAGGACGTGTCTTCCGTCTTAGGGCAGGAGTTCTATGGAAACAGGGCACTGTTGCTGTGACCCATGGAAGCGCCTGTGCTCTCTGGGCATTCTCCTCCCTGCTTCCCACTGACACCTCACCCCAGGCCCTGTGCAGATGAGCAAATGCCATAGTGCTGGAGCTGTGACCGCAGAGGAGCCTTATTCAGGTGAAGTTTAAAGTCAGACCACCAAGCATCACCCTCAGAGAGCCAAAATTGCTTTGGAAAATACAAGTAACTCCAGTAAATTCCGTTTTTACCCCTTCCAACTTGGGAACATCACCATCCCTCTATTGAGTCCTAGATAAAACAATAGTAGTTTATATTCATTAAGCACAGACTATGTGCCATGCACCTTCCATGTTTTAAGTGACACATTTGATCTTTACAACAACCTCATGAGGATAGTGCTAGTATCCCCGTTTATAGAAGTGAGCATGGAGGCCCAGAGAGGTTAAGTAATGTGCCCAAAGTCACACAGCTTATTAGCTTGAACAAAAGTGATCTGCATTCAGCACTGTGATCTGAATTTGACCTGATAACAGCCCAGATCTTCACCCTTCCTGAAAGTTTAAGAGCCTGTCATGGAAAAGTGCTGAGGTGAGTTTGGGGATCCAGAGAGAGCAGGACATGATGACCCCTGCTCTCATGAAGTGAAAGAGCCTGGCTGGCATCTTGTACTCACATTATATGAAAAATAGGTATCTTTCATCCTGCAGTCAGACTGTGGAGGGCCGTTCTCCTGAGGCACATGGGAAACAGAAGCACCGAGGGGGTCTCAGGCCCACAGCCCCCGCTCAGGCTCACTCTGGACACTCGCTCCCGAGTGCAGGGGAGAGTGGCGTCTCTGCGTGGCTCACGGTGTCATGTGCGACTGGTTCTGCTGCGCCTCTCTCTCTGGGGCAGAACTGTCTTTGTCACCTCCGGGTTTGCAGCACCGGGAGCCCCGGCCCACGCAGAGCGCACGGTCCATGTCCCTCAGTGGATCTGCTCATGAGCAGTGCCCCTGTCTCCTGCCTTGGGTCTTCAGCCACAGGGTTTAGTTCACCAGAGCACAGCTGTGGAGTTTGTTCAGTTTGCTCACTGACGCCCCACTGTCCAGCACCTGTGGGGCAATGCTTCGGGGTGTGACAGGATCGGTGAGCCCTCCTGTGCTCAGTGGGAACCTCACCGTTTAACTTTGTAATTGCACAGGCCTGAATTTTATTTGATCGATTTTTTTAATTATGAAGGGATTTTATTTTGTGTATACATATGCTAGGCAGACAGGTAGGTAGGTAGATGGGTAGATGGGCAGGCAGGCGGACAGATAGATAATACAGGAACAAAACCACCCAGGTTCTGTATCCGCTTACGTGCTTTTGACTAGGAAGGAATCCTCATCAAAGATCCCCATTAATCTCCATGTTTTGGCCCCACTTGGGGAGAGAGTTCCCTGGTTGTGCAACAGGCCCACTGCCTCCTTGAATATGGTTGACCTGGTACAGCCCAGATTTGCACCTTTCTTGAAGGGTCAAGGGCCCATCGTGCAAAAGTACTGAGGTGAGCCTGGGGATCCAGAGAGAGGGAAACATGGGCCCTACCCTCATGAATTCTGTATATTCACCAAAGTCAGAGATTGCAGAGAAGTGCATCCATGTAGAAGTGCCTCTGAGGTAGGTCATAGGGAAGTGGTGCTGGCAGGCCTGCCCTGTGCCCAGGAGGCCGGAGGAGATGGCTAGGAACAGCCAGCCCGCATAGGGGGAAGTCCTTCGGGAGAGAGAATCAGACAGGCGGTGCCAAGGCAGAGTCGAGTGTGGTGTCCAGAGAACTGAAGGAGGGCTTCCTCGCCATCGGTCCCACGTGAGGCTACAAGAGGGTCACATGCTTTCAGGTTTGGGAAAATTGCCCCATGGGGCTCTTGAGGGGTTGGGTATTGTCTCCCAGCCCCTGGCTCTCGGTGGAACTCACGGGGCCCTCTGAGACCCTGAGGCCGGGGCAAGGGGTACCCAATGCAATATAGAGCTTAGAATTCATCCAGATGAAAGTGGAGGCAAAGGCATTCAGTGGCTGAGGTGCTAGCCTCGCTCGCCTTGGCTTTTTCCCCTTTGCTAAGCCTGGTACTTAGCTCACCCATCAGGCCCATGAGCTCTACATGCTTACAGTAGATCCCTCTCTCCCTTGTAACTTAGGTAGCCAGAGAGATTCTCATGTTGGCTACCTGATCATTGTGGAGGGCCAGAGTGGACGAAGCCAGGCAAGGAAGGAGAAAGTGCCAGAGAGGTAAGCATGACTGCCCCCGCCCTGCCAGGCCTTGCTATTAGAGAGTTTTAAACACAGGAGGTGGTGCCCACACGCTGAATGCTATATACAAGTGTCATTACTTCCTGGGGAGTAAAGCGTTTGAAAGACAGGACTAGAAGGAAGATTGTATTTTCTATTTCTTTTGAACATCTGGAACTCTAAAGAGTGTTAATTTTTAAGCTACCACAAGGAATGATGAAGGAAACTGGTTATCCATTTAGAAGATGATTATCAAGTTGCAGCCTGCATGAAGCCAATTTTTATAGCTCACTTCTGACCCCCTGAAATGCAGAGTTTATAATGACAGTTTAGGTAACGCTTGAGTTTAGTGGTGTAGCAATAAAGAAATCTAAGTGGAAAGTGCTTCTCCTTCCCAACTAAGTCCTTCTCTCAGCAAAATTTCACTTCAAGTGTCTTTTCATAATAAAATAATTCTGCATTCCAGCTGAGAGCTCTGCACACTTCTTCAATAGTGTGGCAATAGCCTGTTTTTCCACTGCTGGGCAGGATTTGCTAATGGGCACTTTATTGCTAAGTGTGTTGTCCCTTTGGGAGAAAAATAATTTTAACCCAGGGCATGTCTTGTCTCCAAGCCTACTGATCAGTGGTGTTATTATGCTTGCAAGGTCCATTTGTAAACTTATCTAGTGATATGCCAATGTCTTTTTTGCAGGTAAAATATAAAAAAATGCTAAAAGCAAAAAGCCACATGGCAGTAAGCATCAATGCATCCAAATCGATGTTTATCTTACAAGGGGCCATATATCATGAAATGCCCTGCTAGCTGCATTTTGTGCATGTTCCAAAAGCAAGCCTCATTATTAAGTAAGTTGGGAAAGTGGAATTAAAAGAAACTCAAGTACTAATCACTCTCCTTATTAGCTGTCAGACTGAGGAAAGATTGTTTAAAAATGCTGAATGCTTGTTTTCTCATGTGTGAGAAGGGAACAGTATTGATACCATTCCAAAATAGTACTGATATTGTTCCTAAAGTGATTGTTCCTAAAGATGACACCAAAAGCCCCAGGCACTGTGTGGAATATGGGAGACGCGGCATCTCTCTTTGTTAGGTCTCTCCTTTTGCCTTATTCAGGTGGTGTAATGTTTGCCAATCCTCAGTATTTCGTGGGTTGCTGGTGCTTGTGACTCTTCCTTCCCACCTTTTCTTTTGATCTCAAATCAGTTTTGGATGTCAGTACCTTTTTTTTTTTCAAAAACTTTGCCAAGTTCGATTAAAAACAGACATCTCGAATTTGTGGATTACGTGCTCAAGCTAACACATGTCATCTGAGGCACTTCTGCTGGTGGTCTCTGTGAGAAGTGTGTGTCTGTGCTGGGGGTGTTTTTGCAAACATTCTTGTAGATGAATGGGCTGATGTTCAAGAGATTGAGTGACCTGCAGCATTGCATCTGAAATAAGAATCAGAACTTGGCTATTATTCCAGGTGCTTCTTAACCCCAGGTCCTGTCTCATGATACTAAGAGGTCCTGCTGTCTTCCTTGCCATTCTGTGGGGCTCTTGATCCTGAGAAAATATAACCCAGTTTTGGAATATGTAGGTCAGGACATAGGATGGTCTGAAGATGGGTTGTTAGAATGTTTGTGGAGCTCAGAACCAATATTCTGAAGCCAGAGTGTGTTCTCAAATTCAGCCATTGCAGGCTGCTAGGTCCACTTCTCCCACAAAGTGAGCTTTAACTTTCTTGGTGGTGACTAGGGACAGAGAGCAAACAGGCAATGAGTTATTCTAATTGTTGCCAAGCAACTCATGTGACTTCCCAAAAGTTCCCACAAGGATGTTCTTAACACAGGTGAGGTGCTGTGGGTTCCCAACCTTGACTCATTTATATGGTTGCCACCAGATCAGGGGGGAAATTAAGGGAAAAAAATCCTATTTCCACCAGTAAAAAACAATATGCAAGTATATATTTTAAAATAAAACCTGTTACACAGTGCTTTTAATGAACTTAATTCATAAGAGATTTACAACTTTAGTACAGTGAATGTGCTCATGACCAAAGTTTCTGATTTTCTTGCAAATCACAGCCATGTACTATAGTCTGGAGGGAGTCTGTTTCTTGGAGGAAGTATATGGTTCAGGTTCATTCCCAATCAATTGATCATGAAGCTGGTGGAGCTGGGACTGGACTTCACCACCCACATGGAAAGAATAGTAGTATCTACAGTTTCAGACATGGTTCCTCAATCTTCTAAATCCATAATTCTTCATGGGGTGTGATGCCTCCTCTTTAGCCAGGGGACGTTCGGTAGCAATTGGAGGCATGTTTGCTTGTCACAGCTGGGAGGAGGGTCTCTCCTGGCATGGCATGGGTATGGCCAGGGATGCTGCTATGGGTCCTGCAGAGTACAGGACGGCCCCCACAGCAAAGCGTTACCCTGCCCCAAGTGTTAGCAGTTCAGAGGTTGAAAATTTCTGCTTTGATTTTAAAAACAAAAAGTTAAACATCGAAACAGAGCAGCCCACCAAAAAGTCAATTTGACTGCACATAAAGAAAAAAATTATCATGCAAGCCTCTAGATTTAATCACCAATTTACAGGAAGGAGATTCAGGGGCAGTGGGGCATGTCATATGACACCATGAGAATGCACTGCAAAATTCAGACTGTGGGACAATCTACAGAGCACGCGGCCTTCCCAAACATTGTAAGAAAACAGAAGACTTAAGATAGCCACCCATTAAATTGCAAAGTACGGACCTTGTTTGTAAAAAAATAAAGTAGGATATATAAGATGATTGAGAAATAAACTCAAACTGAATGTTTCTTGGTGTTAATAAATTATTATTTTTTTAGTGCAATCCAGCATTGTGTTTAGATTTAACGGAGTCTATATTTTAGAGATACATATTGACATATCTTTAAATGAAATGATATTCGAGTTCTGCTTCAAAATTTGAGGGAGGAGTGTTTGTGGGCATAGAGGGAATTCACTTGATGTGTGAGTTAGTAACTGTTGATCGCTGTTGATGGATGCATGGGGTCCGTTGTTCTCTCCACTCTCTCTACATTTTCCATATAAAATATTTTTAAAAACAAACTGCCAAAAACCATAGAATCACGTCTGCCAAATTCTAGTAGCTCAAGTACCGGTATCTCGTATTACAGGCACTTCACATGTACTGTTGTTGCAGCATCGCACAAGTCTGGTCAGGGTCTCCCGTTGGCTTGTACTGCGGAGGCTGAGACTCTGAGTTTAAGCAACTGACTTGTGGGCATGAGTAAGTGAATGGTAGAGCGGGTATCCAAGCTCAGGTCCTTCGAAGCCCAAATTGTGGGCTCTGTCTGCTCTGCTGCCTGGTGTCCACCTCCTGCAGAGTGCGAGTGGCTGGTGGGAGCAGGCCCATGAGCACGCTGAGTGCTCCCTCCTGACCTGCTGGTGACCGCTCCTTGGTATCTGGTATTCAGACAGCTGAACCTCTGAGGAACCGCAACATAATGCGTGACTCAGGGTGGGGCCTCTGGCTGACGGTCAGCAGGAAACTGAGACCTCAGTCTGACAGCGGAGAGGCACTGAATTCTGCCAACAGCCCTGCTCCCCAGTTTAAACACACCCAACACTTTTCAAGAGTCCTGACTGACTGTTTGTCATAAGCACCGGAACAATGATGTCCAAGTTACAGCTTCCTCTTTACAGGGCCCGATGCCCAGCACCCAGTATTCTCCTGACCTGTAGATCAGTCAGTGCACGCTTGGTTCTTGCTGCATCTTCCAGACAGCTCACCCATCCGCTGACCCCCTGGATTGGTGACAATCATGAACCATGCAAAGCCAGAGTTGGAAGATCCACAAGATCCCTCAAAGGTGCCTGTTACCAATTCCAGCTCTTCTTTGCTTTCAGTTCTATAACCCACAGATTTTTTTTTTTGAGAAGGATAAATCAGTATTCTTTCAGTGTGGTATGAAAAGACCTAGAAGTAAATGTAAGCATCATGATAAGGAAAACATCCTGCCTCCCTGCCTCAGGGTCAGGGCTTAGAAAGAAGCTGCCAAGTTATCATGAGTTTACAGGGAACCAAGGGGTATGGTCCTCCCCATAAAGTGGTGGCCAGACCTAGAAACAGGAGGTTAACAAGAGGGAAGAAGCCAGTTCACAGAGAGTTGTAAACACTCAAATGCTCCCTGAATTAATCCACAAAACATGTGCGGAGATCTGGGCAGTTTGGTGTGCCCTTCGCCCTGGGTTGGTCTTACCTGCAGCGAGGCCGCGTACGTGCCCTGCCAACCAGCCACACACTGTCCAGGGTGGCTCTGTTCACACTCTGATCCCATCATTCAGTGCATATTTATTGAGCAACGCCTGCATGCCACGTGTGTTGGAGGGGCTGAGGACCACCCAGGGAACAAAGTGTCTCCCACCCTCCTGGGGCTTACCTGCTGCTGGTGGGGATAACCATCTGAACCTGCTCTGCCCCAGGACCTCAAGGGCTTCCTCTGTGCAGAGACTTTCAGTTCGTTTTAGTACCCGTCCCACTTGATGGATGCCCTTACCACAGCTAGCGATGTTGGCCATTCCTCCTTTTCTAGACGAACTTCTCTTTTGGACTAGGGAGAATGGTATGGCGCCAGATAACTCTGGATCCAGAACACGTGGAACTTTGTTGGCCGCAAAGGAGAGGTTTTAAAAGATCAGTGGAAATCCAAATCAGAGGCATGTTACGGTCTCATTTGTTTTTATTTGGAGACACTCTGACTTTACTGTGGGGAGTGGCGAGAGAGGGAGGAGGGTCTCCTGAGGGACCCCCTGGAGGTCTCAGCCAGGGCAGAGATCGCGGTGTGGCCGGCCCGCAGAGGGCGCACGCAGAGGGGCCTCACAGACAGGTAGGAGCGACAGCATGTTGGGAAACACCCGCACCAGCGCTGCGTGGCAAAGAGCAGTGCCTGCATGTGCTAGTTTCAAGTTCCCAAGTTGACATCCCTGACTGCGGTCTTGAGAAGAGATGAACAGTGAGCTCTCATGACTGGTAGGCCGGTGGTCCCCCATGAGCAGGAGGAGCCATGGCACGTGGCGATGGAGGGGACCTGGAGACAGCAGGAGGCTGGGAGGCCAGGACCACTGTGGTGTCTGATTTTCTGAAGGTGGATGATGGAACCACTCAGACCCAGACCGTAGCTGAGGAACAGGGGCGGGGAGGGGTCTGCGAGGCCAGCAGTGACGGGGGATCATGAGTCAGGGGCCGGAGATCATCAACACCCCGTTCAGAAGGTCTGCACATACTAGGACTCCCGGTTTACTTTTTGCTAAGGCTTGAAGCCTGGCATGATTATTGTACAAACCTACTGAGCTTGCAGTTCTTGGGTGGTGTCCAGAGGTTGGTTCAAGGTGATGCCGGGGTTCTTGTTCACGAAGCCAAAGAATGAGCTTAGCAAACACCCAAGGTAGGAGAGCAAGGTACAGGCTTTTATTTAGAAATAAAGTGAAAAGACAGAGCTCCCGGCTCATGCCAGGAGGGGACAAGAGAGCCCGGGGTGGTGCGTTGTCTAGGCGGTTTTATAGGCAAATGAGGATTTTTTGAGAACATGAAAAAAAGGCTTAGGGGTGTGGACTTGTGCCACCTTCCCTCCCATCAAGGTGGGCTGGGTTGTTCTCTGCTTGCTAGGGCTGTTTACAGTGAAGTCACGGGTTATACTGAGATACCCTTCTTTATTTGTGAAACACTCAAGCATTCTAGGCCCAGTTGCTCATGGCCTTTTGACTTTTAACTGACCTCATAGAAGATGTCTATATTCTTAGTCTGGTATCTTTATCCTAGAGAATTAGTGTAACCTTGACTTTGCATAATGCTTAACACAGAGTTTCAAAAGGGACTTCTTTGCCCATTGTTATATTGCTCTGACTGTAAATACCCCACCCTGCCTTTTCCGGAGGCCCTCACCCTACTCTGACTACACCCACGGTCCCTGTCTCAAAGGGGGCAGCAGGACGTGCCAGTCAGAAATCAGAGGAGGGGGCTGGGTTGAAGATAGACACCTGAGAATCACTCATATCTGTGCAACTGAGGCTGGGTCCTAGGTGAGACTGAGAACAAAAATGAGAAACAACTTCACCTGGGAAGAGAAGTCTGTCCTCTCTCCCTCTCTCTCCTCACCCTTCTCTGTCTCTTCCCTCTTCCTTTCTCTCCCCTATCTTTCTCCCCTCTCTGCTTTCTCTTTCTGTCTCTGTTTCTGATGATTGCAACACTTAACTGGCTGGGCAGAAGAGGATACACTTTAAAAGGATGCTGAAAAGTAGCTGCTGGGAGGCGAGGAGAGAGAAACTGCGGAGAACACGGACACCAGGGGAGAGCACTTCTGGAGGGAGGTTTGCACCCAGAGGTCACATAAGGACCTGGAGGGTGTCCCTGGGTTTGGGCAGGTGGAGGCCTCTAGAGACCTTGGGACTAATATTTCAAGAGACAGAAGCTCGCCTGGGCCCTCAGGAGAAACTCAAGGAGGTTTTACAGTGGGAATTACTGAATTGAACTTACTGAACTTAAATAGGGGGAGGTTTGAAGAAGAAATGAAATGGCAGAGGAGGAACCCTGAAATTCATTCTTCAGCTAAAAAAAAAAACCCAAAAACCATAGCCTAAAGCGTCAGAATAAGCTTTCTCAGTAAGGCTTCCAGCAGTACAAAGAGGTTTCTGTTTTTGTTTTTAAGAAAAGCCGCTGAAGCTTGTTAAGAACAATGAGCCCTCTGGCCTTGAACTTCCCCTTATCTCACCCATGACTCTGGAACCCTTGGTGACCTTGACAAACAGCAGTGCCCATCCCCCACACAGCCTGAGAGCCACCAGGGAAAGGACAGCAGTTTGTGGCTCATCACAACCTCTTCCTCAGAGTGGGCATGGCTTGACCAGCCTGGTGGTGGCTTGGAAGGCACCACTTACAGGGGGTCTGTGTTTGATTTGATCAGTCCTTCCCAGGTGTGACTAGAGCTGGGTATAGTGACTGAGAGCAGGCAGCCCCACAGTGATGAAGGAATGGGGCTTTCCCGTGCTGGGAAGAGCTATGCAAAGACCCTGGGGTTGGAATAAACCTGGCGTTTGGAGCCAGGGAGAAGGCCAGAGTGGTGGAGGCAAGGGCAGGCAGGTGGACTGAGAGAGAGGCTAGGAAACTGCGTTTTATTGCAAGTGCACCATGGAGCCATTGGTGAATTTGAAGGTGGGGATGGAGTGAAGTCCTCAAAAGCTCACTCTTGGGTTGTGCTCTTTGTTTTGACCTGTGACACCCACTGGGCTGGGAGTGACATAGGAATAGGGGCTGCATCCGTTCACTTACCACGGAATCCTGCATGTCACGATCCCGGCACGGGAGCATCTGGGGAGGGAATGGATGAGTGAGTGAATGGACAAACAGCCCGTCTGCTGTTAGCTTATGGGAGGTTGTGCTTTGACTTGGGACTTAGGCCTTTTCTGACTGTTCAGTTTAGCATCTGCTGTGTTTGTCAAGCAATATTCTTTTTTCCTTGTATTTATGCCAAATTTCCTTACCTTGGGAATTCTGGGTCATTCCATATGGTGAAAAACATTGAATGATGCTCTAAAATAAAATCTACTAAGAGGTAGAGACCTTTTTTTGCCCACCATTTACTTGTTCAATTTTGCATTTCTTTCATCAATTTTATATTGGAATATTTCTCTTCGGCATTTTTAATTAGACTCAGTCTGCATTCCAGGCATGCCTGGGGTCAAAACAGAGTAATAAATTGCTTGTTTAGATGAGCAGGGCTTGCCAGGCTGTACCCGCACCAGTGTTCAGCTGTGCACATGCAAATTCTCAGAAAAGCCCACTATGTCCACCTCCAGCCAGGGCAGCCTTCCATGGTGGTGTCATATCTTGGCCTCAAAGTGATTGCATTCACCTTGTGATGATCTAGTTACTGCATCTGTTAAATAATGAAATCACTTTTATTAATTCTCAGTCCATCTATGCAGAGAAAATATCATCTGAACAGCCATATGGTTGACTTTTTAATGAATGCGAAATACCTGGATGCCGCATGAAAGATTTTGGATGGATGCACAAATTAGGCTTCGTGATTTTCTGTTAAATACCAAAGCCAGATAAAATCCTTTCCTTAGAGGCCATTACTGGGTGGTTGTACATTTAAAAAGGGAAGGGTTTGCAGAGAGGGTGCAAAGCAGCAGTGCACACTTACTGGCTTGTTCCAAGGAGTCAATTAAGCCTGGAACTGTCAGGGTATTAAACTTAGCAGAGTGGGTCCTGAGTATTAGAGGGAGAGAGAGAGATTTCTGAGAAAGAGTTCATTCTTTCACATTGACTCAATAGTAAAATAAAGTGAACTCTGACAATATGATTTAGCAAAGACTCTAAAACATAACATGTTGGAATGGCTATGTATCAAAAGTTATTTTTCTGTTCTATTACCTTTAATGAATAGCTTAGCTCACCAAATATATTCACTGAGCTATGGCTCAGTGCATTTTTGATAAGGAGAATAAAAGTGCTACAGATTTTGGTGTAATCTTATTTACGGTGGTGTATGCTCGACATCATGTGTATGCAGAAATACCTATCTACACGTGGAATATACGTACTCGTTTACACACATGCTCATGTGAATAGTTTACCTTAGGACCTCTATTGAAATAGAATGGATTCCATAATAAAGAGTTTTATTGTATATTTTCATCTTAAATAAATATAAGTACACAAAATCCTTTATTGGAAATTCACTGAAGGGAGATGTGTTATCAAATTAGTCTCCAAAAGGTCAGCTGGTAATGTGCAGTGATGAATCTGTCTCCAGTTACTCACTGCTCTGTGAAAAGGCTCAAATAATTTAGGCAGTAGTCTAGAAAGGACTAAATGTCTCCTGTTCTACAGTTTTAAGCTGAGTTCAAAGCAACCCGTCCCTTATTTTCATTGTTAAAATGGAAGTTTCAGCTGTCTTCTCAGCTAAGCCTCTTCTCTCCCTCTGGTGGTGTCTCTCGGCTGCTGGGAGGGGAAGCCAGTCCGTCTTCTCCCCGCTGGCCCCACGTGCACCTCTTCCTGTCCCTGGGAGCCCTGCGCCTGCGTGTGCAGTCCCAGCGGGACGTCTCTTTGGGGTCGAGGCGCAGCGGTCCTTCCTGGGCCTCAGTGCCACTGTCCCCATGGGCCCCGGCCCCGCCCACCCTCCGGCCTTTTCTCAGACGGCTCACAGCCCAGCGCTCTGGTTCCTGCTGCCTTCGAGTGAGAACGCCCACACTGACTGGAGGAGCCCCGAACTGCATCCCTCTCGGGCTTTTCTGTCTTCTGAGTCCACTCAGAAGTCATTCATTCCACATGTTTCTGCTACATGTGCAGATGGGAGGCCCTGCCCCCGTGCCAGGTAGAGTGGGGCTCCGAAGGAGAAGGAAAGGCCGGGCTCCGTCTGAGCTTCCGCTCTGATCTGTGGAGGCTGCATAACTGCCCCGTGGAGATGCCGCAGCCAGCTTCCCGGCGGCCGGGGCAGTTCAGGGCCCTTCCTCGAGCTTCTGCAGTGCCCCTGTCGCAGCACACGCCACGCTAGATGAAGAGAGACCCCTCTGCTACAGTGTGAACTCTCAAGGGTAGGGGTGTGCTGTTTTGATTTTTTTTTACAGCATGGTGCCTGCTAGGCGGCTTTGGGAAAATAAATTCCATGATCCATCCCACAAATATTTGCTGAACGCATGCTACTTGGCTTGCCTTGTTCTAGGCACCAGAGATCAAGATGGATGAGATCCTGGTGCCCTGGGAGCTTCAGGAGGAGGGGATGCAACAGACAGGGACCACAGCTGGGAGGTGCATGCACCTGTGGCCGGGCTGTGAGGAGAGAGAGCAGGGCAGTGCGTCTGGGATTTAAGCGAGTTTAGGACCACCTGCGTGCACCCCGAAAGTTGCCCATGAGGCAGGTCTGGCATGAGTCCCGAGAGTGTGCATTTGCAACAAGCTCCCAGGGCCTGCTGTGGCTGGTGCACAGAACACTGAGAAGAGGCTGCTCACATGGAGGCCTGGAGGAGGGGGATGAGGCAGAGGGGCAGCAAGGCAAAGTCCCTGAGGCCAGGGCAACCCGGTCCCCAGAGCAAGGGGCCCCTGAGCCTGGGCATAGTGAGTGGGAGGAATGACCTGAAGCGCAGGGATGCTTAGAGTCAGTGGTCCCCTCTCACAGGGCTGCCCGCCGCTTGAGGAGCTGGGATTCTCCTGAAAGCAGTGGGGAAGCGGCTCAGCGTTATAAGCTGGTGAGTGACATCACTTGGTAGATTGTTTCCTATGGCCGTTCTACCAAATTATCACAGATGTGTTCTCTGACGGTCCTGGAGGTCAGACGTGGCCTCACTTGGCTGGTTCCTTCCAGAAGCTCCAGGGGAGACTCCCATTCTCTGGGGGTGTTGCCATCCCTACTGGAGGCCCGCCCTCCACCATTAAAGCCAGCGATGGTCACCACCACCTCTCTGGTCCTCTCCTCCACTCTCAGGGATGCTTGGTGACAATGGCCCACCTGGGTGACCTGGAGTAACCTCCCTGTCCTAACTCAGCTGATTAGCAATCTTTGTGGACCTACCACATCTGGCATGTGTTTAAAATGAATAGTGTGGACAATCTCAGAACTTGGTTAACTTCTTTGAGTCTCTCTTCTTCACGTATAAATACTTTGCAGGGTTGTTGGGAAGACTGGATGTGCTGTTTGTAAATGCTGAGCGCTTCCTGAGAGTTCATGTGTGTGTTCTGTGGCCTCCTATGAGTTATAATGGGTTGGAAATCATTTGTTCTTCCACTTAGAGACAACTTCTTCAGGATGCTACTGGATTAGTGGCCCAATTAATGTGGCCCATTATAAAGCCTCTTCAGAGCAGCCAAAAAGTATGAAAATAAAAGTTTAAAAAGAAGTTTAGCATCCTTAAAAAATATTCTTAATATTCACCCTTCTGGAAGGGCAAGCAGACATTAAGAAAAGTTTTTCTGCTTAAGTATAAGAGAATCTCTGTAAAAGTGAAGAGGCTCTTTGAGAGGTGGAAAACCTGAACTGTGAGAACAGTGTTATCTGATGTTTTCTGAGCTGACCTACGCCTCAGCAATGTTCTCTGTCTCCGTACGTTCCCATCTCGGCATGCAAACAACTATCTGTAAAAACCCAGAGCCATATTAATGTGTTTGTTTTTCCAAACGGCTGGCAGTGAGTGAGCAGTGAGCGGGTCTGATTCAGTTCTCAATTCAGTCCTACCTTCCAGGTAGCCAAGCGCCCCAGCTTCACAGCCCACACATAGGGGGAATTCATTTTTCCATTTGTATTCACGATGCTCCTCATCTGAAATAGCCATTCTAATGTGCTCCCTCCCCTCCTTGGAGCAAATTAGTGGAGTTGATTGCTTCTGGCCCGAGGTCTCTTCTGTTGAGCCAAATGTGACCTGGATGCCAAGTCCCATTCCAGCCCCGTCTTCATGGTGTGCTGGACACAAGAGACCCTGACAGGCCTTACCTGCAGCCTAGAAAGGGCCAGTCATGAGCCACACGGAGCAGCTGCCCAGCAGCGCTTCCTGAGATATTAGTCCAGGGACGGGGGCACTGCGGGCAGTTCCCCACCCGAGGGGAGACGCTGGAGGGGAGGGGTCCTTGGGCTCTGCTCCTCCGTGGTGTGGGGGGTTGATGAGATTATTCTTGCTTCTTTTTTGCCAATGAATTTCAAAGTCTTTCACTTTCACTGTGATTGTTTACGCAGAACCTAAGGTTGTGTGTGACTTTTGTTTTTGAACCACTATTTAATAATACTATAAAGCTGATCTTCAAACTATATGGTTTTTACAGAGAGAGAATAAAGAATACAGCAGTATACACACATATATGGTGTTTACAAAGTTGGTTACAGAATATGCAAAGAGATAAAAGAGAAAATTAGGGTTTTCTTTGCAGCCTCCACTTTATTCTCAGTTTCTAGAACTATTCTTTTTAGCTTTTAGCTGTTTTGTTTCTTATGTATCCTTATAGAAATATGCATTTGCCACCATATCATTTATATAATACTTGAATATATTTATAAACCTTCTCCATGATGCATGTGTCTTTATGGAGTTTTAGAATGAGGCTTCTATTCTAAGTGCCCTTTCTCCTTATTCAATTATGAAATATTTCCCATGTACAAAGACTGCATGTACTGCGCGTGCTGTACCAAGTGGCGGCGGATGGCTTCTCCAGCTGACTGCAGGGCTGGTACCTGTGAAGCCAGGGGGCCCATCCTCGGCTGCTTCCCTGAATCCAAAATCCTATTTTTACCATTTATCAAGTATATTGCATACAACCCAAAACAATCAATGGAGGGATGTTCTGTAACTTCTTTCTTTCTTTCTGGCAGAACATTTTTGTGAAGTCAGTCTGGATGGGTGCATTTTGGTTTAGTTAATTCATTTCTGTGGCTGTGTGTCTGAGGAAAAAAAGTATTGGATGTGAGCAGCTGACTAGGGATACTATTTACTGAAGAGAGAAAACAGGAAAGATCTGGAATTGTGACAGGGACAGTTAGAACAGGAAACCTGGTCAGTCCCCACAGCAGCTTCTGCAGCAAGGCTGTGGACCAGGACCCAGGTGCCCTCACCGCCTTTCATGCTGCACCTCTGGCCTGGGCCTCTGTCGTCGCCTCACCGCGGGCTGTTGCATCCTGACTCAGTCACCTGCCTCCAAATAATTGGGTTGTTTAATATCTTGTTGTCATTGATTTTTAATTTCATTACACTGTAGTCAGAGAACAGACTCTGTGTGATCTCAATACTTCTAAATTAATCGACTGTTAATTTACAGCCCAGTGTAAGGTCTGTCTTGTTGAACTCCCCACATGCTTGCAAAGGACGTGCATTCTGCAGTTGTCAAGTGTAGGGCTCTGTGCTGCTGATTAAGTGCGGGTGGTTGGCAGTGCTGGTCATATCTTCTGTGTGTGAGCGTTTATTTGGATGGTTTTGTAATTCCCGGTGTGTGTACTGAAGCCTCTGGGGTGCTACGCTGGATTCACAGGGGTGCCCTGGGATGTTTAAACATCTGTTGGACCCTGTGAGATTTACTACTATGGAGTCTTGGACAGATCTTCCAAATATTGACATAGTCCATTATATAGTATGAAAAACTCACATCCATTAATACCGCCGCTGGTCTATTCAGAAAAATCCCTAAGTAGTGGGAAGCTGTAAAGTCATGGTGGGAAGCACCCGTTTTCCAAATTCTAATTGTAACACTAATTCCAAATACCTAAGTCTGAGCAACCGTAATTTGTCCATCATTTTTTTTTTGAGTAAGAACGATGTTCCATAAAAGTGCCAGTTTAATCAGCAACTCTATCACCCATATGTTTTCTGGAGGCAGAAATGCTTCACAGGCACTTTCCGTGGCACAGAGTATCAGAAAGGAGCACGGTCAAGTTTTGAGATAGAATAAAGTCAGTATGCTCAACAATTAATCGCTTTTATTGCTTTCTGAAGAGCATTTTCCAGTGAAGCCAGCGTGTGTGTTGTTGGGCTGGGAGGGTGGCTGTGTGGACTGCGGTGAGCATCTCGCAGTGCCCGCGCCGTGGTGCACACCAAAGGCCCAGCACGTTACCCTCACTGCCGCTGCCCCTCTGTGCACAGGTCAGCACAGACAAGAAGCCCGGGTCACCTTGTACACGCTCCTGGGGGAGAAGTCTGTGGACTCTAATTGGAGAGCTGTTGAATTAAGGGATTATTTCTACAATCCACTTCCCAGAAATCCAGCGTTTCTATCATCTTGAACCCTGACTCTGTCCCAATTTACTCTCAGCAGATCCTTAATTATAGTTTCAGAGATAATCTTTATAGCACCATGAAAGAAACGACAGGGAATCAGACTTGTTAGGAAGACCAATCTATTTAAACACAGAAGAATCTACAAATCTACGTGTTCTGTTTTTAGGTATGCAAATATTCTGTAAATACTAGACGATTGACAGCAAGTGAGATGCCAGTTTGTAGTGTGCCTCCATGTCAGTGAGTTTGGAGACAGCCTGCAGCGGTGGCGCCCGGCACTCCCAGGCCCGCCATCCACGGCACCCAGCAGCTGGAAGGGCCTTTGGTAGGGTTGAGTCCCTTGGGGTTAAACTACACCAGCTTGAACCCTGGACATCGGCTCCCATGAGTACAAAAAGTCCAAATATGAAGAGATTTGCTCTGGAGAGCTGCCATGAGGCAGGCGGGGAAGAGGGAAGAGCCTGTGGTTTGAGTCCACAAGACATGGATTCTGGCCTTGGTCTTGCTGGTGAGAAGCTGTGTGACATGGCAGGGTGCGTCTCCTCTCAAAGCCTCAGCTTGCCCCTTTGCAATACAGGGATGTAAATATTCCCCTTGTGCAACATTTGTGTAGGTTAAGCATGCTAAAGTATATCAAATACCCAGCATAACATAGAATTCATATGAAACATTCGAGGAATAGTTGTTTTTCTTGCTGGTTTAACGTCACCAAAGTGGTC
Source organism: Smutsia gigantea (assembly GCA_032199065.1). Lineage (NCBI taxonomy): Eukaryota > Metazoa > Chordata > Mammalia > Pholidota > Manidae > Smutsia > Smutsia gigantea. The sequence continues at coordinate 139,452 of JAVSCE010015544.1, forward strand.
AGAAGCCCAGACTTTGGGCCCAGTCAGTCAGGGTCTGAAGCAAAGCTCATTTATTTATGAAGTGTGTGACTTCAGAGAAGTTAGTTAACTTACCTGAACCTCACTGTAGTGGCTGGTAAAAGAAGGGTGGTCACACCTGTCACATGAGATTGTTCTAAGGGATGAAGAGGTATGTCTGAACATTTCCAAATGCTAAGAAGAGGGCTGGCCCACCGCAAGAGCCACACAGAGTCGCTATTGCTGTTGTTAGTAGCAGCATAACCCTAGCCACGCTATCATCATCTAGGTGGACAGCTGAGCCCCTTGGCCCAGCCTCTCCTGCTTCAAGCACTACAAGTCTTGGGTCCCGGGAAACTCCTCAGTCCCAGTAAGACAGCCCATTGCATCAGAGCCGAGCCCTCCTCTGTGCTGAGGTCAAGAGCCCATCCACCTTGGTGCACACATCCTGTTCTCACAAATCAGACTGTGTCATCACAGAGTTTATGCAACTAGACCAGCGCACCCCACATGCACCCCTGACACGCCATGACAGGGTATCCATTCTTTCCTGGCAATTTCCAAGACACTGGTCATTCCAGGCAACTGGAAGTAAAACATCTCTTCACAGTAGAAACACAGTAGAAAACTTCTAGCGTGATGAACACTTCCAGGCAGTCCTAGTTTCTGCTCCACTCTGGAAGCACCATCGTTTGGAGGAGGCCAGACAGCTGTTAGTTTTACTCTTCCAAACCGATCATTTCTAAATAGAGCAATACCACAGTCTTAATTTTCCACTCAATGGTGAAAGCAGTCACATTACTCAAAGTTATTCATCAGCACTTAGTAATTCATGCTCTGCAGCGATCTCAGAATGCTTTAATGTATATATTACAGGCGAGATTTATAGTGGGAATTACAGTATGGCGAATCATTCTTTAAAATGGTGCTTAAATCACACACGTTTAAAATACTAATTATGTAAAATATATTCTGAATTCTTAATTTCTACCTTGTTTAACAATACACTCATTACCAACTTCAAACATGGGCTGGCTGTATCTTCAGAAACACTCACTCTGAGCCCATCCATAATGGAAACAATTGAGTGTTTTTATAATGTTGCTTTTGCCTCTGCCCCCATTTTTTAAAAAAGTGAATAATGATCATTTGAAAGTCACAGTCATTGCAAGACAATGAAGCATGAAATCCCATTCTTAGTCAAAATCCATCTCCAAGAATACTTGAGAGAAGCCTTTGATGGCCATGAAATAGCTAAGGTAAAAGATAAAATTTAAGGAATATTTCTGCTAATGACAGAACTCTGAAAAAAAAAAAAGCCATTGCTTGGCTTCTCATGTGAATCCCCCAGTGGAGAACCTCTGAGGGAATCTGCAGCCATTTCAGTTTCTGCAGCCACTTAAGAGAGCCTCATGGACTTGCCCGATCCCAGGAAGATGCTCCTGTTTCCTGGCGGGCGTCTGGCCAGGGACCTCATTTACACACCTCTGTTCCAGAGAGCCACTCTCAGGTTACGTGAAAGCTCAGCGCCTCCACCCCCTGTAGTTCCTCACCAGGCCCTGCTCTCCTAGCCCTCAGAAGAGTGGGGATTGCACTTGGCTGGGAAGGCCATCTAAAATCACGTTTATCCAAGCACCCTTGTCCTTGTTCTGCTGGTGGGTAGATGTTGTAGGAGTTACTAGACTACCGCTTCCATATCCGGCTGGCTCAGCCAGAAATGGGCTCTTCATCCCTGTTAGTCCTTCCAGGATTACAGCCCGCAGATAGGGGTGGAGCCCACAGGTAGAGTAAATATTTAAATTTTCAGTAATAAAGAATAGTTTAATAGAAAGAATTCACCCACCCCCTGAGGACCTCCTTGCTGAGTTAGACTGGAAGCATGTTGGGCACTGAAGCCTAGTCATCTTTGTACCCTAATTGTAACAGAGCTGAGAACTTTTACGACATGGAACGTGGCACCCAGGAATGGTGCCCAGCTGTTCAGTTTCTCATCTGTAATAGGTCTCCTTGTCACAGGGACTTCCTCTGCACATTTGCTCTAGAACTTTTTGCTATTCTAGAACTTTCACTGTGGAATTGTTTCTTTAACAGTATTTTTTGGTTCTCTGAAGTCATGTACTTAAAAATGAGCCAAAGGCTCAAATGTACCCAAGATAATTGTTCCTTTTAGTTTGTCAGCCATTTCTACCAGGGAAGATGGTAAAGACTGGCTGTTGGGTGGCTGGCCTGGCATTTAAGTGTTAGATTAAGTTCTTTATTTTCTCTGGCAAAGTCTGCCCTCCTTCTGCCCCGGTCTGTCCTCCAGTTGTCCATGTTGCCATCTCCCAGCCCGCCTTCCCCTTGGATCATGATCACGTGGAGCCTTGAAAAGAGGTTCATGTGAACGATTTGCACACAGGGGATGCACACAGCAGCCACTGCTTCCGGCGCCACGGGTGGGAATGCTGACCCAATTTCTTTTCTTTTCAGGACTAGCTGATTCAGATTAATCAGTTAGCAGCTGGCACTTTGTGCCGACTCTGGGAAGAGTTTCACACATTCAGGTTTAAATCGGAGAAGGGAAGAAGAGAAGAGTGGCAGAGGAAAAAGGTGAGGTGGGAAAGCTGCGTTGTATTGTAGTTCCTCCCGGGAGAGGCTGCTCATTCCTTAAGTTCTGCGCCTCCTCGGTTCTGGGCACCGAAGATTATCCTGTGAACTACTTGCCATAATCAAGCTATTTATCGCATTTATCACCTCACGCAGCCTACTGTTTTTTTTCTTGGTGATAAGAATGCTTAACGAAATCTACTCTTCTAGATTTCAAGTGTAGAATCCCATGTTGTTGGCCACAGTGACCCCACTGTACGCTAGATCCCCAGAACCGGTTCATCTCACAACCAGAAGTTTGTGCTCTTTGACTGACCTCTCCCCATCTCCCTCCACCCCCATATGGCAACCACCAATCTCTGCTCTGTTTCTGACATTATTCACAATAATTGGAATAGGGAACAACCTAAGTGTCTGTTGATGAATGAATGGATAAAGAAGATGTGAGAAACATATAAATGTTTTTATATAATATATGCAGTAGGATATTTCATATATATACATATATGTATGTACATACAATGGAATATTGCTTAGCCATAAAGAAGGAAATCCTGCCATTTGTGACATGGGTGGTCCTGGAGGGCATTAGGCTGAGGGAAGTAAGCCAGACAATGACACATACTTCATGCTGTCACTTACACGTGGAATCTTAAAAAAAAAAGGCCATGAGCATCCATGACTCAAATCACCATAGTTTGGGAGCAAACATCCTTCAGTCCCATACCTATGTAGGACTGGGCTGCTTGTTGCCCTGATGGACTCCAGGGATGAGCACAGAGGTCACCTGATTAGCCTGACGCCTTGAGTAGCAGAAGCCCAGGAAGCTTGCAGGGTGAGAGCGCCTGGCTGGAGGCTCAGACCCTTGGCTCCGTAAGAGCCGTTCTCCGGGACATGGAAACCCTGAGGCAGCGCCAACCGAGCTGGGCGGAAAAGCACAGCACCAGGCCCCACGTGCCTTTACAGCGAGACGGCCTAATTTCCCCCATCTATTTTGAGGAATATTAACTGGCTTGACACAGACAAAGTGAGCATTGTTCATACCTCAGAAGCCCGGGCTGCAGGGAGTCAGGCCACTCACTGAGGCCCTTGTGTGATGGACTCTGACAGGAATCCATGAGTGTCTAGGCTCAGGCTGAGGATGGTGATTCACAGTAGCCTGGCGTGTCAGGCCCTGAGGGAGGGGTCTCACAGGGCCCTGGCGTGTCAGGCCCTGAGGGATGGGGTCCATGGCGTGTCAGGCCCTGAGGACAGGACCCATGGCGTGTCAGGCCTGAGGGATGGGGTCTCACAGGACCCATGGCGTGTCAGGCCCTGAGGGATGGGTCTCACAGGATCCATGGCGTGTCAGGCCCTCTCACAGGATCCATGAGTGTCAGGCCCAGGGACTCACAGGGCGTGTCAGGCCATGGGCGTGTCAGGCTGAGGGTCTCACAGGACCATGGCGTGTCAGGCCCTGAGGGATGGGGTCTCACAGGATCCATGGCGTGTCAGGCCCTGAGGGATGGGGTCTCACAGGATCCATGGCGTGTCAGGCTGAGGGAGGGGTCTCACAGGATCCATGGCGTGTCAGGCCCTGAGGGATGGGGTCTCACAGGATCCATGGCGTGTCAGGCCCTGAGGGATGGGGTCTCACAGGACCCATGGCGTGTCAGGCCCTGAGGGATGGGGTCTCACAGGATCCATGGCGTGTCTCACAGGATCCATGGCGTGTCCGGCCCTGAGGGATGGGGTCTCACAGTATCTGTGGCGTGTCAGGCCCTGAGGGAGGGGTGTCACAGGACCCATGGCGTGTCAGGCCATGAGGGATGGGGTCTCACAGGATCCATGGCATGTCAGGCCCTGAGGGAGGGGTCTCACAGGATCCATGGCGTGTCAGGCCCTGAATGAGGGGGTCTCACAGGATCCATGGCGGGTCAGGCCCTGAGGTATGGGGACTCACAGGATCCATGGCGTGTCAGGCCCTGAGCGAGGGAGTCTCACAGGACCCATGGCGTGCTTCAGCCCTGAGGGAGGGGTCCTCACAGGATCCATGGCGTGTCAGCCCTGAGTGGACGGGTCTCAGATCCGATGCGCCAGGGCCCTGAGCGAGGGAGTCTCACAGGATCCATGGCGTGTCAGGCCCTGAGGGAGGTGGTGTCACAGCATCCATGGCGTGTCAGGCCCTGAGGGACGGGGTCTCACAGCATCCATGGCGTGTCAGGCCCTGAGGGATGGGGTCTCACAGGATCCATGGCGTGTCAGGCCCTGAGCGAGGGAGTCTCACAGGACCCATGGCGTGTCAGGCCCTGAGGGATGGTGTCTCACAGTAGCCATGGCGTGTCAGGCCCTGAGGGTGGGGTCTCACAGGACCCATGGCGTGTCAGGCCATGAGGGATGGGGTCTCACAGGACCCATGGCGTGTCAGGCCCTGAGGGATGTGGTCTCACAGGATCCATGGCGTGTCAGGCCCTGAGGGAGGATCCATGGCGTCTCACAGTACCCAGGGATGGTGTCGTACCCATGGCGTGTCAGGCCCTGAAGGACGGGGTCTCACACGATCCATGGCGTGTCAGGCCATGAGGGAGGGGGTCTCACAGGATCCATGGCGTGTCAGGCTCACAGGATCCATGGCGTGTCAGGCCCTGAGGTGGGGTCTCACAGGATCCATGGCGTGTCAGGCCCTGAGGGATGGTGTCTCACAGTACCCATGGCGTGTCAGGCCCTGAGGACGGGGTCTCACAGATCCATGGCGTGTCAGGCCATGAGGGAGGGGGTCTCACAGGATCCATGGCGTGTCAGGCCCTGAGGGATGGGGTCTCACAGGATCCATGGCGTGTCAGGCTGAGGGAGGGGTCTCACAGGATCCATGGCGTGTCAGGCCCTGAGGGATGTGGTCTCACAGGATCCATGGCGTGTCAGGCCCTGAGGGATGGGGAGTAACAGGATCTATGGCGTGTCAGGCCCTGAGGGAGGGGGTCTCACAGAATCCATGGCGTGTCAGGCCCTGAGGGATGGGGTCTCACAGGATCCATGGCGTGTCAGACCCTGTGGGAGGGGGTCTCACAGGATCCATGGCGTGTCCGGCCCTGAGGGATGGGGTCTCACAGTATCTGTGGCGTGTCAGGCCCTGAGGGAGGGGTGTCACAGGACCCATGGCGTGTCAGGCCATGAGGGATGGGGTCTCACAGGATCCATGGCATGTCAGGCCCTGAGGGAGGGGTCTCACAGGATCCATGGCGTGTCAGGCCCTGAATGAGGGGGTCTCACAGGATCCATGGCGGGTCAGGCCCTGAGGTATGGGGACTCACAGGATCCATGGCGTGTCAGGCCCTGAGCGAGGGAGTCTCACAGGACCCATGCGTGTCAGGCCATGAGGGATGGGGTCTCACAGGATCCATGACGTGTCAGGCCCTGAGGGTGGGGTCTCACAGGACCCATGGCGTTTCACGCCATGAGGGATGGGGTCTCACAGGATCCATGGCGTGTCAGGCCCTGAGGGTGGGGTCTCACAGGATCCATGGCATGTCAGGCCGTGAGGGACGGGGTCTCACAGGATCCATGGCGTGTCAGGCTCTGAGGGAGGGGGTCTCACAGGACCCATGGCATGTCAGGCCCTGAGGGATGGGGTCTTACAGGATCCACGGCGTGTCAGGCCCTCAGGATGGGGTCTCACAGGACCCATGGCGTGTCATGCCCTCAGGGTGGGGTCTCACAGGATCTATGGCTCCTTGGGGTGGGGTTGGGCGCTTCAGTTGGCTCCGGGACTGACAGTCACTCAAGGTATGGTCTGACTTTCCCGACAGAGATGCCACTTGAGACTCTCGCTTCCTTCTTGCGTGTATGTTGGGTCTCTTATAACTTTAACCCTAGTTTGGGGGTCTCTCTTAACAACCCGGAGGAAGCAAAGTATGATATCCAAAAATAATCACTAGGCTCCCTAATTCTTCCTCAACCATCCTGATGATTTTTGGCTACTCTTAAACCAGTGTCAACCTAATCTTCTGCAAGATGCTAAGAGCCTCTGGCTTTTCTCTGCAACACTTCAGCTACCTACTTTTAGTAAATATGCACACAAACACACCCACACACAGCACTCAAGGCATACACACGCAGAAACACGCACACACGTAAGCAGGCACGATCTCCTCTGGTGTTTGTAGTTACATATTTAGCAGTGTAATCCCTTCTTAGAATATTCAGCAAATTGTTCACACTAAAAACCCTGCAGCTTTTTAAAAGATGTAGTTCATTTTTTTTCTGTGTGTCAGACAGAATTAATCAAGGTTCTAATAATTGTTCTGCAGGTGTTACTTCAAAAACAACCAGTACCCCCGAAAGTTAAATTTGCAGGGAGACTTTTGATTACAGGAGCTGAGGACTATTATTTCTAAAATAGAAGAGGTGAGCAGTGACAAAAATCAACAACATGGCCCTTCAGTTAGAGCTAAATTTCCCTGGGTTTCGTATTTGTGGGATTCTCACCCCTCCTCTCCTCAAATATACACTGTGTAGTGACTTGTGTGTCCACTTAGATGTTTGTAACTGTCCCCCTGATCGTCTGGGGAAGAATTAGAAGGACTAATGTGCAGGGATCTGTTCAATGGCATTGTTGAGGGGCTCACAAGTGCCAGGCGCCGGGCCTGACCTGGGCACGCGCGACCCACCCCCGAGGATCTTCTGTGTAACAGAAGAGATGGGCTTTGGCACGTGAGCACCGCGTGCACACGTCACTGGGTTGCAGAGATGTGTGTATAGCTTGGAGGTGTGGGAGGCACTTACAGGAGGAGCCCCGGGAACAGGAGGAGGGAGCAGGGTGTCTTCTTCCCTTGAATTCTTTAAGCATAGAGGGTTTCCTAGTGAACTGGTCCCAATGGAAAAAAATATCTTCTCCCTTTGAAAAAGATCTCTTTGCTCCAAATTATGTTACCTCATCTCAATTTCCAGCCAGTCACGGGGAGCTCTAATTTAGGGCTCATTGATATTAGCTCCGTTCCAAGTTGGCACAAGTGAGACAGGGCCTGCCCCACAGAGCACTCCAGATGTTTGTCTCTGTCACAAAACTCACTTGTCCTTTGAGTCAGGGGCTGTTACCTGAGTGTGATCTGCTTCCCACCCTTTGCCCCAGGTGGGTGTTTGGCAATATCTGGAGACATTTTTGATGGTCATAACTGAAGGGGAAGTGGTCCTGGTATCTCGTGAGTAGAGATGATTTCCGCTAAACACCCTCAATGCCCGGGACAGTGACAGCCCCCAGGACAGAGAATTGTCAGGCATGAAATATCAGTGACCCCACCTTCCCTTGTGCCCCTCATTGGACTTCAAGATCCTTGTGGGTAATACCCTGGGGTGACACAGGGATGGTGGCAGGTGACGCTGGTGTCCAAGCTCTGTCCTGGAGCCGTGGGGCAGGGGCCTTTCTCTCCTGCTGCTTCCCAGCTGTGCACCTGGGAAACTTAAATCTGCTAAGGCTCAGTTTCCTCCTCTGAAGGTCGGTGCCTGTCCAGCCACACTGACCTGAAGGCCACTCCTGGCTGTAGTGAGTCCTCAGAAAACCTAGTTAGCCACTGGTAACTCTGGGGAGGCTCCCCACTTCCACAGCTGTGTCCTAATTTTCCCTTTAAAAAGTCAAAACATGGAACACATTTCCCCAAATTAGAGTTTAAGTGAGAATGTAAAAGGCTTATTGGCCTTTGAAATGGCCCTGCCACTTAACAAAGGCATGGGTTGGAGATGAAGGCTGTCACTGGTCCCTGCCTGAGACTGGCGACCTGCCTCCATCAGACGTCTGCAGCTGTTGCTTCTGCCTACAGCCTGCATCCACCTGTAAAGGCACAGCAAACGTGCAATTTAGATCTGGGAGCACAGCTCGGACGAGGAGGCCTCTGCTCCCACAGTGCCCTTGGAGGGCAGGGAGCGCGCCCCGCCCGGTGCTCTGGTCCCGCCCCCTCAGCAGCCCGGCAGGTGTGTCCCCCAAGAAGCCCACTCCAGCCCCTGCGGCCCGGTGTGCAGTCGGAAGTCCGCGGCATTTAAATAGAATGTTGGCGTTTGACAGGCACTCAGAGTGGCCAGTGCCATGGCCCACTTTGGCGCTCCAGTCGTCAGGGTCAGCAGCCATGAATCCCGGCAGGCCCTTCATGACTGTCCCCCTTCCCCAGGGGGATCTCCTCAAGCCTCCTCTGGAAGGCGGTCACCTCACCTCTGCTGTGCACCCCCGGGTGTGGGACACATTCTTCCTGTGGCTGCTGTGCTGCTAGCTGGGTGGGCCGCCTTGAGTGGTCAGGCCGGAGGGTCTACTCCCGCCCAGTGTGGTGTCTTTGTCAGTTAGCACATCAGGAGTGGGTCTTTTTCTGTGCAGCAGGACTCATCTTTTCTCGTGGAGTCACCAGGGGACTTGTTACTTATAATTAGTCTTCAGCACAGTCATCGACAGTCCTGAGCACAAAATCTCCCGTGTCCAGGGTTTGCTTCCAGGCTTTCCTTTGCCCGCTGCTCCTAGGAAAGGGGGAGGAACCAGGCAATGTTCCCTCTAGCTGCGTGATTCCGTTTGGCCCAAAGGGGTTAGTTAACCCAGTGCTGGCGTCTGTCCAATGTTTCAGGGTCCGTCCTGAGGGCAGGGACCTTGCCTCATCTGTTGTTGTGTTCCTTGCCTACAGGAACTCAGTAAACGTCTGTTGGGTGTGTGCCTCGTAAGGGAGGTCAGACCAGGAGACGGGAGAAGTAGCTGCTGGTCCCCAGCACTCTCAGCACTGCCGGGCAGCTGGCGCTCGGAGAATCCACGTGCTACCACGTTCTGTTTGTTAACAGCCAGCCACTAGGTGCGTCCCGTACTGAAAAGGAGAGAAAATTAGCCTCCACCTTTTAAAGTGAGAATTATTAAAAAGGACCTTACAGCCATCATAAAGAGAACAAGGGGTCTAAACGAGGAGAGACTTCCTGGTAGATATGTGTCCCTTGGTCTTCTGTGTTCTCTAGACCCAGCTCTCTTGTGAATCAAAAATAAATCCTCTCCTCTCACCAGGTGTGCATTATGGAAACTGAGCATCCCCATCTTTTGAAAGAGGATCTGAGCTGTGAACTTTCCCATTACTGACCATTTACATTGTGGGTCATTCAATCTGTCCATCAGAGTGTACACACAGTGCTCTCCTGCCCAGAGCTTAGCTGCTGAAATTTAGAGAGCCGCGCCCAGGGACTTCTGCCCGGTGTTAAGGTGTGTGCGTTAGCCTTTCCAGGGGGCAGCAGGAGGATTTCTCCACCAGCTGAAGAGGTCAGCCCTCAAGAGCGGTTAGAAAGCCAGAGTCAAGCTTGCTATTTTGCAGGTCTGTTGAGCCAAGGTCTGGATGTTCTCCAGCAGAAAGCACTGTGCTCCTGGAACGTGCACTGAGGATTCATTGGCTGCTGTCGGTTTTCTGCCTTGGTGGTTGTATGCCAAAGGCATGTGTTCTTCAGAGAACCACGAAAGGGCTTCAGGAGCTTTCTGAAATGTTATGCAAACTCTGTGTCCATATAAGTACTTTTTTCTGATAGGGGCTCCAAATCTCTTCTCAGATTCTCAAAGTCCCTAGTGAATCCCCATGGTCAGTCCCTCTGGCTCCCACCCAAGCCACATGTCAAGAAAATACGACACCCCGCAATCTTGCCTCTTGCTCTATGGCAGAGGCCATGTTTCTCTCCTGATGTGTGTAGCGCTTGTGTCGGGCACAGGGAGGATCGATGCTGTGACAACACGGCGGCAGCTGCCCCTGCCCCCTGCTCCCACCCCTGCATTAACTGTGACAGGTCCAGACAGAGTGCCTGCCTCCTCCCAGTAACCGCGGCTTCTTAGCAGGTGTCTCTTACCCCAGTTCCCATGTGCTTGCTAGAGGCTGGTTTAAGGAGCCAGTTCTGGCAGTAGCTCTTGCTGCCAAGTGCTAGTCTTGCCCCAAATAGAGCAGAGTATTAACTAAATGGCTGTCAGTTCGTCCTGGGCAAAATAAGGGAGGTGAACCAGGATGCAGGATGAAACAATCCAGGAAGTAAGTACAGCACTGCCACCTCTGCCGCCTTCCGAGTCCATGGAACCTTGCCTCCTCTCTCCCTTCCTCCCTCGGCAAGACCATGCCCAGGATTCGCCCTGCACTGTGCTGCGGGCCAAGACCCAGAGATGCATGGAGTGCTCTGGGAGCTCCCTGTCTAAAAGCTGCCTTGGCGTATTCAGAGACCAAACACCCTCCAGGCTCTAGATGCCGCACAGCAGGAACCGGGCGCCGCCTCAACCAGACGCTGCTGTCCTTCTCAGCCCCGCCGCCGGAGTGGCCTTTAGAACAGGTCAGACCATGCCACTCATCTGCTCAAAAACCCTCCACTGACGGTGCGTTACACTCAGAGCAGAAACCAAGTTCTCAGGCCGGCAGGGCCCCAGGCTCACCCCACCCCCTTCCCTCTCCCTCCCTCGGGCTCCTGCCAGGCGGCACCTCCCATTGGCTCCCGGACCTTCCTCCTGCCTCGGGCCTTTCCACTTGCTGTTTGCTCCAACTGGGATGTTTCTCTCAAGTTACTCTGGTCTCACCTTGAAAGTCCTCGGCTAGGGAAGCTGTCCCTGTTTGCTCCGCCCCAGGGCTCCCCCGCCCCCACGCTGTGCCTCGTAGCCTTTTGCCATTCGCGGCCTGCAGGTAGCCTTCCTTTACTGTTTGCAGGTGTCGGTGACTCCTGTGCTGTGCAGGGGGGAGGCGCCCACGTGCGCATGTACCTCTGGATCCCCAGCACCCCAAAAGTGCCCGACACTGAGTCAGGGCTGGTCAGCCTCATGGGGCACGAGGGAAACCCAGGGCTTCGCCTCCGACCGCGGGCTCTTCCCGCTGCCCTGCTGTGCCCGGCTCACATCTGCTGCTATTTATTCCCTCCTAAGAGGGGCAGCCAGAGTGAAAAGCCCTCGTTTCTACATGTCTTCTCTCGGTTTATATAACGGCCAGCACACAGATGATCTCGGCATCCGGAATAACGGTAGGTGCTCATTGGGGATCTGCAGAATGAATGAAAGTGAGTGGGGGGCGCATCCCAGCTGCGACCTCAGGCTGCAGGCGCCCGCCTTCCTGGAGGGGGTGCTGACGCCTCCAGGGGCCCCAGCGCCCGCCCCGCCGAGCCCCGGAGCCTGCGCCTTCCTGCCCCTCGAACAGCCTTGTCAGAGGCGCCCCGTGCGTGCCTTCCCTCTCTGTTCTCCACCATCCCCCTCCCAGCACTTTTACGGCATTTCTCCTGCGGAGACGCTGTTCTGCTTTGGAAATTGAACTCTACCGAGTAAAGGTTGGCAAGAAAGCTCACGATCAGGAAGACCCGTGAAGGGTGAGAATGAGCTCTGCAGACGTCAGGGTGGCTGTGGGGGGCGAGACGGTGGCCGGTGGAAGGATGCCGGCCCCATGCAGGTGGGGGAAGCAGCCCTGGGCCCTGGGAAGAAGCCGCTGCTCCTGAGAGGGAGCCTGCTGCGATGGGTGCCCGTGTCGGGACCCGGGTGATGGAGAGGAAAGAAGTGTGTTCACAAACGTGTGGGTGGGTGTGTTCACACGCTCATGCGTTTGATTACAGGCAACTGTTGCTTTAAATGTAAAGGTGTCTGCCGGTTAGACCCAGGAATTGTTCTTGTCTTATCCACCCTAAAGCGATACTCACGCCAGCACACAGAGACTGTGGTTTCATGCTGTTGTAGCCATCTGCATGTGATCAGGAGGAAACTGGGTAAATGCAGGTCAACACAGTGAATAAATAAATACAGTTAAACAAGGTAAATACACACATGTCAATATGGAAATATTGCTAAGACCTGTTGTGTGAAAAAGTAAGGGGTATTTGTATTATAAAAAAGATTGGGGGTACACACACCTGTGTGTCTGCATCCTTTCGTTGTTTATGTTCATGATGTTGTGTTTTCATATGAGAAGGTCCTGTCCCCCGACATAGTTTAAAATTGCCTCTGCAGTGGCAGAGATGGCAAGGGTGGCAGGGTCAGATGTCTCGGTGGAGAGCTTAAACGGGAACGCTTTCTGCTGCTGCTGGGTCTTTTGTGCAGGTAGGAGCCAGTCAGGCCTTGGGAACAAAGTGGACTAAACTCTGGCCTTTCTGCAGCATATTCAGAGGGGAGTGGCTCTGCTCTGAGGGCCTCCACCTGTGATGCACCCCAGTCTTTGGGCCCCAAAGTCACTCAGCCTCCCCCTGTTGGTGGCTGTCCAGACTGCTACGCATGCTTTGTTGTCTCCAGGTCCTTCTGTCTGCTCACCCCTTGCTCCATGTGTATTTTGGGGCACTTACTATGAATTGAGAAGGAGGCTAAGGATGTAATGTGAGCAAGACTACATGTTTCTCTGCTTTCCTGGGGCCCACAGTCCTGTGAGAAACACATTTTAATCAGTGACCTCACATGCAAAACGTCAGCTTATAAAGGCACTGAGCACTGCACATCGGTGTTCATGGCACATGCAGAAGGGAGCTGTGTGAGTGAGGCACAGTGAGTGAGGCGGTCTGTGCACTGACCAGGGGCGCCCCAGTGAGTGCAGTGGGAGGGTGCTGAAATCCAGTCCACACCTCACTGACCACGCCGGTGCCCTGTGCAGAGCTGTGTCCGCCAGCTGGGGGCACCACCTCCCTTCTCCAAGCCTTTAGCTCTCAGGTCTGTGTTTGCCCAGAGGCAGCGTCTTTTCTCACTGTGTTTCTGGAAGGGGAGCCACATATCAATGCTCCCACTATTGCCTGGAGGCTAGAGGTGTCCCTGGATTTGGCCTGTCAGATCATGAAGCGACACATGTGCTCTGAAGGGCAAGAGTCACCAGAACTGGAGCAAAGGCACAGTTGTCAAGCCAAGACCAGCGGAGGCGGAGGGTGGGCCGGGTCACTGTCAGTGTGGGGAGCAGGCAGATGCGGAGGTGGGCATCCTTGTGTGTGTCTTTGCACACCTGTGTGAGCGCTCTCATGATAAACGATTGGGGACCGACTTGCTGGGGCAGAGCCGGAACATTCCTCTAAAGGAAGCAAAACCATACACGGTATGAGAGGACCCTCCGTGGGCACTGAGAGAGGCCCTCTCACCCCTGGCCTTTGCTGGACGAGCCCTGAAGCTAATCTCCCCTGCCTGCCTGTAACCCACCCCACCCTCATGCTCTTCCTGGACTTTCCAGTCAACTCCTTTTTTTTTTTAAAGTAAAGGGAAAATGTTCTCAAGTGGTTAAATAAAAAAACATGGCATGTAGGCACTCCTGAGAAAAGGAGAGGAATGCCTGCTTATCCTCAGGTGGTAGGTAGCCACAGATGCAGCCAACACCTGGGTGCAGGAGAGCTCAGACTGCAATGGGGTGCGTGTGGCCACGCGAGGTGGGCTGGAGGGGGCGCTACCAGCTCAGGGGGTGACCCTACCAGTGCAAGGGCACTCCTAGTGTCAGCACCGTAAAGGACTGTGGCCACTGAGCTATTACGTGTCCTGGCCTGGAGTTCTGTAGAAGTGCTTCCAGGAAGCGCTGAGGAGGAAAAGTGTGGCCAGGGCTTGCTGTAATTGACCGGGGATGCTCAGTCACAGCTGCTCTTAATTTACTTTTCTCCACGATGGGGCTCCTGGGCTGTCATTTGTTTAAGTCTCACTGCATAGACAACTTTGTAAACTGCCGATGGAATCCAAGTCCCTTATTTTTTGGCCTCACTTTTTTATTTTTATTTTGCTGTCATTAGTGTACAATTACATGAACAATATTATGGTTACTAGACTCCCCCCATTATCAAGTCCCCACCACCTACCCCTCTACAGTCATTGTCCATCAGCGTGCTAATCGTAATGCCCCTTTCTCCCCCTTGTCCCTCCCTTCCCACCCATCCTCCCCAATCCCTTTCCCTTTGGTAACTGTTAGTCCATTCTTGGGTTCTGTGAGTCTGCTGCTGTTTTGTTCCTTTGGTTTTTTCTTTGTTCTTATATTCCGCAAATGAGTGAAATAATTTGATACTTGTCTTTCTCTGCCTGGCTTATTTCACTGAGCATAATACCCTCTAGCTCCATCCATGTTGTTGCAAATGGTAGGATTTGTTTTCTCCTTATGGCTGAATAATATTCCATTGTGTATATGTACCACCTCTTCTTTATCCATTCATCCACTGATGGACACTTCGGTTGTTTCCATTTCTTGGATATTGTAAATAGTGCTGTGATAAACATAGAGGTGCATATGTCTTTTTGAATCTGAGAAGTTGTATTCTTTGGGTAAATTCCAAGGAGTCGGATTCCTGGGTCAAACGGTATTTCTATTTTTAGTTTTTTGAGGAACCTCCATATTGCTTTCCACAATGGTTGAACTAGCTTATATTCCCACCAGCAGTGTAGGAGGGCTCCCCTTCCTCCGCATCCTCACCAGCATTGGTTGTTCTTAGTCTTTTGGATGCTGGCCATCCTTACTGGTATGAAGTGGTATCTCATTGTGGTTTTAATTTGCATTTCCCTGATGATTAGTGATGTGGAGCATCTTTTCATGTGTCTGTTGGCCATATGAATTTCTTCTTTGGAAAACTGTCTCTTCATATCCTCTGCCCATTTTTTAATCGGGTTATTTGCTTTTTGGGTGTAGAGGCATGTAAGTTCTTTATATATTTTGGATGTTAACCCCTTGTCGGATATGTCACTTACAAATATATTCTTCCATACTCTAGGATGCCTTTTTGTTCTGTTGATGGTGTCCTTTGCTGTACAGAAACTTTTTAGTTTGATGTAGTCCCATGAGTTCATTTTTGCTTTTGTTTCCCTTGCTCGAGGAGATGCGTTCAGGAAGAAGTTGCTCATGCTTATATTCAGGAGATTTTTGCCTATGTTGTTTTCTAAGAGTTTTATGGTTTCATGACTTACATTCAGGTCTTGATCCATTTCGGGTTTACTTTTGTGTATGGGGTTAAACAATACTACAGTTTCATTCTCTTGCATGTAGCTGTCTAGTTTTGCCAACACCAGCTGTTGAAGAGGCTGTCATTTCCCCATTGTATGTCCATGGCTCCTTTATCGTATATTAATTGACCATATATGGTTGGGTTTATATCTGGGCTCTCTAGTCTGTTCCACTGGTCAATGGGTCTGTTCTTGTGCCAGTACCAAATTGTGTTGATTACTGTGGCTTTGTAGTAGAGCTTGAAGTTGGGGAGCATAATCCCCCCAGCTTTATTCTTCCTTCTCAGGATTGCTTTGGCTATTCGGGGTCTTTTGCGCTTCCATATGAATTTTAGAACTTTTTGCTCTAGTTCATTGAAGAATGCTGTAGGTATTTTGATAGGGATTGCATTGAATCTGTAGATTGCTTTAGGCAGGATGGCCACTTTGACAATATTAATTCTTCCTATCCATGAGCACAGGATGTGTTTCCATTTACTGGTTTCTTCTTTAATTTATCTCATGAGTGTCTTGTAATTTTCAGAGTATAAATGTTTCACTTCCTTGGTTAGGTTTATTCCTAGGTATTTTGTTCTTTTTGATGCAATTGTGAATGGAATTGTTTTCCTGATTTCTCTTTCTGCTAGTTCATCCCAAGTCCCTTACTTTATACAGCAGAGAAGACTGAGGAACAAGGAAATGAAACCTCTCAGTGTCACAGGTGATTGGTGGCAGAACTGGGCCGG
This sequence comes from Smutsia gigantea, assembly GCA_032199065.1. Taxonomy (NCBI): domain Eukaryota; kingdom Metazoa; phylum Chordata; class Mammalia; order Pholidota; family Manidae; genus Smutsia; species Smutsia gigantea. Next base: position 155,625 of record JAVSCE010015544.1, read on the forward strand.
GGATCCAAAGCTGATTGTCCCAGTCCCTGACTCCGGCTCCTATGGGAGGCATGTTTTTATACAAGTGTGTTCTGAACCCTGCATGCACATTAGAATTGCCTTGGAAATGTTTTTTAAACTGCTATGCCTGGAGTCATCCCAGGTCAATTACATCAGAATATTTAGGGTGTGACCCATGATCAGTATTTTGAAAGCTGTTCAGGTGATTTGATTGTGCAGAGCTCTGAGAATAAAAACATCAGTGGGAGTAAGCAAAGGTGCCTTGGATGAAGAAGTCAAACAGCCGTCCTCGTGCGGGATGTAAGCTTCCCTGCACTGCCCTTCATTTTGCTATAGCTGGGGGAAAACATCCACATGTTGTGGGCAACTATGCTGTCCCATTTGGTGCCACACTGCCCATAGCCTCGGGCACAGGGCTTCAGAGGGACTCATGGTCTCAGTGTTGACTTTATGCACATACAATTATATGTATAGAATTATACATGACAGGTCTATGTGTTTCTCTGTATGCAGTTTTCCTTGAAAGAGAGCACTACAGCACTAACTTATGGCCTCCAGAGAGTAATTGGTAATAATGTCAGTCTTCCAAGTGGATTCTAGAACACTTCAACCTGTTTCTGAATCTGGAGTTCTCCCTGTAGCCATAAACACTGGAGCGGATGGTTGTGGGCCTAATTCCCCAACATCCTTTTTTGGGATACCAGCCAGCTGGAGACATCTGTAGGGGGGCCCTGTGGGGGACTTGTGTGAAGGACATGTGGTATTGTCAGTTCCCGGAGAGCAGTTGTCCAGAGGGTGGAGCTGTGCTGTGATGTAAGTGAGGAATGCTGCACAGAATTCATGCTCCACAAAGCTTGTTAAGCTGAATGTTCTCCGATGTGCCGGGTTAACTTGCTATGTGTCATCTGTGCATCACACAGCAGGGATATGACTGTGGAATCTCAGACAGGTGGAGCCCTTAGGGCATTTCTTCCTGGCTGCAAGCTGCTAGATTAAGGTGCCTTGGTCTCTTAATGCCCTAGTTATTTATGCCTTCTGGGTTCACCTCCTTAACAGGATGCCTGAAGCTGAGGAGTCCTTCCTTTGTGCTAAGACCTGTGTGAAGTTGGTGCTTTGCAAGAAATCTGTGATCAGGAAGAGACAAAGTCTTTCTGCCTCCCTACTCCCATGAAGGCCTATTTATATGATAAGCAGTTCCTCTTCACATGTCTGATCTGTCTCCTAGAAAACTGCTTTTTTTAATTGAAAAAGGTAGAGCTATTGCAGTTCCAAACTCCATTTGCCCACATTACATAATTGCTGAATTCTCCCTATATCCAGGGTTCTGGACAAGACTCTGGGCCTTTGTTCTGTGTCCCGTGCCTTGATGTTATATTATAGCAAGGGCTCTTTACCCATAGACCAGGTACAATGTGCCAGGCTCCATGTTAAGTGCTTTGTCTCTACTCTATTTTAATTTTTTTTTAATTGAAGTAAAATTTTCGTACAGTAAAATGGACAGATCTTAAGTGTATAATTACATGAGTTTTGACACATGTATAACAACCCAATCAAGAAATGGAGCATTTTCACCATCACACATAGACAATAACAGAACTATTCGGCTTTTCTGTTTCTTCTTGTGACAGTTTTGGTAAGTTGTGTTTTCCTTTTCTCTAAGTTGTCAAATTTATTGGCATAAAGCTATTTACAGTATTTCCTTATTATCCTTTTAATCTCTGTGAGATCTGTAGGATGCACATTATTTTTACTCCTAATATTGGTAATTTATGTCCTCTCTTTTAGATTAACATTATTATGGGGACTGGCAATTTTATTACTCTTACCAAAGGAGAAACTTTTGGATTTGTTTAATTTTCTACTTTTGTCTTTTTCCTATTTCACTAATTATTGCTCTCATGTTTATAATTTTCTAAGGTAAGGAAATTAATTTCCTTCATTACTCCCCATGTTCTCTCCCCCTCGTCCCTGGCAGCCACTAATCAACCTAATTAATCCATTTCTATGGATTTTCTTATTTTGGACATTTCATATGATAGCCATATAATCTGTGGCCTTTTCTTTCACGTAATGTGATGTTTTCAACATCCATCCACGTCGTAGCTCACATCAGTACTTCATTCCCCTCCACTGCCTAATTATATGCCATTGTATGGACATCACACTTTACCTGTTAATCAGTTGGTGAACATTTAGGTGGTTTCCACTTTTGGGCTATCATGTATAATGCTATTAGGACTATTTGTGTACAGGTTTTTGTATGGACATATATTTTCAGTTTTCATGGGAATATGCCTAGTAGAATCACTGAGTCAAAAGTAACTATGTTTAACATTTTGAAAAACTGTCAAAGTGTTTTCCAAGGTGGCTGCTGTACCATTTTACAAGCAAAGTGTGATGGTTCTAATTTCTCTGTATCCTTACCAACACTTGTTATATTCTGTCTTTTTTATTTTTGCAATCTTAGTGGGCGTGAAGTGGTGTATCATTCAGAATATTCTGTTTCCCTTGTGCTATCTTCCTTGTCCTATGGCTTATCTCAAAGTGTGTTCTTTAATATACATGTTTTTAGGTTTTTTCTAGGATTAATGATATTGATGAACATTCATTTCTAATTTCATTGCAGTCTGAGAATATATGCTCTAAAATTTAATTCTTTTGACATTTATATATTTAAAAAATTCATGTAAATGGAATAATTCTGTATGCAGCATTTTGAAACTTCTTTCACTTAACATGATGCATTTAAAATTCTTCCTGTTCTGCACATATCAGTATCCATTTGGGTTATTTATAATTAATGACTGTTTCTAATAAAGCATTTATGTACAAGTCTTTATATGGACATATACTTTCACTTCTCTTAAATTCCTAGAAATGAACTTGGTGGGCCCTTTGTTGAGTGACTTTATAAGAAATTGCCAAGGAGTTTTCTAACATGGCTGAATTATTTTCCATTCCATTGGCAACATATAAAAATGTTATTCCAGTTTTCTCTAAAACTATATTCTCAGTCCTTCATGTTAAGCTGTTATATTAGTTGTACAGCAGCATCTCATTATGGTTTTAATTTTCATTTCCTTAACGATTAATTATATCAAACATTATTTTACCGGCTTCTGTACTAATATATATCTTTGGTGAAGAACCTGTTTGCATCTTTTATTCCTTTTTTATCTATTATTGAATTGTAAGTGTTCTTTACATATTCTGGAAACAAATCTTTGGTCAGATAAATGTTTCAAAAAACTTTTTTTTATTGACATATAGTTGATATACATTATTATATTGGTTTCAAGTATACAACATAGTAATTTAACAGTTATATACATTATTAAATCCTCACGCCCAACTAGTGTATTTACTGTCTGTCAACATAGAAAGATGTTACACAATTACTGACTATATTCTCTATGCTGTACTTTCATCACCATGACTAATTTATATTGTGATTGAGATTTTGTGCCTCTTTACCTCCTTCATCTATTTCTCTCCCTGCCCACCCCCCCACCGTGGTAACCAGTCACCTCTCAGTATCTGTGAGTCCACTGCTATTGTATTCATTTTGTTTTGCTTTGATTTATATTCCACAAATAAGTGAAATCATATGGTATTTGTGTTTCTCTGCCTGGCTTATTTCACTGAGCATAATATTCTCTACGTCCATCTATGTTGTAACAAATGGCAGGATTTCTTTCTTTTTTATGGCTGAATGATATTCCTTTGTGTATATTACCACTTCTTTATCCATTCTTCTATTGATGGGCACCTTGGCTGATCCCATACCTTGGCTGTTGTAAATAATGAGGCAGTTAACATAGGGGTGCACATACCCTTTTGAATCAGAGGTTCTGGGGTTTTTTAGGGGGTAAATTCCTAAAAGTGGAATAACCTGGTTGTATGGTGTTTCTATTTTTAGTTTTTTTGTCCTTCAGACACCCATACTGCTGTCCACAGTGGCTGCACTAATTTACATTCCACTGATAGTGTAGGGGAGTTCCCTTTCCCACATCCTCACCAACACTTTTCATTTCTTGATTTTTGGATAGGGACCATTCTGACTTTTGTGAGATAAATGTTTTGAAAATAATTCCTCCCAGTGGCCTAGCTTGCATTTTATTTTCCTAGTATTGTCTTGCAAGAGCAAATATTCTTAATTTTAATGAAGTCTGAGATATCTAGTTTTTCTTTTTAAGTTGATTTTATATTTTCAGATCCATGTAGATCCATGTACAGTTATAAGAAATAATACAAAGAAATCCCTTATAACCTTTGTTGATTTTCCACCAATGGTAACATTTTGCAAAAATACAATTAAATACAACTAAGATACTGATATCATACAACCAAGGTACAGAACATTTCCATCATTACAAGCATCCTTCATGTTGCCCTTCTATAGCTACACACATGTTCCTCCTGCTCCCACCACCTCCTTAACTTAACACTGGAAACCACCTAAAACATTACTATACTTTTGTTATCTCAAGAATGTTAATATAAGTGGAATCATAGAATGTATAATAATCATATAGTAACCTTTTGAAATGGGCTATTTTCACTCAACATAAATCCCTTGAGATTAATCTAAGTTGTTGCAAGCATCAGTAGCCCATTTCTTTTTATCTCTGTGTAGTATTCCATGGTTTGGACATGACCCAGTTAGCTTAACAATTAACCCACTGAAGAACATTTAGGTGGTTTCCAGTGTTGACTATTGCAAATAAAGGTGCTATGAATTTTATGTACCAGTTTCTACATGAACCTAAGTTTTACTTTCTCTGAGATATTTGGCCGAGAGTATATTGCTGTATCTTTGATAATTCATTATTAATTTTATCAAAAAAATTTTTTAATCATTAAAAAATTTATTTGAAACTCTCAAATTATTTTTCGAAGGAACTCTGTCATTTAACATTCTGACCAGCAATGTAGGAGCAATTCAGTTTCTCCAAATCTTTACCGGTATTTGGTGCATTCACTATTTTTTAAATTTCTACCATGTTGATAGGTGTGTACTGATATCTCCATATGGTTCTAATTTCCATTTTCCTAATGGAAAAGATGTTGAACATCTTTTCATGTGTTTACTTGTAATCTATGTATCACATTGAGTGAAATGTCTGTTCATTTTTTGTTTGATTTTTAATTGGATTTTTTAATGTTGAATTTTATAGATTATCTATAAATTTAGATAATCTATGAATTTTATAGATTATTTAAAAATAAAACTTGTTGGAAATATAACTTGCAAGTATGGTTTCTGGTCTCTAATCTTTCTTTTTATTTTATTGAGAGGGTCTTTCACATAACAAAATAATTAATTTTGGTAAACTCCAACAAATCACTTTTGGTGTCAAGTCAAAAACTCTTTGCTTCTTCCTACATCCCCAAGGTTTTCTCCTTATATATATTTTTAAGTTTTATAGCTTTATGCTTTTCATTTCTGTCCATGATTCATTTTTATTCATTCTGTATAAATAGTGTGACTTAGTCTGAGGTTCAAAATATGTACTATTCTTGTCTTACAGTTTTCTTCTATACTTGTTGTAAACATCTTCCTACATTGTTACTTTTTTTTAAACAGCTAATTATCTTTTAAAGAAATTTAAATAACAAGGAAATATTATGTATTTGCTCATGTATTTCTCATTTTGGTGCACTTCATTTCTTTATGTAAATCCGTATCTCCATCTATTATCATTTTCCTTGTCTCTGAAGAACTTTTTTCAGTATTTCTTGTACAAAGTCTGCTAATGATGAAGTCTTTCTGCTTTTTGTATATCTAAAATGTCTTTATTTGAGCTTCACTTTTGAAATATATTTTTGTTTAGAATAGCTTTCTAGGTTCACAGGTTTGTGTATGTTTTTTCCTCAGTAGACATGCAGCTCTACTGTCTTCTCACCTTTGTTATAAGAAAACTGTTGTTATACTTATTTTTGTTTCTGTGCATGAAATATTTCTTCATTCTCTAACTGTTTTTAAGGTCTCTCCATCACTGGCTTTGAGGTTGGTTATGCTGTACCTTTGTGTAGTTTACATGTTTCTTGTACTTGAGAGTTGTTAAGATTCTTACATTTGTGGGTTTGTAGTTTTCATCCAGTTTAGAAATTATATGGCCATTATTTCTTCAAATATTTTTCTCTCCTCACTTCTCCTTCTGGGGCTTGTAAAGTTGTTATGCAGCTCATAAATATTCCATTTGGGGGGAATATTTTATTCTCTGTGTTTCATTTTGTATAGCTTCTATTGCTATATCTTCTAATTCATTAATTTTTTCTTCAGTGACATCTAATCTGCCATCAGTCCCACCCAGAGTGTTTTTTATCTCAGACTTTGTTGTTTTCATCTCTTGAATTTTAATCTGGTTCTTTTTTGTATCTTCCAGTTTCTACTTAACATGTTCATTCTTTTCTCTATTGTTGAACATATGGAATACAATTATAGGATCTTAAAAATACTTTTTAATATTCTATCTGTTCATTGTAACATCTGTGTCAGTTCTGGTTCTGTTTTCATTGACTTATTTTTCAGCATTATGGGTCATATTTTCCTGCTTCTTTGCATACTAAGTAAGCTTTGTTCAGGGATGCAGTTGAATTACTTGAAAATAATTTAATACTTCCAGACCTTCTAAGATTTTTTTAGGCAGGACTAGACAATCATTTAGTCTGTGTATGATTTTCTCCCCAGTGCTGAGGCAAAACCTTTCTGAGTCTGCTACCTAGTACCTTTTGAAAGGTAAGGCTTACAACTTTGCCAATGAGAATAGCCACTCTTCTGGCCTTGTGCCAGCCATTGTTATTATTCACATATTCCTTTCTTTGGTTCTTCTTCCCTTGTCTTGAGGTAATCTTCTTACACACTTGTGCTTGTTCATACTCTGTCAAATTCCTGAGGGAGCCCTTTTCAGTTTTCCGTGCTTCTGCTTCAGTACAGGTCTTTGCTTTCCAGGATCCTGCTGTGCACACTCTTGCTGAGTAGGTCTTCTTGGCTTACCAGCTCCATCTCCTCAACTCCAGGAGTGTGCTGAGCTCCCACTGGGTTCCTGCACCTTGGAAACAGCCTGAGAACTGTTTCAAGGTAGTGATCCGGGGCGACTGAAGAACTCACCTCATTTGTTTCCTGTCTCTCCTGGATCATTGCCGTTGCCTGATGTCCAGTGTCTTCAAAACTATTGCTTTATACTGCTTGTCTGGAGTTTTAGTTGCTTGGTTGGAAAGGTAAATCTCGCCCCTCTTACTGTTACTCTATATTAGCCAAAAGTAAAAGTCCATGAACAATCTCAACCATAATTTAAAGTGATTTAAATGTCTTTAATTTTTGCTCACATATTTAAAACTTCTGACATTCTTCATTCCCTCTCAATAGATCTATGTTTTTCAAGTATTATTTTTCTTTTGCCTGTGCAACTTTCTTTAATGTATCTTATAGTCTGGATCTGCTGGTAGTTCATTCTGTTAGATTTGTTTGTCACAAAACTCTATTTCACCTCCAATTAAAAAAGATATTTGTGCTGGGAATTAAATTCTAAATTGAATTCCTTCCTACTACTTAAAGATGTCACTCCAGTTTCTTCTGGCTTGCACAGTTTCTTTGTGTGAAAATTCTGAGAAATTTCCTTTCATTGTTTTCTCTTTTTCTTTTTTTTTTTTTGTATGTAATATGTCACTTTTCTGTAGTAAGTTTTCAATTTTCTCTTTATTACTGGTGTTCAGCTATGATACTATATGGCATGCTTGGGTGTGGTTTCTCATCTCTTGTTTTTGCTTGATATTTTTCTTCAATTGGCATTTTTTGTTTATTAATTAAAACATTTTAAGCTACCTCCCACCTTCTGGGATTCCAATTACATGTATATTGGACCTATTGAAAATTTCCCACAGCTCACTGAAGCCCTTTTTACTGTAACAGCCCTTTTTTCTCTCTGCACTACGTTTTGGGCAGCATCTGCTGGCAGTCAGGCTTTGCTCTGAACTTTGATTTCAGTGATCATTTCTCTTGAAGTGTGTAATCTTCTTTTAATCCATTCTTTTTCTTAACTTCAAATATTTCATTTTTCATCTCTGCAGGTTCTATTTGGACCTCTTTGTAGATTCCATTTGGCTGCTTGTTAAGCTTATCTTTCACCTTATACCTTGATAATATAAGAAGTAATTTTTTCAAGGTCTTTGTCAACTAAATCCACCATATCTGTCGCTTGTGAGTCTTCCTATTAACTGATTTTAAAAATCATTTTGGGCAATATTTCTATTATTCTGTACCTGCCTAGAAATTTTTAATTTGATGCTAAACCTCATAAAATTTTGCATTATTGGGTGATTGGATTTGCTCTGGCATGAAGTCAAGTAAATGGTAGATTAGTTTGATTCTTTTCTGTCTTTGACTTAAATTTTGTTATGGTGGATCTTTAGCAACTATGTTCTGGAACTAGTTTAGACCCAGTTCTAGGCGGTGATGCTTTGTGGAAATTGCCCAGTAGCTGAAAACCACTGTTTCATAAGCCCTTCCAGTTTTCTACCTGTGGTTTCAAAGGCACTTGCTGTAGCAGTTAAATTTTCACTAAATTGTATAACCTTTTAAACCTTAAAACAGCCTTCTAAGGCAGGTTGAGTTTACTCTGTTTTACAGATGGGAGAACTGAGAGCAAAGAGTTTAAATCACTTTATAAGATACTGATGGTAGATGGAGGGTTAAGATCAAACCCAGTCCTCTGAGTCTGAAATCTGCTCTCCTAACCAGTCCTATATTCGGATGCCTGCATATGAGGTGCCATGCTAGGCAGGTGGGTAGGCCTGTGTGTCATGACTGACCCTGTTTTCATGAAATTCACAGTCTGGTGAAGGAAACCCAGTTCACTGCCTATTATCTATGAGAGCTTCCTTTCTTTCTTCCCATGTAGTCTTCTGAATATACCTTTAGCTCTGAAAGTGTGTTCCCACCTTAATAAACCAGCCAATTGATTCCTCTAAGAAAGGGCTTCTTAGTAATACTATAATAATAAACATGGGAAAAAGCATCATTGTTTCTAGATTAAAGTGCTTTCCTCCCCACCACAATGACCTTGATGTCTGCCATGTAGGAGAATTAGCTAGACCTTTTCCATTTTTCCTAGAACACTGACTTGTAGAAAGGTAGCAAAGAAGGTGGCTTCATGAATCCAAATGGTCAGAACTGAAAGTTAGTTCTTGCTGGGCTTTAATAAGGAGGCACAGTCACCAAACCACTTTTCTTCCTCATGTTGATCCATGCAGGGATCAGAGAGTCAGAGAAGCCTAGCATTGGTCATGGGCTCCATCCCTAAGTTGGGGTAACTGGGCACATGAAATCAACAGTCCTGGCAAGACTGCCCACAGCAGTGCGTATAGTTCCCAGGGGGAGATGGAGGCGCTGATACCCAGGGGAGAAGGAGTGGGTGCTTATTAGCAGGCAGACGTGCAGGGGCCACTGCATTCACAAACAGTATGGCCAGGAAAGTACTGCCCTGTGAGCGCTCCCACTCCTCTGTCCTTACCAGGCACTGGACAAGTGTGGGTACGGTCATATCTCATTTTAAACACATCAAAGTTGTTGATTTTCACATCTTCAGTCAATGTTTACAAAGAGTTATTTAGAAGTTAAAAGAATGCTGATTTTCATAATATTTTTATTGTTCTGTGGCTCTACCTGGTTAATTTCTTCATGCAAGATAAACCTTAAAGCCTTTCAATTAAAAATATGTTAGATGCAAGGCATGCAATATTACCTATGCTTAGAAAAGAAAGACTTGAATATCAAAAATATATGTTGTGAAGTGCCATTATGCATGATACACTGTATGCTAATGTGTTTATTATTAAATATTAACTCCCCATATTACTCTATTGCTCTGCTGTGAAGCGCTCTAGGCCTTTAACTTGTGAGTATTTTGTATGCTCCATAATTTGAACTGTAATAAGACAATTATTTCTATGGAATTTTCAAATGTTTTTACTTGAAATTATCTTTGTGACATTCTGACATCACCACATGTGAAGGTCACTAAAGCAATTTTCTTAAAAAGTACATTTTAATATTAATACAGATTCCCAAGTAGTATGTGAGTCTCTGGGCTTTTATAATAACATTTGGCTTTGTTTTATTTAGTTCTGGATTTCAATTACTCTGACATTCCTGAACATAAACCATAAATCACGGTCAAATCCCATTATGGAATCCAGCACCTGAAGCCTTAGGCATTCTTGCCAGCATTTCGCCCACAGTCTTCTGTGTCCGTCCTACTCTCTCTTCCACCCCAGATGACAAGAGGACAAGAAAATAGATAAAAACTTTTTATTGTAAAGTTGGAAAAATGAACAACTTTTTTTTTCTTTGCCAAAGAAAAAAGTGTGTTGAGAAATAGGAATCCCTGTACACCCTTGGTGAGAATGTGAATTGGTACATGGAAAACAGTATGGGGGCTCCTCAAAAATAAAAAATAGAATTTCTGTCTGGCCCAGCAATCCCACTTGTGGCATATATCCAAAGGAAATGATGTCACTGGTCTGAAGCGGCACCTGCATCCTTATGTTCTTTGCTGCATGATTCCCGATAGTCAAGGTATGGAAATGACCTAAATGTCCACTGCTGGATGAATGGATGAGGGAATGTGGGCTAGGTACATGCATCGGTATATATAAATGAACATGAATAGTATTTCATATATATGTACATATGTGTATATGGGATATTATTCAGTTTTTAAAAAGGAGGTCCGACATTTACAACAACAGGTGAATGTGGAGGACATCGTGCTCAGTGTAATAAGGCGGGCAGAGAAAGACACATGCTGCGTGATCTCACTGTGGGACCTAAATCCCTGGGACCAGAGAGTAGAGTGGTGGTTTCTGGGGGCTGGGTAAATGGGGAGAAGTCGGTCAGAGTACAAACATTCACTTATAAGATGAGTAAGTTCTTGGACTCTCATGAACAACATAGTGATCGTAGTTAGTAAATCTGTATCGTATACTTGAAATTTGCTAAGAGAGATCTTAAGTGTTCTTCCTACACACAAAAGTGTAATAACTATGTGAGACGATGGAGTTTTTAACCAGCTTGATTGTGGTAATTATTTTACAGCATATACACATATTAAGTTATCATTGTACACCTTAAGCGGGTGGCAAGACCTGGAAGCCGGAGGAAGAAGAGCCCTGTTGGGCCAGAGGGTTACGAGCAGAGGGTTTGGCAGCACGGTTGCTAACAGAGGATAGAAAATAATGAATGAAATTATTTACTAAGAAAGTTTCTAGGCCATGTGCACATGGTACCACTGGTGTTTTTCTAGTTGCCTGTAATGAAATGAGAGGTGAGATGAGCTAAGAAACAGTTTATTTAATGTGGAGAAGTCAGGATGTGATGAAGCTGAAAATTACACAATTTCTCATTCCTAGCCTTTCAGACAGCAAATAATTCTCAAATTATGAAATGGCTTCCAGGTAAAGCCCAAACCCAGGACTGGACTCTGTTGGTAAAACACAGTCTACAGAGGAAGCCATGGGTTTGACTTTAATATTTCCTTAAAAACTCAGAAAGACTTAAGATAGTGCCTGATGACCTTTCAACCAGACAAAAGTCCTCTAAGGACCAACGGACATACTTCCCAGATCTTCTCTGTTTAAACTGTAGCGTCCCCGACCTTCCTCAGGGTGTTTCAGCACAGCAGCCCAGAACAGGGCCCAGCTTGAGATTTGTGGGTATGACTTTTGTCAAATGGCATGAGCCCCAGTAAGTTTTATAAGACATGCAGACTATTGAATTTAATTCTACTGACAGAAATGCTGCTCCCTGGGACTAAAAAGAAAGGACACAGTAAATAATGAAAAGAGGCCTTGCTCCCCAAATGCCCACACTCGAGAAGCAAACAGAGATAGCAGCTCTGTGGCCAACATGGGCTCCGTGCTCATAGGAAAGGGAGGGTGATTTGGAGACTGAGCGAAGAGCTCAAGAGTGGAGCCCAGGGCCGTAGGGAACCATTCCCGAGCAGAGGACTGGGGCCTGCTGTGCCCTAGGATTGTTATGGACCAGCCACTACTGAGGGCCTGCCATTTTCTCCTTTTTAACAGGAACTGCTACGGGTTGTGTTACCCCTGTCTCATGGCATATGCTGAGCGTGTGGGTGGCAGATGCCTTGATTTTGCAGTTCATGGGTCTTCACGTGGAGAGTGATCACTGCACTGGGCTGGGGGAATGCCCCGAGGGCGGCCTCATCCAGACCCGGACCTGACGTAGAGGTCGAAATCCTGGCCCTCAGCCCGAGCCTGATACATAATAACTAAACCTTTAGCAGTCTTGGGAGGGGATGGGTGAATCTGGCATGTGGTCACAGGGAAACCCACAGTGGTTTCAAAACAAGTCCCCATATTCTTTGTTTTCGCCGTGAGGCAGGGGAGGAGCAGAGGAATCTACTGCTCTTTAGATGGGGGCTCCTTGGGGCCTTGCTTCTCATGGATAGAATGTAGCCACATTGACTTTAAGACTTGCTTAGGAACATTAATACAGCTGCCCCAGCTCTCTCTGGGGTTACTCACTCATGGAACCAAGTTGCTATCACATAAGCCCATGCTGTTCGAAGCCCAAGCACAGATGTTCCAGGAAAGACCCTTTGCCATGGCTCTGGTTAAGGATGAGGGCTCGCCACAGTGTGTAAGCGAGGAGGCTTCCCTCTACTCCAGCCGTGTGAGTGCAGCCACCAGAGATACTGTGAAAAGCATCCAGCTGGTTCCAACCAAACCCCAGGACATTTGAGAAATAATAGTAAACGATTGGTGTTATTTTACACCACTAAGTTAGGGCTGGTTTATCATGCAAATAACCAGCCACTTTGTGCAGAGGGCCAGGTGTGGGAGACAGGAGAGTTATGAGGGGCTGTGTGGGATGAGCAAGTGTGCTCATACATCATGCTTTTCCAAGAGAAACTGGAAATCCAGATTTCTATGTAAAATGTCCTTACTTTGAAAACACTAGGGATGGGTCAAACAAAAGTCCTGTGTGCTGGATTCACCCATGGGCTGTCTTCATACAACTCCTGGGTTAAGAGTTAGCCCAGTTGATACTTCATTACAGTGGAGTGACAACAGAGGGCGTGCTGTCTTGCTGAAACGTGTTCTCCCTTGGCACTCACTGCTTCCCTTCCTATCTGGTGACCTCAGAACATTCCCATCCTATAGCTGTATGCAGAGCTATTAAATGGAGTTAGGCTGACCTTCTCTGCAGCACGGTTAGGAGGGAGGCTGTCTTATTTGCTGGGAATTACTAATTGCTGACCAGAAAGCCCAAATAAAGACTATAAATGCTACATACCAATAATGCTAGAAGGCTTGCAGGGCCTGGCTCTCAGTTGCAAAGGCGATGCATATTTATTCATTCTGCTTAATACAGTTCAGTAACCTTTAGAAATATTTTGAAATCTGAAATACGCAGTGCCTGCACTGATGGCAGTGTGTAGACAACGTTATTTTGCTGGGGTTTGTAGCATTAATTAAGTGTCTGCAAATGAAGAACTTTTTATCTCTACTCAGTTGTTCAGGGGTTGTCAGAAAGTTAAACATTTTGGTAAAGTAACTTTTTGAAGAAGCATTTGTAACTCTGCCATAAAGTCTGGGCAATCACTTTTCGGAGAGCCCTAGTGTCGGGACAGGGTTCCAGAGGCGGCTGTCACGGACATGGCCGGGCGTTCTCCTCAGCCTGACTCAGCTTAAGCAGCCGGCCTGAGGTTTGTAGTCACGGAACCCCCCTTCTTAGAGCACTTCCTTCAGGCAACTTATAACCGTAAATTCTTCCTCTGTCCAATTGCATTGTAAATCTTTTAAAAAAGTGTTTTGCCAGTCTCACCGCTCAGCAGTGCACTCCTCAAGGACCTTGAAGTCACCCCTTTGGAATGGAATCCTCAAGGGCAAAGCATCGCTGTCTCCCAGTTTCTGTGACAGAGTAGGAGACCAACTTCACTGGGCTCTGGTCAGCAAACACAGACAGCCTAATCCCGGAGAAAGGCACTTGCAAACTCAGGAGCAATGCCCCGTGCTGGACACATCCCCAGGAACCCCCCCATGCCTGCATCCTCTGGTACTTTCCTATGAGCTCACCCACCCCCTTTGGTTTCAGTCGGGTTGAGCTCACATGAGTTCTGGCCTCCTTTCCCTACCTTCAGTGACTTCATGCCTGTTTAACTTTGTACGATTTTTGCTTTGAAATGCACCACTCTTTATTTCTCAGTCATATATATGTGTATATATTTTCATATTTTTCTTTATGACATGTTTGGACGATACTATAGGAGACCCCCCGCCACGGCTGGCGGAAATCGCGGTGCGGGGCTTGGCGGGAGCGCGGGGCGGTGCGAGTGGTTACCGCTGGTGTAGACTCTACCCGGCAGGTGGCTTCAGTATTGAACTGGACACAGGCCGCTCCTCTTCCAGAGCCGCTTCAAGTGCCCGTTGTTTAGTGTGCTTTGCGCTGGTTGGGTGCTAACAGAAGGTGCCCAAGAAAGCCTGTGTTTAGAACCCAAGGGCTCCTAAAAAAGTCATCTCTAAGACTCCATCTCTGCTCTAGACCTCTCATGCTTAAAAAATAACTGAATTTAATGTTTTTATCTTCATTATCCCAGTAAAAGAAGGGATACTGTAGGTGGCTTCTACCCAGATGAGTCCCCGTGGCCCGGGCATGCATCACGTGTCCGCACTGCTGAGCTCCCCGTCACCACGTCTAAGTGTGTTAGCTGCTGCTGGAATTTGTGATCTGAGGCACACTGCATCTCTTTTCTCATTGTCTATTTGTTAGTTCTGCTTCCTCCAAGAAATTCTAACTCTGCAGCCAGCAGCCATGTCTCCTGCTGTCACTCTGCTCTCCACCCCCATAGGGAGGGACACTGAGCAGATACTTGCACATTTTTGTTAGACTGACTGCAAAGATATTTATACCTGTCACCTGACTACGAGTTCCCATATGCCAATGATATTTCCATTTGTCTGAGAACCAGTGGGTTTGGAAAATGGTCCTCTGAAACATACCAGATATAAGATCTCTTCCTTCTTAACCATGTCTTTCCCTTTTGTCACCTGCAGGAACATTTACAGTGGGGGCCTGTTATGTGCTGAGTATGGTGCCAGATGCTGGGATGAACATGTTTAAAAGGTGGCTAATCCTCACACTGAACTGAGAGAACATTTTCTTCATTAATAGATTTTGTCCACCTAAAAATTCCTTTACTTAGTGAACATAAAATGTGATTTGATTCCCTCAAAGTCAGTTCACACGGGCAGCTCAGGCACCTGCTGTGCACAGGTGATTCCCCAGTTTACATGTGCAGAAGGTGGTGATTTCTCATGAGTGGGGGAGACTAGCTCTTTGTTGTCTTGCGTATCAGGATCATGTGTTGGGCAGTTTGGCATCTTTGTGTGTGTTTCTTATGTAATTACCCCATAGCTCTCTGAGTCAGGTAGACCCATTTGTATTCATTTGACTGACAGGATACTGGCACTTACAGTGATGAAGTATCTCAGAATCACACAGCAGGGAGCTGGTGCTTGAACTCAGGTCTGTCCAGTGCAGAACAATGACAGTTCTCCCATAAGAAGAATAAGACTTCCATGGATTCTTGATCCAGTGCTCTTTCTTTGAGGATGTGTTGCCTCTTATTTCTCCTTTAAGAAAGAAGATCTAATGAATGTTATTCAGCCATAAAACAAGAAGTACCGATACATGCTACAGTGCAGATGGGCTGAGTGAAAGAAGCCAGACACAGCCAGTCGCAGAGGGGATGGTTCCACTGATAGGGAATGCCAAGAGGAGGCGAATCTACAGAGAAGGAAGGGTCAGTGATGGTCAGGGGCCAAGGGAGGAGAGGCTGGGGGTGCCTGCCTGATGGTGAGTGTTTCCTTTTAGGGTGAAGATGTCCTGGAGCTAGATAGATGTGTTGGTTATACAGCTGTAAAGGTACCAAATGCCACTGGATTGGACACTTTCAGTGGTTAATTTTAGGTTATGTGAGTTTTACCTCAGTAGAAGAATAAATAAATAAATGGATAAATGGGTTCCCCACCAGGCTGACGTACCTGGAGAACAGGGCATGTCTCTCCCTGCCCACAGCCATGCTTTGCCTCGGGACCTGTCGTTATAGGCTCTGAGATCCCCACACTGTCAGGCGGCAGGACCACTGAATCTGACTTGGGGTCTGGGACTCACGCGAGGGATCAGTGTCGCCATTAGCATCCCAAGAACAGCACTGCTGATGAGAGCCTGGCTGCGGCAGCAGAAGAGTGTGGCCGGGATCCTGCTGAGGCCCTTCCCGGCGGCGGGACCCCTCTCAGCTTCTTCCCAGTCTCAGCTTCCTCATCTGCGACTGGTTAACGGTGTCTCCCTCGCGGTGAAGGAAGGAGCAGGTGAGCGGAAGCGCAGAGCCTGGCACAGTCACGGTGAGCTGCCGGGCTGTCACGGGGATCCGCGTTCTGTGAAGGCTCGTCCTTGTTGCTGGAGCCGTGAGGCCTGTGCCATGCACTGCATCCCCGGAGCAAGCTGGGTGCTCACGCAGGGCAGAGGGAATGAGCAAATGGTTAGGAAGGACCTTCCCAAGCGGCGCTGCCCATGACCTCCTTGACATGCCCTCTGCACGCTGGGACCTGGCTGATTCCTGGTCAGACAACAGGCTCCTGTGGCGGGTCAGATTTTGTTTCACTGATTCCAACGGGCCATATCCACAGGCTACAGAGACCCAGGAGCTGGTGTTCACGCACATATAGAGTCCTTGGGGAAGCACTCCCATCCCACAGGTGGTGAGACTTGCAGTGTGCTTGAGGTCATCACACACACACACACACACACACACACACACACACACACACAGTGGCTTGGAGGAACATGGCGGTGACAGCCCCTTCCCTGAGGACAGAGGCGCCCAGCCCAGTGGCCTTGACCTGGGGATAAAGCATCTCCTTCCAGTGCAGTGTGTTTGCAGGCAGTCTGGTGTTTGCCTTCGGAATTTCTGAAGCATCACTTGGACCAAAGGCCGTTGCATAATGGAGGCCCACGGCTCTCACAGGGCTCCTTGACATTTGGGAGGCAAGAGTGCTGTCGTCCTCTGCCTCGGAGATACTGAGCACAAGCCCTTGAGGATGCTTTCTGCCTCCTTTTGCTTGGGGAAAAAAAGGGAACATTTTCCTTCTCTCTTGAACGTGAACACCAAGGGACTGATTCACCACAAAACAACCTACTGACAATCGCATGCAGGAGGATCGGAGGAATGTGTTTGCTGGCTCAGGGTAGCTGCAGTAAGCTTTGCTGTGAGCAGCTGGAATCCCTAAGAAAAAGTCAGTCTCAAGCTCCCTGGCTTTATCCGGCTGACATGACTGAATCCCCAACTGTCCTCCTCTGCACTTGAGAAACCCAGCCTCGCATAGGTGCCGTAAGAGCCAGAGCATCAGAACGAAGGGGGGGGTGCCACTCAAGACCAGATCTCAGCTGGCCCAGCACCTGAACCCCAGAACCCACTAGCTGTGCAGCTGTGGCTCTGGAGCCGTGCACTATAGGTATGTCTGCAGGGTGAGCTCAGACCCATTCCTGAACTGGGGTAGGAGCTGCCCTGGTGATTGACAGGTGGCATAAGGGGAGCTTTTGGGGTGCTGGTGATGTTCTCTTTCTTGGTCTGGGCACTCATTACATGAGTGTATTCAATTTGAGAAAATTGAGTACCCTGTATGTTTATGGAGAAGAGTCCACCTGGGCATCAAAGAGCTTTGGGATGATGAAGGATAAACCAGGTGGGGATGGGTGAAAGCATGGAAGAGTGTTACAGACAGAAGGAATAGACATATCCCAGCTCAGAGGAACTGAAAGAGCCCCAGCAAGTCTTCATTTTATTGATGTGGGTTGGGAACTCCAGGAGACTCTTCTAAATACTCGGCAGCATGTGTGGACCTGAGCCAACTGATTTTGAATCCCATGCCCTCTCAGTGTCTCCACCTGGCCTACCTCAAGACCCCCACCTGCTCACACTCCTTCCCGGTCAGACTCTCGAACCTTTTTGGTGTCTTCCCTCTGAGCCCTTCGCTTGAGTCCTCACCTCTGGTCCCTGGCCTTCACATCCTGACCCTTTCCTGACCCATCCCAGGCCCCCAGCTTCCCTCAGCAGGTCTGTTTCCACCAAGTTCCTAGTGTGGGACTGCTGGTCTACCTGGTCGGTGCCAGCACCTGCCGGGCCACTGTTCTGTTTCTTTCAGTATTTTCCCTGTGAATGCTGCCAATGCTTGCTGCCCAAATGGCGCTGGACGACTTTAGGGAACTTTCCCTTTTAAGAAGAAAGCCAGCCTGTAGAAATTAAGCCTGTCTCTACTTGCTCCATTTCAGTGGGACCAGAGGACAGATGGTCATCATCCTCCACAATGAGAAAAAAAAACATCTCACCAACAATTAAAACTGAAATGACCAGCATGTAAAAATATCATCTCACTAGAATTCCAAAATATAAAATAAATAGCAACATTTCCTGTTTGCAGCAAAGTTCAGTGTTAGAATTCTTTTTTTTTTAACCTGCTAATTGTATCATAAAACCACAAAACTTTAAGTTAAAAGGAGATAAATGATTTCCTTGATTATTTTTTAAGGGTGTTAAGGGGCTAATTTACATGACCTCCTGTCTCTCTTGGTGGCAGGGGCCTTCAGAAGAGAGTCCCTGGAGGCCCCTGGCCGGGTCAGAGCCTCGCTGACACCTTCGTGTCGGCAGACAAGGTGAGAATGAAGCTGGCCCTCGTTCCAGGCGAGTGGGGAGGCATCCGCTGTAGAGGAACTTCGAAAAACACTCCGAGGATGAATGATGGCTTCCAGAGAACATGAACAGATGCACTTCAATTTCAGAAACATGCACAAAAAAGATCGTCTTTCATTGGAGAACATATATGAACTTATCCTCTTTTAAAAACATAACCAGGAAACGGTGACCTTTCCAATGCCTTCATAAACTGCAGTTTGGGGAGAACATAATAAATGCCACTAGATACTGTGGAATAGACGACATAAGGATTCAACAAATTAAACTTTGTAGCACACGCTGAAGACACCCAGAATGGACCTGTATATGCAGTCACTGCTGTGTATTAGCTTTTCCATCAAAAAGTTGACATTCAGAATATTCAAGAAATATGACTGCCCTTTCAGACCTCAAATTTGGATTTATTTCCCGGTGCTGCTTTGTTTATTTAGCCTTGTATTAATACCATGCATTCGAAATGGGTTTTCATGAAAATAATATCTCTTACTTGACTTCTTGCTATCAAAATTCAGCATGAATCTCCTTAACAGAATGAAATGTTAGGTAAGCCTTGGTACACTAATAGCTCTTTATGTGTAGAAATTTAGCAGCTAAAATCTCTTCTGGTATGATTTTCATTCTACCATTTTGTTTATGAGCATGAATGAGTTAATAAGCTATCATGAGCTAGAAATTAAATTAGGTTTAAGATTTAAGGAATTAGTAGAATAAAGAGGAGAATAGGCTATATTGGGAAAGTACTCAAAAGTTTTGATGGTTTGCAGTAAAGCCAGTTTTCTATGTTAGAATTTATCCCTACTCCTGTTCATTCAGGGTACAGATAAGTCTCCGTTGGTTGTCCTGAGTATTCATGAGTGAGGGTCCCCCACCACCACCGGGTGATTTTCAAGCCATGTCTGGTTCTTTACTTTCAGATTCTCTTG
This sequence comes from Smutsia gigantea, assembly GCA_032199065.1. Classification (NCBI taxonomy): domain Eukaryota; kingdom Metazoa; phylum Chordata; class Mammalia; order Pholidota; family Manidae; genus Smutsia; species Smutsia gigantea. Next base: position 175,327 of record JAVSCE010015544.1, read on the forward strand.
TCTTCTTCCTAGTCCTGCACCCGCTTTGTCAGGTTTCTGGGCTCTATAGAAAAGATGAAGGGTAGTGCAGACCAAGCTCAGCTCAGCACCGAGATGCCTCATGGGGCATCCGGCTTGGGGGCAAAGGGAAGTCTGTGTCCCAGTGGCAGGGCCATGCGTGTCTCTTGGTACGTGGGACTCGGATGACCTAGTTCAAAGTATCAAGAACAGCAAAACCCACTCACTATCACTCAGAAGTGAACTGTGGTGTTGGCCAATAACGAACACGAAATGACGGCTCTGAATGTAGAAGTCGCTGATCTTGCAGATCTATTTTCTTACCCTTAATGAGCATGAAGTGATTTTTTTTTAGCCCATGGTCCTACAAAACCAAAGGATTATGGCATGCAATTATCTCACTGTCAAAAATTGTGCCTCTGTTGAAAATGAAGTCTACTTCCTTGAATATTTAGCTCTTCTTTTAATTGATCTCTTTTTAGATTTCACTTAAGCACATTCCTCATTTTCAGGGTGTTCCAAGTTAAGATACCGTAGACAAGTGCTTATTGGAGTCTAACATCAAGATCCCTGGCCCTGGTAACAGCCACAAATGGAGAGATGCTAACCACATGTGGCTCTTATCCGAGACAGGCTCCTTGTGATGAGGGGCCGGGCAAGATAAGTGCCCATCCCTCTGAAGAAACAGGCAGAAAGGGTCTCTGGATGAAGCAGGACTCAAGACAGCCTTGAAGTGCAGGCAGGCTTCAGAGAGACTTCACAAAGGCAGTTTCGCAAGGCAGAAATCTCTCCTCTGCCACTTTCACCCCTCCTCCGGTTAGTCTGTGAACATCTTTAACTGTCAGCATGTCTTGGCCAGGTCCACCCAGCATCCCCTTCTTCTATGTCTTTGTCCACCACCATGCTCCTACCTGGATGTTGTACTGGCCCTCTTGCCAGGTTCCCTTCCTCCATGCTTGATGCCATCTAACTCATCACCGAAGCAGCAATCAGATGCAAAATTCATCCTGCTGTTCCCCACCTCAAACCTTCAGGGGCCCCCACTGTCTTTGGATGTGAGCCCAAACTTTTACCTGAGGCTCAGGCCTTTCACGACCTGGAAGTCCCTCCCTCCAGCTCCGTTCTTGCTCCACTGTCTTAACAACCCCGGTATTCAAGCCACATTCCATGTGTTTTAGCTCCTGAATAACCTGGTGCTTCTCTCTATTTCTGTCTCTGCCTGTCTATCTCTGTTTCTCTGTCATCTCTGTCTCCTGATTCCTCTTTCTTCTCTTGGCCCTACATACCTATGGCCTCTGTCTAGAATGCTGTTTTTTCCCTCCTTGCCTGACTATTCTCCTGTTCACCCACTAAATATTAGATCACACATGGCTTCCTTCAGGAAGCCTCTCTCAACCCTCTTTAAGACCATCAGACTATTTCTCAAACTTTATTATACTTATTGAACTATCTCTTTTGTTAGACTGTGTACTAGACATCTGTTAATTGTGGACTTGGAACTAAATACTGTCCACTGTCTGTTTTTGTGAATTTGTGTTGGCACTCAGCCATGCCCATTTATTTCTGTATTGTCTATGGCTGTGTTTGCTCTACAATGGCAGAGCTGAATAGTTGTAACAGAGGCATATGGCTCACAACTCTTAAAATATTTATTCTCTGGCCAGTAACAGAATAAGTTTACTGACTCCTGCTATAAACAGTTAGGCCAGAGACCCTGGCACTCTTCCATCAGCAGAATCTGGGATAGCTCCTGCAAGCAGACACTCACTAGACATCTGCTAAATGAATGAATGATTGTTGAGTACACAGGCAGGGAGCACACCAGTGGAGGAAGGCAGTAGGGACAACTGGTTTACCTTTGCAGAAGATTTGATATGTAGAAAAATGCTGTATAGTATTTTGTATAGTATATGTATGTAGTATATAAATATCTAGTATAGTATATGTATATATAATATATAGTGTAAATATAGTGTGTAGCTATAGCTATAAGTAGATATAGTATATATCTATAGATATAGTGTATAGTTTATGTTGATATAGTATGTATCTATAGATGTATATAGTATATGTATTTACATTGTATCTATAGATACAGTATATAGTATATGTATATGGTCTATGTGGAAGGTCTTGCTACTGTTTTTAATGCTACTTCTACCAGTTACCGTGTATCAACTCTTTACTGCATGCCACATGCAGTGCTAATGGATTTATCTGAATTCTCTCACTTAATCCTCTCAACAATCCAATACGGTAGGTCCTATCATCATACTCATTTTTTAGGGAAATAAACAGGGTCTGTGAAAATCACATGACCTGGCCAGGATTCCACAGCTGGTAACTAACCCTTCGGGAACCCACGTCTTTGCCCACGTGCCCCTGGATGTGCTCACTCACCTGCTTGGGGCCTGCATTTTGGTTGCATTTCATTTTCATGGAGAGCGTATCTTCTCTTTGAGAAACTGGTGACGTGTCTAGGTGGATGGTTGTTTTTGTAGGAAGTCAGGCTTCTGTATAGAAATTGAATTTCCCATAAATTCTACCGTAGCCACAGTTATAAGGTACATTTTCAAAATATGATTCTTTTAGTTATATTTGACCTAAAAAAAATATGAGCCCAAGAATTTGACTAGTAAGAAAGACTTTTCCAGAATCAGGAATTTCATGGCAGTGACTGGTAAAAATCACCACAACCAAACAACAATTTCAAGGACAAAACAGCATGAACAGCAAAGCTGAGATGCATTTTAACAGATCAGCCCCAAGAAGTGCTCTCCCGGGGGTGAAGGATCTGGCGGGCAGCATAGTTTCCAGATGCCAGGGACTCATCAGCTTCACATTGGGTTATGACCAGCACATGTATTTCAGCATAGCATCTTTGGGACTTAGTAGAATAGACATTATATATGTTCCATAATAATATACAGGATGGAGTCATGTTTTGAGTGTGATTTTGACCTTATAGCTACCAACTTCTCAGTATTGGAATTGTGTTTTTATTCATTTACCTTCAATGCTTGACATTAAAAGTGATTCATATTTTGTCTTTTTTTGATTAATGAGTTATTGATCCTAAAATAGGTCCACAGGCAGAAGAGGACTTGAGCACAAAATGAAAAGTATTAGACAACTTATATTTCCAAAATTTTATGAACTACTTGGAAAAGACAGTATGTATGCATTAGGAAGTAGTTATATTGCACGAAGAAGTTATCCATCCAAAGGGCAAAATTATATGGTCTTAGGGTCATAGCCAAAGTTAGAAGTGACTGATTTGAATATTTGAAGTAAAAGCTTCCATTTCTATTTTGGTATGGTTCTTTTAACAGTTTAACTACTTGAATCATTAATAAAACTTCCAAACAAACAAACAAAAAATCACAGGACCAGATGGCTCTACTAGTGAATTCTAACAAACATCTAAATAAAAATCAACACCAGTCTTTCTCAAACTCTACCAAAAAATGGAAGATAAATAAATACTTCCTAATTTACTCTTTGAGACCAGCATTACCCTGATACTGAAGTCTGAGGAAGACAAAAAGAAAAGAAAAATACAGACCAATGTGACTTATGGATAAAGACACAACTATCCTCAACAATACACCAGTAAACTGAAGCCAGTAGTATATTGAAAGGAGTACGCACCATGACCAAGTGAGATTCATTTCAAGAATGCAAGGGTGGTTCAAGATAACAAAATCAATCAATGCAACAGCCACATTAATAGAATGAAAATCTACATGATCATCTCAATAGATGCAGATAAAACAAAGCATTTGATGAAATCCAATACCCTTTCAAGGTAAAAAAGAAAAACACAAAATTAAACAAACTAGGAATAAAGGGAATTTCCTCAACATGATAAACAGATTTAAGAGAAACCCACAACTAATATCACACTTAGTGATGAAAGATGAAAGCTTTCACCCTAAGATTAAGAACAAAACAAGGATTTGCCATCTTTTAAACATTATACTGGAAGTTCTAGCCAGAGTAATTAGTTGAGAAAAAGAAATAAGACATCCAAATTGGAAATGAAAAAGTAAAATTGTCAGTATTCATAGATGATGTAGTCAGTTGTATTTCTGTACACTAGCAGTGAATTATCTGGAAAAAAATTAAGAAAACAATTCCATTTAAACATCATCAAAAAGAATAAAGTACTTAAGAGTAAATTTGACAAAGGAGATGTAAGACTTACACTTTGAAAACTACAAAATATTGCTGAAAAGAATTAAAGAAGAGCTTAATACATAGAAAAACACCCTGTGTTCTTGGGATGGAAGACTGAATATTAAGATGGCAATACTCCCTAAAGCAGCCTATAGATTCATTCAATCCTTACCAAAATCCCAGTGGCTTTTTATAAAAATGGAAAAGCGGAACCTATTATTCATAAGAAAATCCAAGCAGCATAGAATAGCCAGCTCTTGAAATGGAAGATCAAAGGTGGAGGCCTTATGCTCTAATGCTATAGGAATCAAAACAGCATGGCACTGGTATATGTCGACATACAGATCAATGGAATAGAAATGAGAGTACAGAGGAAGAAAACACCCATCTGTGGTCAGTCGATTTTCAACAAGATTCCTAGATGATTCAATGGTGAAAGAATAGTCTTTTCAACAAATGGCGCTGGGACAGCTGGATGTCACATGCAAAGGAATAATGTCGGACCCCCACCTCACTTCATGTACAGAAATTGACTCAACATGGTTCAAAGACCTGAATCTAAGAGATAAAACATTGCTGAAAGAAAGTAAAGATTTACATAAATAGAAAGACATTGGTGTCCATGAGTTAGAAGACTTACATTGTTAAGGTAGCTTGTTAAACTCTGAGAAGAAAACGGGTAAGACAATGATTTCTTAGATATGACAATGATTTGATTTAACAATTATTTCTTAGATATGACACCAAAAACATCATCAACAAAAGCATAAAACAGATAAATTGGACTTCATCAACTTTCTTTTCTGCACCAAAGACCACTATTCAGAGTGGAAAGAAAGAATGGGGAAAATTTTTCAAATCATATGTCTGATAAGGGTCTAATATCCAGAATAAAAACATTTATAGCTTAACAACTGATAGACTAAAAAGCCCAGTTAAGGATAGAAAAAGAGCTTGAATAATCATTTCTCTAAAAAAGATATACAGATGGCCAACCAGCACATGAAAAAATATTCAGCATCTATAGTCATTTGGGGAATGCAAAAAATTGCAAAGAGATAATACCACTTCACACCCACTAGGAGGATAATAATAATTAAAATAATACTATAAAAATAATAAGAGAAAATAACAAGTATCTGTGAGAGTGTGTAAAAATTGGAACCCTTGTGCATTGCTGGTGAGAATGTGGTATAGCCACTGTGTAAATCAGTTTTCCTGAGGCTGGTCCTCAGTAAGTTAAATGTGGAATTTCCACATGACTCAGCCCTGAGAATCGAAAACAGGTATTCAAATGGAAGCTCACACACAGCTTTCCGTAGGTGTGCCCATTCATGAGAGCCAAAGGTGGACGCAGCCCAAATGTCCACCCACTGATGGAAGGATGAATGGAAGATGGTCTGTCCACATAGTGGAATATTATTCAGCTATAAAAAGGGATGATTACTGATACATCCTGTAAGATAGATGAATCTTGAAAACTTTGTGCTGAGTGAACAAAGGCGGAAACAGAGACCACATATTTTGTTATTCCATTTATGTCATATACCCAGAATAGGCAATCCGTAGAGACAGAGAACAGATTTGTGGATTTCAGTGGCCTATAGAGGAGGATGGAGAGTGAATACTTAATGCTCATGGGATTTCATTTTGGGGTAATGAAAATGTTCTGGAACTAGATAATGGTAATGGTTGTATAGCAGTGCACTTTAAAATGGTTAAAATGGGGAATTTATTGTATTTACACAATAAAAAAGCATAGCTATTACCTCCAGTTTCTCCTAGCAATAAAATCATTTTTTTATTATGCAGCTTGGCAATTTTATAATATTTTTAAAATGTATTTTTTCAGATTAGGAAAGCAGTATTTGAAGGTTTCAGATGCACAAAAATACTAAGGGAAAGATAAAACATACTGTATTCCTACTACTAAGAAGTAACCACAGTGAATTTTCAAATGTCAGCCATTCCAATCTTTTTTATCATGTGCATAGGAGTGTGGGCACACAATCATAGTTGTGTTTTTCATTTTTAAGACAACTTACTCAGTACATAATGTTTTGTAATCTGCTCTCCATCACACTTATATCATGAGCATTTCCCCATTTTCATTTCATGTTCTCCCATATCACATTAAATGCATAGATAGTATTCCATCTTAGGGTTGTAACATAATATACTTAGCTAATTTCTATTGTTGGATGGGTCCTAATCATTTTAGAGTTGGAATGCACTATAGACATTATTGTGTCCAACTTATTTCTTTCCTGAGCTTTATAACTGCAAGCCTTAAGCACATGGCACACAAAAACCATTCAACATTTTGAAAACAGTTTTTCACTTTCCAGCTGGATTTGGATGTTACAGGGGCTTTGAATTCACCGCTCGGGAACCTAAGAGATGGAAATCGCGAGGGGTGATAGGAGCGGGGAGCGAGCCAGGTGTAAAATAGTGCCCAAAGCATCAAATTCTCTCCGGAATGGTTTTGTTTTTCTGAAAAATAGATATGGCAGACCACAAAACTGGTTCCATTGAATCTGTTGATAGTTCCATCATGCAAAATGCACAAAGCCTTGAGAGAGAAGCAGCTAAGCAGAGAGCCGGCTGCCCTGAATCGTCTCCTGTACTCAGGCAGTGCTTTGTCTTACCCACAGTTCACAGGACGGGAACTTCCAGCCACTCGGTCATGCTGTGCTGAGCTTGTCTTTGCGTTTCGGAGGCCTGGGAGCCGGGCAACAGAAGTTCTTTAGTCTTCCATTTCAATTGCTGCTTGAAATCAGAGACCTCACGATGTTATCAGGGATATCTTTAAAGCCAGGTGAATCATATCAGGGTAAAAATAAGTATGTTCCTTCCTTAAGGTCTATAAGAAACATAATGCATATTTAGGATATTGGAAAATTAGTGGAGCAGTTATGTGTGTTTCCCAAGACATCACCTCAAACAGGCAAGGCTTTCCAGGTAAAGCCGTTAACATTACTCGCCACCAAGTCATTTCCTTCAGGAGGGTGACTTCTCAATGTCTCCCTCTGTCGATCTACTTGATGGTGGCAAGCAGAGGAGGCCACATTCAGTTGGTTGATTAGCTAGTATTTTTTTTAATAATTTATTTTGGTATCATTTTTCTACAATTACATGTGCAATATTATGGTTATTAAACCACACCCTTCATCAGGTCCCCCCCCAACCCCATTACAGTCACTGTCCATCAGCGTAGTGAGATGCTATAGAATCACTACTTGTCTTCTCTGAGTTGTACAGCCCTCCCCGTGCCCCCCAACATTACATCTGCTAATCGTAATGCCCCCTTTTCCCCCTTATCCCTCCCTTCCCACCCATCTTCCCCAGTCCCTTTCCCATTGGTAACTGTTAGTCCATTCTTGGGTTCTGTGAGTCTGCTGCTCTTTTGTTCCTTCAGATTTTTTCTTTGTTCTTACACTCCACATATAAGTGAGATCATTTCATATTTGTCTTTTTCCACTTGGCTTATTTCACTGAGCATAATATCCTCTAGCTCCATCCATGTTGCTGCAAATGGTAGGATTTGTTTTCTTCTTATGGGTGAATAATATTCCATTGTGTTTATGTACCACATCTTCTTTATCCATTCATCTACTGATGGCACTTAGGCTGCTTCGATTTCTTGGCTATTGTAAATAGTGCTGCGATAAACATAGGGGTGCATATGTCTTTTTCAAACTGGGCTGCTGCATTCTTAGGGTAAATTCCCAGGAGTGGGATTCCTGGGTCAAATGGTATTTCTATTTTGAGTTTTTTGAGGAACCTCCATACTGCTTTCCACAATGGTTGAACTAATTTGCAGTCCCACCAGCAGTGTAGGAGGGTTCCCTTTTCTCCACATCTTCGCCAACATTTGTTATTGTTTGTGTTTTGGATGTTGGCCATCCTCACAGGTGTGAGGTGATATCTCATTGTGGTTTTAATTTGCATTTCTCTGATGATTAGCGATGTGGAGCATCTTTTCATGTGCCTGTTGGCCATCTGAATTTCTTCTTTAGAGAAGTGTCTATTCATGTCCTTTGCCCATTTCTTAATTGGATTATTTGCTTTTTGTTTGTTAAGGTGCGTGAGTTCTTTATATGTTTTGGATGTCAATGCTTTATCAGATACATCATTTATGAATATATTCTCCCATACTGTAGGATGTCTTTTTGTTCTACTGATGGTGTCCTTTGCTGTACAGAAGCTTTTCAGCTTGATATAGTCCCACTTGTTCATTTTTGCTTTTGTTTCCCTTGCCCGGGGAGATATGTTCATGAAGAAGTTGCTCATGTTTATGTCCAAGAGATTTTTGCCTATGTTTTTTTCTAAGATTTTTATGGTTTCATGACTTACATTCAGGTCTTTGATCCACCTTGAGTTTACCTTTCTGTATGGGGCTAGACAGTAGTCCAGTTTCATTCTCTTACATGTAGCTGTCCAGTTTTTCCAACACCAGCTGCTGAAGAGGCTGTCATCTCCCCATTGTATATCCAAGGCTCCTTTATCATATATTAATTGACTGTATATGTTTGGGTTAATGTTTGGATTTTCTTCTCTGTTCCACTGGTCTGTGGGTCTGTTTTTGTGCCAATACCAAATTGTCTTAATTACTGTTGCTTTGTAGTAGAGCTTGGAGTCAGGGAGTGTAATTCCCCCTGTTTTATTCCTCCTTCTCAGGATTGCTTTGGCTATTCGGGGTCTTTTGTGGTTCCATATGAATTTTAGAATCATTTGTTCCAGTTCATTGAAGAAAGATGATGGTATTTTGATAGGGATTGCATTGAATCTGTAGATTGCTTTAGGTAGTATAGCCATTTTGACAATATTTATTCTTCCTAGCCAGGAGCATGGGATGAATTTCCATTTGTCAGTGTTCTCTTTAATTTTTCTTAGGAGTGTCTTGTAGTTTTCAGGGTATAGTTCTTTCACTTCCTTCGTTAGGTTTATTCCTAGGTATTCTATTCTTTTTGATGCAATTGTGAATGGAATTGTTTTTCTGATTTCTCTTTCTGTTAGTTCATCGTTAGTGTATAGGAAAGCAACAGATTTCTGTGTGTTAATTTTGTATCCTGAAACTTTGCTGAATTCAGATGTTAGTTCTAGTAGTTTTGGAGTGGAGTCTGTAGGGTTTTTTATGTACAGTATCATGTCATCTGCAAATAGTGACAATATGACTTCTTCTTTACCAATCTGGATGCCTTGTATTTCTTAGTTTTGTCTGATTGCCGTGTCTAGGACCTCCAGTACTATGTTGAATAACAGTGGAGAGAGTGGGCATCCGTGTCTTGTTCCCGATCTTAGATTAAAAGCTTTCAGCTTCTTGCTGTTAAGTATGATGTTAGCTGTGGGTTTGTCATATATGGCCTTTATGATGTTGAGGTACTTGCCCTCTATACCCATTTTGTTGAGAGTTGTAATCATGAATGGATGCTGAATTTTGTCAAATGCTTTTTCAGCATCTATGGAGATGATCATGTGGTTTTTGTCCCTCTTTTTATTGATGTGGTGGATGATGTTGATGGATTTTCGAATGTTGTACCATCCTTGCATCCCTGGGATGAATCCCACTTGATCGTGGTGGATGATCCTCTTGAGGTTTTTTAAAATTTGGTTTGCTAATATTTTGTTAAGTATTTTTGCATCTACGTTCGTCAGGGTTATTGGTCTGTAATTTTCTTTTTTGGTGACGTCTTTGCCCGGTTTTGGTATTAGAGTGATGCTGGCTTGATAGAATAAATTTGGAAATATTCCCTCCTCTTCTATTTTTTGGAAAACTTTAAGGAGAATGGGTGTTATTTCTTCTCTATATGTCTGGTAGAATTCAGAGGTGAATCTATCTGGCCTGGGGGTTTTGTTCTTGGGTAGTTTTTTGATTACCTATTCAATTTCGTTGCTGGTGATTGGTCTGTTTAGTTTTTCTGTTTCTTGCTTGGACAGTCTTGGAAGGTTGTATTTTTCTAAGAAGTTGTCAATTTCTTTTAGGTTTTCCAGCTTGTTAGCATATAGATTCTCATAATATTCTCTTATAATTCTTTGTAATTCTGTGGGGTCCATCGTGATTTTTCCTTTCTCATTTCTGATTCTGTTTATGTTTGTAGATTCTCTTTTTCTCTTAATAAGTCTGGCTAGGGGTTTATCTATTTTGTTTATTTTTTCAAAGAGCCAGCTCTTGGTTTCATTGATTTTTTTCTATTGTTTTATTCTTCTCAATTTTATTTATTTCTTCTCTGATCTTTATTATGTCCCTCCTTCTAGTGACTTTGGGCCTCATTTGTTCTTCTTTTTCCAATTTCAGAAATTGTGTCTTTAGACTATTCAATTGGGATTGTTCTTCCTTCTTTAAATAGGCCTGGATTGCAATATACTTTCCTCTTAGAACTGCCTTTGCTGCGTCCCACAGAAGTTGTGGCTTTGTGTTGCTGTTGTCATTAGTCTCTATATATTTTTTGATTTTTGTTTTGATTTGGTCATTAACCCATTGGTTGTTTAGGAGAATGTTGTTAAGTTTCATGTATTTGTGATCCCTTTTGTTTTCTTTCTAAGATTTATTTCTATTTTTATACCTTTGTGATCTGAGAAGTTGGTTGGTAGAATTTCAATATTTTTGAATTTACTGAGGATCTTTTTGTGGCCTAGTATGTTGTCTATTCTGGAAAATGTTCCATGTGCACTTGAGAAGAATGTGTATCCTGTTGCTTTTGAGTGTAGAGTTCTGTAGATGTCTGTTAGGTCCATCTGTTCTAGTGTGTTGTTCAGTGCCTCTGTGTCTTTACTTATTTTCTGTCTGGTTGATCTGTCTTTTGGAGTGAGTGGTGTGTTGAAGTCTCCTAAAATGACTGCATTGCTTTCTATTTCCTCCTTTAATTCTGTTTGATTAACTAGTTTTAAGCTTAGGTTTTAAGTCCAAGTTAAACTGTTTGTAAGAACTATCATTCCTAGAATGTTTTTTTCTATTTTATTGCCTTATTTTTGTTATTAAATTATTGGAATATTTCATAGGTCTCAGGCACCAATTCTTTTCCTGTTTTAATATATGTTGCATGTTTTTTCCCCATCTTTTGCTTGCCATACAACTATTTATGGTGTACACAAATTTTTAAATTTCATGTAACCAAATATGTCCTTCTTTCTTTCGTATTTCTGTACATTATGTTTTAATTAGCAAGGTCTTCCCTCCCCAGCATTATAAAAGATTTTAATATTTAACAATAATTTATTCCAAGGCTTACATAATGTCCCCCTTCTATTTAGCTCCATTATCCACCTGAAATTACTTTTTGTGTTGGGTGTGCAGCAGGAGAATGAGAAATACTATTCCCAGCCTCCAGCCATGTGACCTTACATTCTTGCTAGTGGGGCCTCAAAATGTATATTCTCTCCTTGGAAATTAAATATACAAGCAACTCATAGAAGCTTCATTTCTCATTACTTCCTCATGGTCTTACACCTAACCAAAGCCAGCAACAAAGGTTGGACAAGTGTTTTAATGGCCCTTTGGGTTTCTTTCTACAGGAAGGCATTGTAAAAGTCATTCACATGTTTATAAAATGCCTTCTTATGGCTCGTACTGGTTACAGAAGAATTCCTAATATGGCCCATTATGTCTTCACAAACAATGAACTTCCCAGAATGTGTAGGCAAGTCTATACTACAAGGCCAAAACTCCTAAGTGCAGATAATTCTCTTAAAAAAAACCTTTTTCTGAAAAGATGGCGGCATGAGAGGTGAGACAGAGGCTTCCTCCAAAAACCACCTAAAATATGAAAATATAACTAATACAACTACTCTTGAAAGAGCAACAGGAAAGAGAACTGCGACCAACAGCATGCACCTGGAGACAGGAGCAGCCCTCACGGAAAAGGGTAACGTACTAAAGCTGTGGTCCAAGCCCTTCCTCCACCCCAGCTCACTGGCAGGAGAAAGAGGAATGGAGCAGGGAGGGAGTGGAGATCTGGGACTGCTGAATATCTAACTCTGGAGATCTGCTCTCGAACCACAAACCTACATTTCTTGGTGCTTGCATGATACTCTCGTAATTAGGGTGTTGGAAAGCTAAGACAGGCAGAATTGCTGGAGAGACTGAGATTCCAGCTGCTTGTGGAAAGCAGGGATCCATATCCAGCTGCTCTGGGACAAAAGAAAGGCAGGCAGTCTGAGAGACTTCCTAACAAAGAAGCCCTTAGCAAGAAGGCTGGTAAGGGGCAAGGACTGCATGGAGCTTACTCCTCAGGAGAAAGGACAGGTAGCCAAAATTGTCCGGGTGCACTCTGCCCAGCAGATTTGGAGCTTTCACGATCTTCAGGTGCTCCAGCTCCCTGGCTGCCTACACAGCTCCAAGAACCCCTTCTGTGACAGGCAGACTACTGCACTTTTCTCCTGGCCAGCCCCACCTGGCTTGCAAACCGGGAAACCCTACCCTGGCATTTGGCCAGCCAGAGGGAAGATCTGTCTACAGCAACTAAAAACGCAAAGCACAGAGGCTTATACCTGTGTGCTTGGCCCACTGGTTCAGGCAGTGGAGATAGGCACAGCAGCCAGGAACCAGGAAACAGCTCATTCCTCCTCTGAGGCACCAATACCACTCCCCTACACTCCCCGACATTGCTTCAGGGGCTGAGCAGCTCCAGAGAGTAGAGCTTCTGGGCACTAGAGGGCGCCATACACAAATATGAAATGTCAAAGGAACCTGGTCCAGAGTAAAATTATGAATACAACTCCTGAGAAAGATTTAAATGATATGGACCTCATGACTCTCCCTGAAAGGGAGTTCAAAATAAAAATCATTAACATGCTCATGGAGGTACGGAAAGATATTCAAGAACTCAGGAATGAATTCCAGTCAGAGATCCAATCATTGAAGAACACAATGGAGGGTATTAAAAGCAGAATGGATATGGTGGAGGAGACGATAAATGAAACAGAAACTAGAGAAGGGGAATACAAAGAAGCTGAGGCACAGAGAGAAAAAAGGATGTCTAAGAATGAAAGAATATTGAGAGAACTATGTGACCAATCCAAACGGAACAATATTCGCATTATAGGGGTACCAGAAGAAGAAGAGAGAGAAAAAGGTATAGAAAGTGTCTTTGAGGAGGTGATTGCTGAAAACTTCCCCAATCTGGGGAAGGAGATAGTCTCTCAGGCCATGGAGGTGCATTGATCTCCCAACACAAGGGACCCAAGGAAGACAACATCAAGACATATAGTAATTAAAATGTCAAAGATCAAGGATAAGGACAGACTATTAAAAGCAGCCAGAGAGAGAAATAAGATCACATACAAAGGAAAGCCATCAGGGTATCATCAGACTTCTCAGCAGAAAACCTTAATGGCCAGAAGGGAGTGGCATGATGTATTTAATGCAATGAAGCAGAAGGGCCTTAAACCAAGATTACTTTATCCAGCAAGATTATCATTTAAATTTGTAGGAGGGATTAAACAATTCCCAGATAAGCAAAAGCTGAGAGAATTTACCTCCCACAAACTACCTCTACAGTGTATTTTGGAGGGATTGCTATACATGGAAGTGTTCCTACAGTTGCTGTCACCAGAGGTAATAAAACCACAGTAAGGGAAATAGAACAGCTAATTACTAAGCAAATGCAAAATTAGATTAACTATCTCAAAAGTCAATCAAGGGATAGACAAACAGTACAGAATATGATACCTAATATATAAAGAATGGAGGAGGAAGAAAAAGGAGAAGGGAAAAACAAACAAACAAACAAAGAACCTTTGTATTGTGTTTGTAATAGCATATTAAGTGAGTTGTTAGACTCTCAGATAGTAGGGAAGTTAACCTTGAACCTTTGGTAACCGCGAATCTGAAGCCTGCAATGCCAATAAGTATATATCTATCCATAATCACCCTAAACGTAAATGGTCTGAATGCACCATTCAAAAGACATAGAGTCACTGAATGGATAAAAAAACAAGAGACATCTATATGCTGCCTACAAGAGACTCATTTTATTTTATTTTATTTTATTTTTTTTTGTTAGTTCCTAAATATCTCTCACTCTCTTTCCCCAGTGGTAATATCTACATTGTCATGGCACTTTAGACAAAACTAAGAAATCAATATTGGCATATTCCTATTAACTAAACTCCAGACAATGTACAAATTTCACCTGTGTTTCCACTCCTGTCCTTTTTCTGTTTCAGGATAAAATCCAGAATACCACATTGCATTTGGTCTGCTGTTTCATACAGGCAAACAGAAGGAACTGGGGAAAGACCCACAAATGCCTTTAAGAGGAATTGCCTTTTATTTGCATTTCCTTCCATATCTAGAGATAGTGTTACAAAGTGATTAGTTAGATTCTGCTTTTATTTTATTTTTATTTTTTTAATATAATTTATTTTGGTATCATTGATCTACAATTACATGTGCAATATTATGGTTATTAAACTACCCCTTCATCAGGTCCCCCCCCCACCAATCCCATTACAGTCACTGTCCTTCAGCACAGTGAGATGCTATAGAATCACTACTTGTCTTCTCTGAGTTGTACAGCCCTTCCCATGCCCCCACAACATTACGTCTGCTAAACGTAATGCCCCTTTTTCTCTCTTATCCCTCCCTTCCCACCCATCTTCCCCAGTCCCTTTTCTTTTGGTAACTATTAGTCCATTCTTGGGTTCTGTGAGTCTGCTGCTGTTTCATTCCTTCAGAATTTTTTCTTTGTTCTTATACTCCACATATGAGTGAAATCATTTGATACTTGTCTTTTTCGGCTTGGCTTATTTCACTGAGCATAATACCCTCTAGCTCCATCCATGTTGTTGCAAATGGTAGGATTTGTTTTCTTCTTATGGCTGAATAATATTCCATTGTGTTTATGTACCACATCTTCTTTATCCATTCATCTACTGATGGACACTTAGGTTGCTTCCATTTCTTGGCTATTGTAAATAGTGCTGCATAAACATAGGGGTGCATCTGTCTTTTTCAAACTGGGCTGCTGCATTCTTAGGGTAAATTCCCAGGAGTGGGATTCCTGGGTCAAATGGTATTTCTATTTTGAGTTTTTTGAGGAACCTCCATACTGCTTTCCACAATGGTTGAACTAATTTGCAGTCCCACCAGCAGTATAGGAGGGTTTCCTTTTCTCCACATCTTCGCCAACATTTGTTATTGTTTGTGTTTTGGATGTTGGCCATCCTCACAGGTGTGAGGTGATATCTCATTGTGGTTTTAATTTGCATTTCTCTGATGATTAGTGATGTGGAGCATCTTTTCATGTGCCTGTTGGCCATCTGAATATCTTCTTTAGAGAATTGTCTATTCATGTCCTCTGCCTATTTCTTAATTGGATTATTTGCTTTTTGTTTGTTAAGGTACGTGAGTTCTTTATATGTTTTGGATGTCAATGCTTTATCAGACACATCATTTATGAATATATTCTCACATACTGTAGGATGTCTTTTTGTTCTACTGATGGTATCCTTTGCTGTACAGAAGCTTTTCAGCTTGATATAGTCCCACTTGTTCATTTTTGCTTTTGTTTCCCTTGCCCGGGGAGATATGTTCATGAAGAAGTTGCTCATGTTTATGTCCAAGAGATTTTTGCCTATGTTTTTTTCTAAGAGTTTTATGGTTTCATGACTTACATTCAGGTCTTTGATCCACCTTGAGTTTACCTTTCTGTATGGGGCTAGACAGTAGTCCAGTTTCATTCTCTTACATGTAGCTGTCCAGTTTTTCCAACACCAGCTGCTGAAGAGGCTGTCATCTCCCATTGTATATCCAAGGCTCCTTTATCAAATATTAATTGACTGTATATGTTTGGGTTAATGTTTGGACTTTCTATTCTGTTCCACTGGTCTGTGGGTCTGTTTTTGTGCCAATACCAAATTGTCTTGATTACTGTGGCTTTGTAGTAGAGCTTGGAGTCAGGGAGCGTAATTCCCCCTGTTTTAGTCCTCCTTCTCAGGATTACTTTGGCTATTCGGGGTCTTTGGTGGTTCCACATGAATTTTAGAATTATTTGTTCCAGTTCATTGAAGAAAGCTATTGGTAGTTTGATAGGGATTGCATTGAATCTGTAGATCCCTTTAGGTAGTATAGCCATTTTGACAATATTTATTCTTCCTAGCCAAGAGCATGGGATGCATTTCCATTTGTCAGTGTCCTCTTTAATTTCTCTTAGGAGTGTCTTGTAGTTTTCAGAGTACAGGTCTTTCACTTCCTTTGTTAGGTTCATTCCTAGGTATTTTATTCATTTTGATGTAATTATGAATGGAATTGTTTTTCTGATTTCTCCTTCTGTTAGCTCATCGTTAGTGTATAGGAAAGCAACAGATTTCTGTGTGTTAATTTTGTATCCTGAAACTTTGCTGAATTCAGATGTTAGTTCTAGTAGTTTTGGAGTGGAGTCTTTAGGTTTTTTTATGTACAGTATCATGTCATCTGCAAATAGTGACAATATGACTTCTTCTTTACCAATCTGGATGCCTTGTGTGTCTTTGTTTTGTTTGATTGCTGTGGCTAGGACCTCCAGTACTATGTTGAATAACAGTAGAGAGAGTGGGCATCCCTATCTTGTTCCCGATCTTAGATGAAAAGCTTTCAGCTTCTCGCTGTTATGTATGATGTTAGCTGTGGGTTTGTCATATATGGCCTTTATGATGTTGAGGTACTTGCCGTCTATACCCATTTTATTGAGAGTTATAATCATGAATGGATACTGAATTTTGTCAAATGCTTTTTCAGCATCCATGGAGATGATCATGTGGTTTTTATTCTTCTTTTTGTTGATGTGGTGGATGATGATGGATTTTCGACTTTTGTACCATCCTTGCAACCCTGGAATAAATCCTACTTGATCATGATGGATGATCTTTTTGATGTATTTTTTAATTCAGTTTGCTAATATTTTGTTGAGTATTTTTGCATCTACATTCATCAGGGATATTGGTCTGTAATTTTCTTTTTTGGTGAGGTCTTTGCCAGATTTTGGTTTTAGAGTGATGCAGGCTTCATAGAATGAGTTTGGAAGTATTCCCTCCTCTTCTATTTTTTTGGAAAACTTTAAGGAGAGTGGGTGTTATTTCTTCTCTATATGTCTGGTAGAATTCAGAGGTGAATCCATCTGGCCCGGGGGTTTTGTTCTTGGGTAGTTTTTTGATTACCTATTCAATTTTGTTGCTGGTGATTGGTCTGTTTAGTTTTTCTGTTTCTTGCTTGGTCAGTCTTGGGAGTTGTATTTTTCTAAGAAGTCGTCCATTTCTTCTATGTTTTCCAGCTTGTTAGTATATAGATTCTCATAATATTCTGTTATAATTCTTTGTATTTCTGTGGGGTACGTTGTTATTTTTTCTTTCTCATTTCTGATTCTGTTTATGTGTGTAGATTCTCTTTTTTTCTTAATAAGTCTGGCTAGGGGTTTATCTATTTTGTTTATTTTTTCAAAGAGCCAGCTCTTGGTTTCATTGATATTTTCTATTGTTTATTCTTCTCAATTTTATTTATTTCTTCTCTGATCTTTATTATGTCCATCCTTCTGGTGACTTTGGGCCTCATTTGTTCTTCTTTTTCCAATTTCAGTAATTGTGTCTTTAGACTATTCGTTTGGGAATGTTCTTCCTTCTTTAAAAAGGCCTGGATTGCAATATACTTTCCTTTTAGAACTGCGTTAGCTGCATCCCACAGAAGTTGTGGCTTTGTGTTGTTGTTGTCATTAGTCTCCATATATTCTTTGATTTCTGTTTTGATTTGGTCATTAACCCATTGATTAATTAGGAGAATGTTGTTTAGTCTCCATGTATTTGTGAGCCTTTTTGATTTCTTTCTAAAATTTATTTCTTGTTTTATAGGTTTGTGATCTGAGAAGTCAGTTGGTACGATTTCAATATTTTTGAATTTACCAAGGTTCTTTTTGTGGCCTAATATGTGTTCTATTCTGGAAAATGTTCCATGTGCACTTAAGAAGAATGTGTATCCTGTTGCTTTTGGGTGCAGAGTTCTGTAGATGTCTGTTAGGTCCATCTGTTCTAGTGTGTTGTTCAGTGCCTCTGTGTCTTTACTTATTTTCTGTCTGGTTGATCTGTCCTCTGGAGTGAGTGGTGTGTTGAAGTCTCCTTAAATGAATGCACTGATGTGTATTTCCTCCTTTAATTCTGTTAGTATTTGTTTCACATATGCTGGCACTCCTGTGTTGGGTGCATATATATTTATAATGGTTATATCTTCTTGTTGGACTGTCCCCTTTATCATTATGTAATGTCCTTCTTTATCTCTTGCTACTTTCTTCGTTTTGAAGTCTATTTTGTCTGATATAAGTACTGCAACACCTGGTTTTTTCTCTTTGTTGTTTGCATGAAATATCTTTTTCCATCCCTTCACTTTTAGTCTGTCTGTATCTTTTGGTTTGAGGTGAGTCTCTTGTAAGCAGCATATAGATGGGTCTTGCTTTTTTATCCATTCTATTACTCTCTGTCCTTTGATTGGTGTGCAATCAGTCCATTTACATTTAGGGTGATTATTGATAGATATGTACTTATTTCCATTGCTGGCTTTAGATTCGTGGTTACCAAGGTTTCAAGGGTTGCTTCTTTACAATCTAACAATCTTACTTAACTTTCTTGTTTAGTTATTGTAAACACCGTCTGATGTTTCTTTATTTCTCTCCCTTCGTATTCTTCCTCCTCCATTCTTTATATACCAGGTGTTTTATTCTTTGCCTTAGTATTTGGATGGTCTGCTTTCTTTGCTATGATTTTATTTTCTCTGGTGACATCTTTTCAGCCTTAGGGGTGCTTCCTTCTAGAGCAGTCCATTTAAGATATCCTGTAGTGGTGGTTTATGAGAGGCAAACTCTCTCAACTTTCATTTGTCTGTAAATTGTTTAATCCGTCTGTCATATTTAAATGATAATTGTGCTGGATACCATATTCTTAGTTCGAGGCCCTTGTGTTTCATAACGTTAAATATATCATGCCACTCTCTTCTGGCCTGTAAGATTTCTGTTGAGAAGTCTGGTGATAGTCTGATGGGTTTTCCTTTGTAGGTGATCTTTTTTCTCTCTCTAGCTGCCTTTAATACCCTGTCTTTATCTTTGATCTTTGCCATCTTAATTATTATGTGTCTTGGTGTTGTCTTCCTTGGGTCCCTTGTGTTGGGAGATCTGTGGGCTTCCGTGGACTGTGAGACTATTTCCTTCCCCAGCGAGGGAAATTTTTCAGCAATTATTTCTTCAAAGACACTTTCTATCCCTTTTTCTCTCTCTTCTTCCACTGGTACTCCTGTAATGCTAGTATTGTTCCGTTTGGATTGGTCACACATTTCTCTTAATATTCTTTCATTCGTAGAAATCCTTTTATCTCTCTCTGGCTCAGCTTCTCTGTAATCCTGTTCTCTGATTTCTATTCCATTAACAGTCTCTTGCATCTCATCCAGTCTGCTGTTAAGCCCGTCGATCGCTTGTCTGATTTCTGCATGTCTTTCCTCACTTTCCTCACTTCCTCCCTCAGCTCTTGCACATTTCTCTGTAGGTCCATCAGCATGGTTATGACTTTTATTTTGAATTCTTTTTCAGGAAGACTGTGCATTTCCATCACTTCAGGCTCCCTCTCTGGGGTTGTCTGGTTGATCTTAGTCTGGACCATATTCCTCTGTCTTTTCATGGCTATAGAAGTGGTTGCTGGTAGTTGCCACGTGTGTCAGCTGGGCTCTTTAAGACTAAAAAGAGAAAAAAAAGAAAGAAAAAATTAGAAAAGAAAAAACAAAAAACAAAACAAACAAGAACAAACAAAATAAGCCCACTGGGAGTAGATTCTGTGGGGATGCTGTAGGTGGCGCTGTTGCCCCACTATTCCGCAGCCATGACCACACCGCTCCTCAGGGCCCTTTATAGCTCTGGCCACGGTGGGAACAAATGGGAGGCTGTTGATATCTGTGGGAAGTTGATGTACGGCCACCCTTTCCCAGTCACCAGCTAAGGGATCCGAAACTCCCCTGGACTCCCAGCCTGCTGGGCTGAGTGTGCCGCGGCAATCCGGCTCCTCTGCTGGGTTCCTGTCTCTTTAAGAACGCTGAAGAAAGCGCGCAGTTTTCTTTTTTTTTTTCCTTCCCAGGAGCTGTCTGCAAGCACCCTGGCACATTCCCTGCTCATATCCTGCCCCTCTGCCTCTCCAATCTCTGCTACGCCATGCTATGTGTGTCAGTGCTCCCTGTGCAGATCACTGGGGCTGGTTATTTCGCGGGGTGTACTTCCACTCCCTCCCGGCTCTGAATCCTCTCCTCCCGCCGGTGCGCTGGGGTGGGGGAGTGCTCGGGTCCCGCCAGGTTGCAGCTCCGTATCTTACCCACCTCTTGGGGTGCCAAGTCCTCTCGGGTGTAGCTGCATGCTGTGCGCTTTCCTGTGTATTCTGGTCTCTCTTTTAGGAATAGTTTTATTTGCTGTATTTTTGTAGATAAATATAGTGTTGGGAGGAGATTTCTGCCACCCCGCTCACGCCGCCATCTTCCTGGAAGTCAAGAAACTGATTTTAAACCCAAAGACATACACAGACTAAAAGTGAAGGGTTGGAAAAAGACATTTCATGCAACTAATAGGGAGGAAAAAGCAGGAGTTGCAGTACTTATCTCAGACAAAATAGACTTCAATACAATGAAAGTCACAAGAGACAAAGAAGTACATTACATAATGATAAAGGGGTCAATCCAACAAGAAGATATAACCATTATAAATATCTATGCACCCAACACAGGAGCTCCTACGTATGTGAAACAAATACTAACAGAATTAAAAGGGGAAATAGAATGCAATGCATTCATTCTAGGAGACTTCAACACACCACTCACTCTGAAGGACAGGTCAACCAGATGTAAAATAAGTAAGGAGATAGAGGCACTGAACAACACATTAGAACAGATGAACCTAACAGACATCTACAGAACTCTGCACCCAAAAGCAGCAGAATACACATTCTTCTCAAGTGCACATGGAATATTTTCAAAAATAGATCATATACTAGGCCACAAAAAGAGCCTCGGTAAATTCAAAAAGATTGAAAGTGTACCAACCAGCTTCTCAGACCACAAAGGAATGAAACTAGAAATGAATTGCACAAAGAAAATGAAAAATCCCACAAACACATGGAGGCTTAATAAAATGCTCCTAAATAATCAATGGATCAATGACCAAATAAAAATAGAGATCAAGCAATATATGGAGACAAACGACAACAATAATTCAACACTGCAAAATCTGTGGGACGCAGCGAAGGCCGTGGTAAGAGGAAAGTATATTGCAATACAGGCCTACCTCAGGAAAGAAGAACAATCCCATATGAGCAGTCTAAACTCACAATTAATGAAACTAGAAAAAGAAGAACAAATGAGACCCAAAGTCAGTAGAAGGAGGGCCATAGTAAAGATAAGAGCAGAAATAAATAAAATCGAGAAGAATAAAACAATAGAAAGGATCAACGAAAGCAAGAGCTGTTTCTTCAAGAAAATAAAGAAAATAGATAAACTCCTAGCCAGACTTATCAAGAAAAAAAGAGAGTCTACTGACATAAACAGAATCAGAAATGAGAAAGGGAAAATCACTACGGACAGCACAGAAATACAAAGAACTATTAGAGAATACTATGAAAAATTGTATGGTAACAAACTGGATAACCTAGAAGAAATGGACAACTTTCTAGAAAAATAACAACCTTCCAGGGCTGACCCAAAAAGAAACAGAAAATCTCAACATACCAATTACCAGCAATGAAATTGAACTGGTAATCAAAAACCTACCTAAGAACAAAATGCCTGGACAGGGATGGCTTCACCACTGAATTTTATCAAACTTTTAGTGAAGACCTAATACCTATCCTCCTTAAAGTTTTCCAAGGAGTAGAAGAAGAGGGAATACTTCCAAACTCATTCTATGAGGCCAGCATTACTCTAATACCAAAAGCGGGCAAAGACACCACAAAAAAAGAAAACTAAAGACCAATATACCAGATGAACATAGATGCAAAAATACTCAACAAAATATTAGCAAACCGAATTCAAAAGTACATCAAAAGGATCATCCATAATGATCAGGTAGGATTCATCCCAGGGATGCAAGGATGGTTCAACATTCGAAAATCCATCAACATTATCCACCACATCAACAAAATAAGGACAAAAACCACATGATCATCTCCATGGATGCTGAAAAAGCATTTGACAAAATTCAACATCCATTCATGATAAAAACTCTCAATAAAATGGGTATAGAGGGCAAGTACCTCAACATCATAAAGGCCATATATGACAAACCCACAGCCAACATTATACTTAACAGTGAGAAGCTGAAAGCTTTTCCTTTAAGATTGGGTACAAGGCAAGGATGCCCACTCTCCCCACTTCTATTCAATATAGTACTGGAGGTCCTAGCCATGGCAGTCAGACAACACAAAGAAATAAAAGGCATCCATATGGGCAGGGAAGAAGTTAAACTGTCCCTGTTTGCAGATGACATGATACTGTACATAAAAAACCCTAAAGAATCTACTCGCAAACTACTAGATTTAATATCTGAATTCAGCAAAGTTGCGGGATACAAAATTAGTGTGCAGAAATCTATGGCATTCCTATACACTAACAATGACCTAGCAGAGAGAGAAATCAGGAAAACCATTCCATTCACAGTTGCATCAAAAAGAATAAAATACCTAGGAGTAAACCTAACCAAGGAAGTGAAAGACCTATACTCTGAAAACTACAAGACACTCATGAGAGAAATTAAAGAAGATACCAATAAGTAGGAACACATCCCATGCTCATGGGTAGGAAGAATTAATATTGTCAAAATGGTCATCCTGCCTAAAGCAATCTACAGATTCAAAGCAATCCCTGTCAAAATACCAACAGCATTCTTTAATGAACTGGAACAAATAGTTCTAACATTCATATGGAACCACAAAAGACCCCGAATAGCCAAAGCAATCCTGTGAAGGAAGAATAAAGCTGGGGGGATTATGCTCCCTAACTTCAAGCTTTACTACAAAGCCACAGTACTCAGGACAATTTGGTACTGGCACAAGAACAGACCCATAGATCAGTGGAACGGACTAGAGCGCCCTGATATAAACCCAACCATATATGGTCAATTAATATATGATAAAGGAGCCATGGACATTTAGTGGGGAAATGACAGCCTCTTCAACAGCTGGTGTTGGCAAAACTGGACAGCTACATGCAAGAGAATCAAACTGGATTATTGTTTAACCCCATACACAAAAGTAAACTCAAAATGGATCAAGGACCTGTATGTAAGTCATGAAACCATAAAACTCTTAGAAGACAGCATAGGCAAAAATCTCCTGAATATAAGCATGAACGACTTCTTCCTGAACGCATCTCCTCGAGCAAGGGAAACAAAAGCAAAAATGAACTCATGGGACTACATCAAACTAAAAAGTTTCTGTACAGCAAAGGACACCATCAACAGAACAAAAAGGCATCCAACAGTATGGGAGAATATATTTGTAAATGACATATCCGACAAGGGGTTAACATCCAAAATATATAAAGAACTTACATGCCTCTACACCCAAAAAGCAAATAACCTGATTAAAAAATGGGCAGAGGGTATGAAAAGAGAGTTCTCCAAAGAAGAAATTCAGATGGCCAACAGACACATGAAAAGATGCTCCACATCACTAATCATCAGGGAAATGCAAATTAAAACCACAATGAGATGTCATCTCACACCAGTAAGGATGGCCACCATCCAAAAGACCAAGAACAACAAATACTGGCGAGGATGTGGAGAAAGGGGAACCCTCATACACTCCTGGTGGGAATGTAAGCTCGTTGTGGAAAGCAATATGGAGGTTCCTCAAAAAACTAAAAATACAAATTCCATTTGACCCAGGAATCCCACTCCTTGGAATTTACCCAAAGAATACAACTTCTCAGATTCAAAAAGACATATGCACCCCTATGTTTATTGCAGCACTTTTTACAATAGCCAAGATATGGAAGCAACCTAAGTGTCCATCAGTAGATGAATGGATAAAGAAGAGGTGGTACATATACACAATGGAATACTATTCAGCCGTAAGAAGGAAACAAATCCTGCCATTTGCAACAATATGGATGGAGCTGGAGGATATTATGCTCAGTGAAATAAGCCAGGCAGAGAAAGACAAGTGCCAAATGATTTCCCTCATTTGTGGAGTATAACAATGAAGGAAAACTGAAGGAACAAAATAGTAGCAGACTCAGAGACTCCAAGAAGGAACTAGTGGTTACCAAAGAGGGAGGGGTATGGGAGGGCAGTGGGGAGGGTGGGAGAAGGGGATTGAGGGGTATTATGTTTAGTACACATGGTGTAGGGAATCACTCGGACTGAACTGGGATATCAGTGGGGACTTGGTAATATGGGTAAATGTAGTAACCACATTGTTTTTTCATGTGAAACCTTCAGAAGAGTGTATATCAATAATACCTTAATAAAAAAAATATATATTAAAAAAAAGAAACCTTCTTCTGTGTGTCTGGCCCAGGGAGAAGTTGTCAACAGGGAACAAGAGAACCACTGACGGGTGGGGAGTAGGGCTTGGAAAGCAGTCATGGTGTTCATCCTCTGCAGGTGGGTGTGATCTAGAATCTCTGCAGTCCTGGCTTCATTCTTCTCTTTTGATAATTTCCTTGATAAGGGCGAGATTTTCCTTTGCTAGCAAAAGGCTTACAGCTCAAAGTTGCATCTGTCAGTGGGGACATCATATCCCTTCTTTCTTTACCAGAACATGCAAATAGGCAAAGAGCATGTTATGAACATGTCACAGGCAGGCTAAGTTCACCAAAATGAAGGAAAAAGGCACTCAGTGATTGGGACACAACGACAACTGCCTTATTCCAAATTATCATATTCCGTTCCTTATGCTTGAACTTCTTCTGCCAGCACATCTTGACTTTCTGCCTTTTTCAGGAGCCTCTCTTCCCAGCACAATAGCCTGGATCATGTTAGCAAAGGACAAGCGATGACTTGACAAGGACAGGCTGGACCATCTAGTCCCACATCTCATGTTTAAGTGAACAAAGTGCAAAGTCCAGAGGATGTCGCTGGGTATATTTTATCACTGATACAGTTTCTCTTTTTCTGCATTTATCTCTGATGCCATTAATAAATTCATAATGAACACATATGTTCCATGTAGCTTTGTGCCTGGAAAGCACATGGACCTCCCTGGAACCTTTTGGGAGTTGTCTCTGTTGAGTTTTTTAGGAACCTGGTAAAATACAGGAAAGATTGAATTTTCACAAAACCCAAATCTTCCTGCAGCCACCTGGTTACTCTTCCTTCTACCGTGCTGAGCTTCGATATGAGCGTGAGGCACATGCTGCCAGGCTGGTATAAATGGAAAAATGAGAGGCAGAAAAGGAAAACAGACAGTGAGAGCTTAACTCTGCTCCCCAGTCCCTCCTTTATTTTCTTTGTCAGCAAATAGCCAGATGGGCAATGTCAAATACTGGTGCCCCAGGAAGCTCTGTGACTGTCCAAGATGCTGAACTGTGTATTTTGCCAAGTTAGAGCTCAGACCGTAGTCAGGTGTGGAGGCTCCCAGTGGAGTGGAATTCCGGGATTCCGGAGGGCTGCTCTTCTTCTCATACAAAAGGAAAAGATTGTCCAGACACCAGTCCATCCATGTCTTTTTGTGTTCTGGCAAAGGTACACATGACTTCTCAGAGTAGGGCTCAATATTTCACAGCTCCAAGCACCAGAATGCCCACTTAGTTACTGATCTCAGCCCCAGATCTTTCACTTTTCCAGTTTAAGGGTCTCCCAGGAGTCCAAGTGCATAAATGGGTTCGTGCCTGCTAACCACATTGTGGTCACTGCAGAGGAAGTTAGAGGGAGGGGGCCTTAGGCTGGCTGAGGACTCGTGTGGGCCTGGGCTCGGTACCTCCCCCACTGTGGTCAGGAACTGTGGAGAAGCAGATGGGCCCAGGGCTGGTGCAGCCTGGAGACTCTGCTTCTGCATCCAGAGTGTTTATGGACACAAGTTTCTAATTCACAGTATCAAATGAGTTTGCTTTTCATGGCCTCCACCCCCTTAGTGAAAAAGAAGGGCTCTACCAATCTGCTTCACGATGTACAAAGCAGAGCCTCTGGCCGAGAAGCCCCCTCAGGAGACCCTTTCTGAGAGCTGAGTGAATGTTCTACAATGTATGTTGACAGCCGGCTGTGCAGAAGGCCTGCCTGCTGGGGACCCTGGAGAAGCCCTTTGGCTGAGCTGGCAGGACGTGGCCTTGGGAAACAGTGACATTTTCCTTGATAGATTAAGTGATGGAGGGTGGCTCATTGCCTGGGCTTCAGACTGAATGCTTCCCCAGAACCATGCTGTGCTGTTTACCAAACTTGAAGCAAAAAATAACATAAGGGATGAGGGAAATCCATACAAAGGGCGTTAGTAGCAATAGCTGACATATGCTTCAGACTGTCTGCCAGGCCATGTGCTCTAGTGGCTGTAATGGGCCCTGTGCTGTTAATCTTAAATGCAAGCCAGTGCTATGTCATTATCATGCCCACTTATGAGATGAGACCAAGGCTCAGAGAGGCCAAGTCACTTGCCCTGAGTCACACAGAGATAAGAGGCAGGATGCAATCTAGGCTGTCTGACACAGTCATAACACACAAAGCCCTAAGACCTATCATGATTAAAGATGATATTTAATACAGCCTACAAAAAAATAAAGATAGAAAACACAAGGACTCCTACTGCCTGACTCTTTCATTTTGAACTTTCTACCCATCCCTTCCCTTCTCACCAGCAGCCCTGACCACATGGCCACCAAGCCAAGTTGACTTCAGCGGACTGCTGTATCTGGACTTGCTGCAGACCCCTGGGAAGCTATTTTCTTTTATTCTCCATAACTGTACTGGGGTGTAAATGTTGTTGGGCAGCTGCATCTGGGGAGGTCTCTCTCTGCACACTAGGTGAAACCTCGACTTGGATGGGAGAGGTTCTTGATGCTGAATGAGAAAGAATTCTCAAACAGGTCGGACGAGTGTAGGTAAGGAAGGAAATCATTAAAGCGAGAGTCGTAGACAATAGCAATAGCTGTGCAGGCAGCAGAGAGTAGGGAAGAGCAGAGGGGGGAAAGGGAAGCTCATTGAACTCCTGCTCAGCACAGGGCAGGTCCCTTGCCGACTCCTAAAGCCAGAGTCACCTGGCGTCCAGTGTCTGCTTGAATCTGCATGGTGTGGGAACTGAGCCCCTACCACCCTAGGATTTGGGGGAGCCCTAGAGCACTCAATGGAGTGAGTTTACGTTCTGAGAACTACCCAAGGGCAAAGAAAGGAGATCTTCAGGCAGGCTGCTAAAGAGCATGATCACACACCTGCAGTCCCACCTGGGTCACCCAGGTGACGGGAACTTCCAAGCCCAACTCAGAGCTCTCAGTAGCCCTTCCCTGCTTGTCTGAAGCAGGACAGAGAGAGAGAACACTGGTGCTTAAGACTAGAAAATTAAATGAAATAGCAAAGTAACAAAAGATGATTACTACTAGAAAGGCTCAAAGACAAGATGCAATAAGCTGAGCAGTGATAAGTCTTTATTTAACGCAAAAAGTACACACTCAAAGGGGTGTGTGAGCAACCTCAGAGAGGAGGCACACTTAAGGGCTTAGGAGTCTGTCGTTTAAGGCTTTCAAGCATGGGGTGAAGGGTGGCAGGAGGATGAGGGGGGTGTAGTCTTGATGTGTGTGGTTTCACGATGTCTCCCTCTGGTGAGAGACATTATGTCACCATCCACAGTGAATCCTCTAGATATTCTGTAAGATAAACTTAACACAAGGATTTTATTGATCCTGGTCTTCTCCAAGATGGTGACCCTCAAGCACAGGGAACATATCAGTTAGGACTGCTTACCCTACCTTAAGATAGGTTGTTCGCTGATTACTAAAGGAAATGTTAGGAATCTTAACCTCCTAACTCCCTGGTTTTTAGAATTAAATCTTAGCCTTAAGATGGAGCCCCTCCTGTTCCTATTTATATCCTGGCATTTTTTATCATAGGCAGGAAAAGTTAATCATCAAGCTTGTCCCATGTCCCTGTCCTACCTCATTAAGCCCTGGAAGATGAAGCGTACCCTGATTCATTTATGCCCCAAGTAATCTGGTTTCTTCCCCCCTGGGGTCTGACCCACACCTTCTCCTCTTCTTCCTACTCAGTGTCAGCTGTCACAGATTGGAAGTCTGAAGATGTCATATAATTTCCCTGCCAATACTGCAGTTGGTGAGTGGCATGGCTGAAGGGCAGTGCACGTATATCAGAAAGCCACAGAGAAGTGACAGAGACAGCCACTCCTTCACGATGTGACTGAATCTCCCTCTGCCACAGGCCGCACTGGGCTGGCTTGCTGTTTTGACAATAACAAGCTAGATAGATAGATAGAAAGCAGGACTGTGTGTGTGTGTGTGTGTGTGTGTGTGTGTGTGTGTGTGTGTGTGTGTGTGTGTGTGTGTGTGTGTGTGTGTGTGCAGGCACACATGCAGCTCTCTGGTTGTTCGGATACAAAAGATGAAAATGCTGTTTGTGCTTTTAAAGTCTTCATAAAATTATCGAGTTCTCTGCCCAACTTTCAGCCTACAGGTGAGGGAAAACCCCACTGTGTTCACACATCAGCCTCTGTATTCTTTGTGGAAAGGGTGCAGAGGGTTCCTTCAGAAAGGTTAGGTGCTCATTTGCATGTTACTTGCATGTACTTAGCATATTGATTGCTCATTTCCCGTCAAGTGCTGAACACCCGGCCTCCATGGCTGCCCCTCCCTTTCTGCTCTTACCTTCCATCCACCCAAAGCAGTGGAATTTTTCAACAGCAAAAACAACATGTGAATTTGGGGGCTCCACCTTAAGGTTGCTCCTACAGAGCGATGGTGAATACTAAGGACCAAAGGAGCCATCTCTCGTTTTAGAAGATAGAGTAATTAAGGTTCAGGAAAGCCCCTCTGTCTCAGGCAGTACCTGCTCCCATTAGAAACCACCATAGGGGGAGGAGGCTTCAACAACAGGAATTTATTTCCCACAATTGTGCAGGCTGGACGTCCAAGGTCAGCATGCTGCAGAGTGGTTTCCAGTGGGGCATCCTTTCCGGCTCACGTCCTCATGCAGCCTTCTCTCTGTGTGTTCGTTCTAGTGTCTCCTCCCCTTCTTACAAGGATGCACGCCAGATCAGGACCCTTATGACCTCATGTAGCCTTAATTGCATGATGCCTTGCCCCCAAGTACAATGTCATGGGGATTAGGGCTATACCCTAGGAACTTTGGGGGGACACAGTTTAGCCCACAACAACCTATGTTCTATATTTCACCATAATCTAAAAGCCAGAGTGAATATGTAGATTTCATTGAGTTTCTTCTTCTCTTTTTCCTACTCCAGGGGCAGGGAGAGTTGTATACTGAGACAAGGCAGAGGTGAAAAGAACCCTAAAAATCTCTTCCTAGGTACCTGTGTTTCCTCCCTCTTGTTCTCAAGGACACTGCACACTCAAGTCTGCTGGGGTGGCCGCCCCGCCCCATGCCCCCTGCCTAAGGAGGCCTGCCTCCGCTTTGCTCCTGCCTGATGGCCGTGGGTCAGGACCACAGACTTGCCCACACTTCTCCCAGATGTGCAGACCATGCCGTTGCTGTGTTTGTTAAATTTTGTATCTGACCACTCCAACCTCGCCAAGGGGTCCCCCATTTGCTGGTATAATAGGTTGAGGGGATTTTAGTTCAGCCCATTATGTTGAGTCTCAAGAAATAACTTAAGCATTTGGTTTAAGGTGGTAATGTTCAGTCTCTTCATACAAAGAGTCAGACTTTAAGATTTTGGTCACTGTCTTGCCAATGGGTTTCAGGACCAACCAAGTTCACTATGGATTCAGTGAGACTGAAAAAATGACAATGGAACATTTCTGGGGTGAAAGCGTTTATATCCAGCTTTATTCCCACGGTGGCAGGTCAATCACTAGAATCCCGTTCACTCAGAGCGAGTCTGCATGCAGCAAGCCCGTCTCTGCCTCTGGGCCTCTCTGCCCCCTGCAGCCGTCTCAGCCTCTGTCCTCGGCACTGCCACCACTCCAGCCTCTGCTCTCCTGCAGCCGTGCCACTGTGTCGCCCAGAGCCCTGGGTGGAGCTCTTTATATAGAGTCAATAACAACGTATTGCCTACACGTGTGTAGTGAGCCAGCTGACCAGGGCCAGGTGAGGATCCTGGCTATAGGAACCTTCACTTTCTCGACAGTCAGTCTTCTGTTCCTCTCCAAGCCAGAGGTTGGGGGTAGAGGTATGCTGTGTCCTTCCTTTGTGGCTGAGGGCAGGAGACCTAGGTCCTAAGGGCATAGTGTCCCCAGGAGTCCACAGTGCTGCGCCTCTGAAGACACCTCGCCTTCCTCGGGAGGCACGACTTGAGGTGCTTCCATCCGGGACTGCCTCTGGGGTCACATGCTACCTGTAAGAGCCCAGTGTCCTCAGAGTCTCTTGCTAGTCTGAGCCCCAAGACCGTGCTTGCTCTGGGTCTTAAAGGAGTAGCCTGAGGCTTCTGGGACAGGAACCTTCCTCCAACCCTTCTGTCACCCTGCTCCTCCTTGACGAGGGTGCCTTGATTGGTGGCATTTGCCAGAGAGGGTTAGTGAGGCACACCGGAGAGGTGAACACCCTCGATTCGCAGCTTGCCAACCCACAGGCCTTGTTGGCACTCACAGCTTTGAAGTAGCTCGGCTGACTTGAACCAGAGAGATTTGCAAAGCTGAGTTTCATCTGTGGTTCACTCCTTATTTGAGATTAGGGGAGATCCTCAGCCCGTTCGTGGGCACCTTCGGGGCACCTCTCAGAGGCGCCCGAGCCGCCCGCCCTCCCGGGGCGGGGAGAGGAGCTGATAAGGACGCCGGCGCTCTGCACGCTTCCTGCGCCGCCCATTCAGGCCCAGGCCGCGAGTCTGCAGCATCGCACTACAAATTGAGCAGGAAGGCACTGATCACACAATGATTAAAGAAAAAAAAAAGATTTAGAGAGAGAGAGGGAGAGAGAGAGACTCAGCTGCTGAACCGAAGCCAAACGGGAGTTTGTTCCTGGCGTGGTTCGCAGTGCCCCGGGGTGAGTTAGCGTGCGCAGGCTCGCCCGCAAGGGCAGGGTGCGGTGCCGCCTGTGCTTTGGGAGCCGTGGGCTGCTTCTCATCTGCAGGGCGTACGAGCAAGCGGGTCTGCTTTGGATGTAATACAGCCAGGAGGGCAATTTCTCCAGGCGGTGATTTAAGCAACAGATCCAGAGATGGATTAAATACCCGGTTCCCTCCCTTTCTGGGAGATCTGCAGGTCTCAGGGAACCTGCCCCCAGCTTGGGTCCAGTGGAAATTCAGCCAAGGTGGAGCCTCTTATTGGCTGCTTGAGTGCCAGCCCCCCTCATTTGCATGATAATTATCCAATTCGTTAATGCCCCCTTTTTGAGCTGAGTGGGCTCATGGGAGATAAAAATGGGTGGGATCTCAAGGCCATAATAATGGCATGCCGATCCTTGAGAAGCATCTGATGGGTGTTTTTCCACAGAACTTAATTCGGTTTTGAATACGAATCGGGATGAAAACAAAACAAATCTAACAGCAATCAATACAGTCTCACCGCGGCGGGGGTCAGAGTAATTGAAGGCGAATCAGCAGGAAGCAAACCAGAGCAAACCCACAAGGGCTTCTGGTTCTGCGCAGGGCTCGCAAGGGGTCCTTCCGGGGATTCTTAGCTGGAGGCTCACAGCCTGGCTTCAGGGAGAGGCGTCTCTGTAGCCCTGGAGGCGGGGTTTCAAGGCCGCTGGCATGCGTGTGTTTCAGGGAAGAGGGCCCTCCCTTGCCATCAGGTCACCCATGGGGCCGTCCAGCGGTCCCGTTGTCTTCAGTGACACAGAAGTTTAAAACGTGACTCTGGGAAGGATTAAAGGCCCTGAGAGGAGGGTCGCCACCAGACCAGGGTCTTGGAGACGCACACTGCTGTCGGGGGTGTGGTGGGAAGCGTGTGTTTGTGGCAGGTGTGCTGGACGCCTGAAGGAGTGACAACACTGGCCTGGAGCCGGCACCTGCGTTTGAACCTTGATTCTGCCGCGTGCTGTGTGACCTTAGGCAAGTTTCTCGACCATTCTGTGCCTCAGCTTCCTTATCTGCAAAATGGGGATAGTAATGGTATGTGTCTCACAGAGGCTCTGAAAATTGAGAAAATCCACACGGTTTTGTGCCAACTCTGGCCCACAGCAAAGACAGTGGCTGTGGCTGCGTCCTGCTTGCTGGGATGGTTGCCGTTTTCATTCTAGGTCCTTTATGCTCCATGTTTCTAACAGTTTCTGCATTAGTTAGCAGGCCGCGTGTGTGTGGCAAAGTGCTCGGCACAAAGTGAGTGTAGCAGATATTCAGGGAATGCTGATTCAAGCCCATATTTCTTTCTGTCCAGCACAGCCTCCCCGTGGGAGAGCCGTTCAGGATGCCGGCAGGATCCTGGATTTCGAATCTGACGAAGGCTGCAGTTCTGTAAATCCCCTTCCTCTTTCGGCCTGATGGCAGTGCCTTTTATATGTATTTTCATTGCCTTTCTCTTGACAGATAAATTTTATGGCCTGCCATTGGATCTGCTTCCCAAAATGTAGCTTAGACATTTTTATTTGAGATAAACTATCACAGGAATAAAGATAGATACTATATTTTAATCTGGGAACATTCCATAGGAACCTTGTTTTTCAAGTCAGCATTAGTGGTGCCATCATTAAAGGATATGGACGTTTGGGGGAAGTTTACACCCAACTGTGACTGTGAACTTTGTCAGCCTTGGAAAATGTTATCTTTCTCTCTGAAAATGGCATTGGCTGTGGATGTAACACATGGTCGTGGATTGCAGTCCCCAAACCACAAACGTCCATTTTAAGGTGTCCCAGACTTCCTGTGGTGACGTCCTTTTGCAGGAGAGCCTCTGCCTGAAGGCGGTGCGAGCTGAGTAAGAGAGAGGCTCACAGCTCATGTCCTAGTGGCGCTGGACCTCAGAGGATGAGAAGACAGGGGATGGTCCTGAGCCACCCACAAGCCCTCTGTTTAAACTCGTCCCGTTTTGGAAACAACAGAGAGGAAGGTTTGGGTGGAGCATGGAGCTCGAGAGTGCGTGAGATGTGGTCACTTTGGGGTGTTACCCCATTGAAACAAACTTGCTTGTTTTCATAACAACAAAGATGCACACACTCAAGCCATATTATTTCTGGTACAGATGGGTCTTGGTGCTTCCATTTGGTAAATGTTATTCCATAGAGTAAGACTGCCAGCTTTGGTGCACCCAGGCACCCTGGGGCACTGAGCATGCCCCCCTTGCCCATGGGCCTTGCGTGCTAGAAGCCCGCATGCAGTTGTGGGCCGGTTGACTTTAGCACACTTCAGAGAACATGCCCCTGAATGATATTCTTCTTATACGTCTGCATGAAGCATAATAAATTAATTCACCACAAACTGAAGTGTGAATGACTGCTGTTGACTTGGGGAGCAGTCCCCAGTGACCCTGAGATGGTACTTTCCCAGGACGGTGACAGAAATGCATGACATCAGTGCTTCAACACTTTGAGGGGACCTTCATTCTCCTTGGCAACAGGGAGTGAGCCAAAGTGCAGGCCAGACCACACTGGAGATGGGTTTTCCTTTTTCTTTTTCTTTTTTTTTGACTTCTGTAGCCATCACCCAGATCAAGATATCAAAACCCTCACAGGTTATTTTTTGCCCCATCACCTGTGTCACCCATCCTCCCAACCCCCTTCCTATGGCAACTGCCTGTCTGTTCTCTGTTTGAGTCTGTTTCTGATGTGTTTGTTTTTTGTCTAGATTCCACATATAAGTGAAATCATATGGTATTTATATTTCTGTCTGGCTTATCTCCCTGTGCATCATGCCTTCGAGAACCATCATGCTGTCACGAATGGCAAGATTTTGTTACTGAACCACCCAAACCTGGGTCTGCTTGTCTGACACTCAGCAAAGCCAAATGCTGACATCAGGATGTAGTGAAAGAACGTGGCCATTTATTGCAGGGCTTCAGGCAAGGAGAATGGGTGGTAATTCTTCAGGTCCCAAACTCACTGTTGGCTTACAAGCAGGGTTTTTAAAGGCAGCACTGTGGGAAAAGGTTGGCTGGTATGTGGCCAGCTCCTGCCCATCCTCTGATTGCTCAGTGGGGAGGCGGCAGGGGTCTGTTTCAGGAGTCTCAGCCATCAGTGTCTGGCTGCCCTCAGGCTGGGGTCTACTTGCTCATTGTCAGGAGGTGGCCCATACAGTCGGTCTCAGTTGCGATAAAACATCTCAGGAATACGGGACTCAAGAGTCTACCTGTGACCCTGAGGGGCAGCTAAGGGCCCTGTGTCTGGTTTGCTTTACCTTGGTTTGCAAACTGCTGTTTTCTTTGAAGTCTAATGACTCAGTCTGATCACCATTCTCTGCGTCATCTTTGAGGTCTTGGGTTTCTCTTTCTTTATGAACATTGTGAGGGGTTTCATCAAAAGGCATCCCTGTACGGTTCCAATCTCGGTCTTTTAATGGCTGAGTAATATTCCATTGTGTGCGTGTACCACATCTTACATATCTGTGGATATTTAGGCTGCTTCCATACCTTGGCTATTGTAAATTATGCGGCAGTGAGCATAGGGGTGCAGGTATCTTTTCAAATTAGTGATTTTATTTTCTTTGTGTAAATGCGATAGTTTTATTTCTGGACATTTTGCATGAGGCTGTCTTTGCATTCCCAGCTTCTCCCAGGGGACATCTACTTTTGGATTCACTCAAATCCATGGTTTTTTTTATGAGAGTGTTTCATTCCCCCAAATGGCAGAAACTAACCGAGGGTTTGAATTTTCTGGAATTCAAGCTGTAAAATGAATTAATTTGTGCCTTGTTAGAACCTAAAGACAAGTTCAAGTTTTTGGGGTGGGGTGGGGGGAAAAGGACCTACTAACAGAAGAAAAGATTTGGGCTGAAACTGTATCTTGAAAACATGAGGTTGCATTAACAGATATGGCAATAAAGAGGATGGAGAGTCTGTCACGTATTGGGTCACCTTCCTTACACAGCTGGGGCCAGCCTGGGGCCTGTTAGAGAACAAACATGACGTGACTTTAACCTTCAAGGCACTTGGGTTAATAGGAAAGGTGTGCAAATACCCAAAGGTCATGGGGGCTGGAGTGACCTGAGTGCCGGAAGCTGCCAGTTCTGCCTCTGGGGGATGAGCATGGGGGCAGCAGGGAGCCTCTCTGGTCAGAGAAGCATTTCTAAAAGGCGGGGAGTATCCACCTTCCCGAAAGCCACCTTGGCTCCGAGCAGGATGCTCGGGGGTGGGGGTGGGGGCGCTGGGAATGGAGACTCTTGCTCTTCCAGAGGCTGGCACTGGGGGCTGAGGGTCTGCAGAAGGTCCTGGAGCTCACAAGCTAGGGGCATCCAGGAAGAGTCGTATCTCCTTTCTTTACAGATGTGCCAGCTTCCTGATGGTATTTCTTCAAGGTGAATGTCAGCAGGAGACACTCAGCTTTGCTGGTTAGGAATTCGGCTACAAAGTGTGGCCATTTGAAGTCAGCTGAGTGGCCTAGGGGGAGGGCTTGCTCTGCGAGTACACCTCCAGGTATCTTGTTTTCCCTTCCTGAATGGTACTCTGAGCTTTTTAAAAAGTCATACCTTTCTCATATAAACAGTGATCCTCTGTGCAAATAATTCTAGAAAAACAAGCAAACCCCACCCATCTCTTTGTCCCCTCCTGTTCCCAAACCATGGCTCTTCAGCACCCTAATTTGGGTTTAGGAAGTGGAGGGGAGTCTGGCAATTGAAAGTGAAATGTCAAGTTTTTTAGTTGGGTAACACAATCTGAGTGTCTGTAGTTCTGTGTGGCACTGAATTGTTACTATTCTTAATATTGTGACTGAGAATCCTGGCCGCAAGAACCAGGCTGTCTCTCTTTGATGTGCTGAGGATACTGGAGTTGCTTTTGCCAGAGCTGAAAATCCTGGATGTCTCTGGATGTTATATTTCTCTTGGAAAAAGGCTCTTATGGGGCCAGTACAAAGAGAATTTTTTATGCTTTTGTGAGGGGATGCCAAAAAATATATAAGAACAACAGCAACAAAAAATCTACCATCACATTTATACCTTAAGTTTACTGACAGCCTGTCACAAGGAAATAAAACATTGATATTCACTTTGTGGGCTTAATTTAAAATGACTTAGTCAAAGAAAGCAGGCACTTGCTTTGAACTACCTGCAATCTAAACACAAAATTTGACATTAGGGTGTCAGGTGAACCTACTGGGTGCTGTGACTTCCTCCATGCATCTATACTCTCTTCTCTCTTTTCCACCCTGTGTCCCCTTCAGCCTCAAGGTCCATGGGGCTCCAGGGAAGCTGGCCACACCGTGATCCCATTGGAAGTGCAGTCAGATACCTGCGGGTGTGCACAGGGGAGTCTGGAGACAAAGAGCTTCCTGAACGTTGACGTGAAGAGGGCCGTCATTCACTCTCTTCTGTGGGACTGTGGGGTGTGCTGGGATGTGGAAATGCTGCAGTCATCTTGCTGGTGGAGGAGGCCAGCCAGGGGGCTGTGGGAGTGGAACCAGTGTGGACAAAGCTGGCCATCCTGCTGGACTTCCAGGAAGATGAGCCAGATAATTCCCTTCATGTTTCAGCCTCTTTGAGTTGGGGGTTGTGTGATTTATGGCCAAGAGTCACATGGAAGCCAAGAGCTTTGGAGCATTTTCTTACTATTCACATTGGAGTTGGGGTCCAAGCAACCCAGAGCAGGCAGGGGCAGCTGTCTTGGCCCTTGGGGTGCAGCATCTCCTGCTCCCAGACCGACCCCAGCATGCCTGGGCGTCATCTCCATCCCCAGTGGGAACACAGAGGCGGAGGGTCTTCTGCTTCACTGGCAGTTCTTGAAGGCTCAGAGCCACTTTAAGGGTGGTCACAGCAGCAGCAGAGGGGCCCCTCCCTGAACGATCGTGTGCTTTTAGTGGGCTGGGAGGTGTGACACCTTCCCAGCGTTCCTGCATTCAGATCACCCTGAGTAGGAATGAGGGTCCCAGGCTGTAAGTGGCAGAGCCAGGGCTTCCTCCTGGCTGCCAAGTGGCCCCTTTCATGAG
The DNA here is from genome assembly GCA_032199065.1 of Smutsia gigantea. NCBI lineage: Eukaryota > Metazoa > Chordata > Mammalia > Pholidota > Manidae > Smutsia > Smutsia gigantea. The sequence continues at coordinate 212,607 of JAVSCE010015544.1, forward strand.
CTGTCACTACAGCAGCTCTGCAGCTCTCAGCGGACCCAGTGCCCAGGCCGCCTGGGCTGGAGTAGATGTGCTGAGGTTCAGGGTCTTCCCTTTGATGTGGCTGCTTCAGCCAATGCACACTGCATTTTGCAAGGTGTGTGATACAAATTGTATCCTGGACTCAGTGGCTTCTTGTTATGAGCCATTTTAAGTCACATTAAGTGATGTTTCCTGGGGTCAGCAGAGTGTGGGGCACCCAGGAGGCACCTGTGCTTTGGGAGAAACCTGGTTTGGTGATTATAAGAATTGTGACAAGACCTTCCTTTAAGGTGTCTTCATGTGCTCTCAAAGTGGTAAGTATTTTCCCTCTGGCATCTCATTCTTCTTATCAACCCTCTGAATGAGAGATCAGCTCCATTTTGTAAGTGAAGGCACTGAGAGGCTAAGTAACTGTCCGTGATCAAGCAGATTGAATCTTGTAGGCTCAAGATCTGAACCCAGGTCTGGGTGATTGCCAGCCCCACCTGGACTCCTCACCGTTACATGGACCTGGTCCTAGATCTGGTGTCCTTTTGCAATTGGCTTGTGTAGGTGAAGTCGAAGAGCTGGAAAGGTCTGACTTACCTGGCCAGCTAGCAACACCACGTTCAAATGCCTCCAGGTCCCTCTGCCTCGTCTTCACTCTGCCTGCCAATGAGCTAGATGCCCTTCTAATATTGGCAAAGCTCTGCTCTTCTCCCCGCAAAATCAGTGACTTTAGCCCCATACTCACGTGAGCTGGGAAGACTGTAGGGGAACAAAACATCCCCTACAAAAATGTCATAATCCATAATCCAAACATGAAGACCATGCTCGCTATTCTGCTGTGGTTTACCAATGTCCTCATCACAACATACTAATAAAATGCACTTAAATTCCAATAATTTCAAAAGACAAATCCTTGCAAAATAAACAAATGTTACTTTGCTTCATAAAAGGGTACAGCAATTCCTCATAAAATCACCTTAAGCTTAACCCTGACCTCACCTGCTTTAATTATGCGTAAAAGCCAGGCAGACTCCCTTGCAACAAGCAGGCATTCATTACTTGTAATTCCTATTTTATAACTTTTTTGTTTGATCTGTCCCAGCATTCATTCTGAAGAAATTCAACAGAATAAATGATTATTCTCCCCAGCTACTCAACTGCTGCTTTGAATATGTGATGTGGCTACGCATGTATATTATTTATGAAAAATTGATCACTCTAACATCTCAATATTCCTTTCATGCTCTGTGGATGTGGACTTACTAAGTCTCCTCTGAGACCCACAGCTGGCCTGGGGCACGTGGCCGCATGTGAAGGGATGGATGAATCCGCTGGTTTGGACAGCATGTCCTCCGCAAGGAAATCAGGGGATTCCTGTGCACAAGCTGCTCTCATGTGCATCTGAGGAGCCCTGGCTGGTTTGGGGCGTGTTGCCTGCATTAGCCTGAAGGGCAGCCCCTGGTGAACAGGGAGGACCATATAAACCAGAATTGGCTCATAACCAAAAATACCTGGCAGTGTCTCTCTAAGGACCTTCTTGGGAAAGCAGCACATGGCCTGTGGGGAGACCCAGGACGCAGCCTCTGATTTGAAGTCTGTATTTTAGGAAGATCCGCAGCTGCTTCCAGTGCACATTGAAGTCAGGAGCCACTGACCTGGGCTCTCTCCTGGGGAGTCCCTCGGTCCTCTTCTAGGTCTTAGGGGACTGAGTGGGGGAGCCTACCTGACTGTAGCTGTCCCGGGGGCCAGACCCAAATGTGCCGTCTCATTTCATTCTCCAAATGACGATGCTTAATGGGAAGCACTGCGGTCCTCACTGTACAGCTTAGCAGCCCAAAGTTGCCCCGTGACCCACCAGGACAGCAGCTGGACCCAGGGCATTTCCTCTGGGGCCATGCTCCTCAGGCCGGACCCAGCTGCCTGACTACCGCCCCAGCCCATGGGAGGTCCAGACAGTCCCGTTCAGAGACCCATCCAGGCAGCAGGGTAGCCAGATCATGTCGGATTTGGGTAGGTCTACAAAGATTTCTGGTCGGGAGAAAATGTTTTGTTTTGAGCCCAAACTGAGGGGATGGTGAAAGAGACACAAAGCGATGAACTTGGAGCTAAAACACTCTTCATTTTTCCCACTGACTAATTTTCATGAGGCATCCGATGCTCTTTAAAGGTCAAATATTACTGTTGTTCATTTCCTCATCAGTTAGCTAATCAGGTATTGTGCATTCGCCTAAGGTCACAAGTGTTAGTTACTCGTGAAAATAAAACCTGTCCTTGACTCTGTAAGGGGAGGACACGACTCGAGTACACTCTTGTACAAACAATTTTGCACTCACAGCAGGTGTGTTATGCACAGATTTGAATTTGGGGAGGTGATGTTATTTCAGGTAAAGGACCCTGAGTCCCACGTCTGGCCGCTGTGTGGGGGCCGCAGTCACCAGAGCCGGTCCGGGGGGCCAGCGTGGGAGCAGGAACACTGTCTGCATCACGCCACCAAGAGGCACTGAGTTCCGCAGAGGGCCCAGGGGCCCCAGCGTTCTCTCCTGAGCGGCGGCATGCCGAGCCTGCCCGCCAGCCCGGGCTGTGGGTAAGGTGGTGCACAGCGCCTGCCCTCGTTGTGCCGACTGTGGCCAGTCAAGCAGGTGAGAAGAAACTGACTGCTAGTAACCGGTAGTCTGCTTCCCGTCTGGGCATCGTCGCCGCGAGCAGGAGGCTATTCCCCACCGGACAGGAGACAGGAGCCCAGGGGCCGTGAGCGCCGACCACAGCCACACCCCAGGGGCGCCTGGCGCTTGGCCTGACAGAGCCCTGGGCGGGTTGTCTCTGGTCCTGAAGTGGTACGAGCCGATCCCGTCGCCCCCTCTGTCGCGGTGGAGCACGTGGGGCCGATGGAGGAAGGCTGAGCAGCTCTGCCCGGAACCGCAGGGTTGAACGGAACCCGCTGGGGCCCACGGGGCGCCGGCCGAGGGATGAGGCAGCGGAGACCCTCGTGCCCGAGCCACTCCCGCCGTCTTCCGTTTTCCCTTACTGTCTCAGCGGCTGTGTGCGTGTGAGAGGACCCACCCCAAGCAGTTTAGGACAGGAGCACCCAGAGGGCTCTCGGACTTCCAGCGAGCAAAGCTGCCTCCCTGGGAGCCCAGAGCCCAAGGCTGAGCTGGGCTGAAGGTGAAGCAGCTCTTCTGTTCTGGTTCCCGCTATGGGTTCATCCCCCGCTTGGGTCTCTACCCCTGCACTACACAGGGACTGGTTTCCATCCATACAAGTAACATCTGAGAAAAAGGGCAGCATCTCTTTAAGAGGTGGGGATGGGTTTAGATGATTCTGATTGGCCGATGGGAGGGGGGAGTGGTCCATGCTCAGGAACAGGTGCTACTGATGGACAATCTCACCTGGATGTGAGGGATGGGGAATCCTGTTTTCAGAAGAAAGGGCTCCTGTGGCTCCTGCCCTGAGGTTGCTGACCATCAAAGGATCCTGGTTCCACGTTATGGTCCCCGTCTCCAAAGCCAGGTTGTCCTCTGAGAGTGCAATCACCTGTCCCCAAATCCGCTCCACTTCCTAACACCTTTTCTCCCTGCCATTCTCACTGTGTTTGGGGGCCCATCATTCAAGGGGACACGTGAGCCGTGATGCCACGTGGTCCCCCAGCTTCTGGATTTACTCTGCTGTTGTCGTTGCTGCTTTTGAACTTTGCTGTGATAATGGGATTCTGCTACTAAAATCACTTTAAGTAAGGCCGTGATTTTGATTTTTTTATTTGTATAAGTGGCTTTGCATTTTAAATGTGGGTGTGTTCCCCAGGCTGTCCAAATTCACTGTGTTTTGGAGCCCCTGTGGGAGGGCCCAACCCTCATTTGCATGTGTCACAAGTACATGTGTGCACACACTATTTCATGCACATATGTCACAACCTCCATCTTAGCACTCCCAACATTTGTTTACTTTGTGCACTGTTCTCCGTACACTCACCCATGGACTTAATCTGATTTAAACAGATAAAGGCTACTGTGCAAATGAGCTCCCCTACTGCTCTGCCCGCAATAAACACACACACATACACGCCATGCTTCACTGGGTACGGCAAGTCAGGAGACACTATGATTCATTAGTTGTCAATACTGTGTTCAAATCGCCTTCTTAGATATATGACAGGCTCTGTTCTTCCCCTCCAGCTGCAGCAGTGCTGGGCTCATCCTGGGTTGGAGATGCCAGCTCCCCTCAGAAATCACAGGCTGTGATGACTGCTTAACATAGTGACCGCCCTCAGAAGCCCCCGAATCGTCATCTGCAGAAGGTCAGCCTGAAGCCTGTGTATAATGGCTGCTTCGTTGAGATAATTAGTTATTTTCCTTCAATTAAAATAGGAGGATGCACAGAGCAGAACATTCGTCATAGTTAACATCCAGTGAGAGGCGTCTTCAGACCGATAATTACTCCCAAAGGTGGCAGGACTGATTTGGGGGCCTTTTGACAAGTTGGGTCTGATGTGGTTGTTTCTCTGAAAGTCAAGAAGCCATGACCATTTTCACTGTAGGCGAGGTAATTTTGGCATCGAGGGGGCCTGGGACCTTGGAGAGCCTGGGGAAGATGGGCACAGCCTTCCCAGACTCTAACCAACACCCCAGTGTCCATGCGGCAGGCTGCCTGAGCCTGGGGCTGGGGTGTCCATAACAGAGGAGCAGCTGACCCCTGCCTTCTGAACATGCCTGACAGCACGGCTCATTATTCAAACAGATGTTTCTGTTTGTTTCAGATTGCTATTCCAGAGGGAATCTGGCTTTCTCCTTTCCAAAATGAAGACTGTATTTCAGTTTGTGCAAAATGTTAGGTCCCCCAAATACCCAGATCGTTGGTGGAGAGGTTGATAGCTCAGGGGAAGGGGTTAGGAGAACAATGGTCATTCTCCAGATGCTGAACATTTCATGTTTCTGTGCTGGACTTCCGGCCCTTTATCTTTGTCTATTGAATGTTCAGAATCCTGGGTAGCCTTATGCCGGGGCTGGCCCTGCCCCTCAGCAAGCCGGTTTTGTGATCTGCAGCTACAGCCCCCGGCCCCTGGCTCACAGCCTGAAGGGTGCCAGGCCCCTCTGTCCACAAGCCCATGTCTACCCTTTGCTGTCACACGTATTCTGTTCACTCCCACAACACTCAGTATTTTTCCTCTGATTATATAAATAATTCATGTTCATTATTTAAAACGTATAACAACATGTAAAAATGAAATGAAGAGAGTAAAACCCTCCTGAGTTCTCATCACCCTAGTTTAACCCCTGAAAAAATGTTGGTGACTATATTCTTTCATGCCAGTCTTCAAGCACACAAAACACACACGCGTTTTTCTCCACTTTCCTCTGTTTTTGAAGGGATGGACTGACCAGTGTATTCCTTTAGGAATCCCTCCAAATCAATCAAGTCCTAGATAAGACTCTTTTAAAAAATGGGTTGCATGCTAATTTTTGTGTGGATATACCATAATTTAGTAAACTTTGGGCCAGCAATGGACATCCATTTGGTTTCTGGTCCTTTTCTTTTTTGCCACACAACAATGCTACAATATAGTTTATATTTATGTACCCTTATGCACCAGTTCATCTCTAAATCGCCAGAGAACACTGGCCCCTGTGCACTGAGAAGAAAGACAAGTGGTTCTTGGCAGAGCTTATCTCATGATGGACACATCACAGGGGGGAGGGGGCGGGCAACGAGGGAGACGCACAATTCCACTGTTGTCTTGGAAGAGAGTTTGTTCCCATTGCACGGAATCAGTGGAGATGGTGGGTTATCTCCTCAGATGTGTGATGCTCTCAGCCATCATATCATTTATACTTTGCTTCCTGTCCATATCAACCATACCTTCAGCTGCTGGGAAGCCCCAGGAATGAGTAGCTGAGGGATGTGTTGGACAGCAGGCAGTGGAAGTCTCCCCAGGTCCCTCCTGGATGCCCAGCCTCTGTTTACCTCTGTTTGCATCCTCTCCTCATCCATATCTAGCTTCATGATTCTCAAGCAAATAGCCATTCATGGGAAACGTATTCTAGGCTAGGGAGACAGTATTCCTGTCTCTAGATGTTTACATAGGCAGCAGATTGAAGGGCATGGAGACTGAGTGGTGCTGTCCCAGATGGCAGTACTAAGGGTTTGGGTGGGGGTTAGAGAAAGCAGGCTTCAGTCGGTTAGAATAGGCACATGTCTGTCTCCACTCTTAGAAAGAGTTTTAGGTAGAGGATTCTGACTTCAGAATGCAGGCAGAAGGGCTAAATTCTTTGGGGTTTGGAGGCAAAGTGAAATTTGGATAAAGTAGTAACACAGTCGGAAGTGGTCTTAGGTCCTGGCAGAATGGAGTCTCTGGGCATGGCCTGCACATCAGAAGTTAAGAAGGTAGGACTAGATTTTGGTCTAGGATCTGGGTTGACTCTGTATGGCCTTGTGGGTTAGGAGGTCAGGTTCTGAGCAAGGGTTGCAGGGGGTTCTAAGGGCAAATTATGTTCAAGCAAATCTAGACACCCCACAAGCTCTGGTTACATCTGACTCAATAGACTCTCACCTGTGCATTCTGACAGTTGATTCTTTCTCCCCTGGGACCCCAGCCCACCTCAGATCTGAGAGCTGTGCTTCAGGGAGTCAGCCTAGGCATTGACAAGCATGTCCATTTGCATCGGGGCAATGAACGACTTCAGGTTTGGGTAGGAAAGGCTGAAAATGGCAAAGTTTGGCAGTAATGTTTTTTTCTACTTTAAACTCTCATGTAGCTTTCCTGTGGATGATGTATAACTCCATTTACTGTTGTAATCTGGGTAACAAAATGAATACTCCATCATTGTACTATGAATAGTAAATTAACCTAGATAAAAGTGTTCTGCATCCAATCAGAACTGTTAAGTAACTAGGAGACTAAGATCGGTGAGGATGTTTCGAGGCAATTATAACTAATGAATACACAAAGTTCAAGAGGGTGGATGGTTTCAGGGGCTTTCTGGTCTCCAAATGAAATTAGGGTAGGTGGGAAGAAAGCTGAAATAATTTTGTAAAAAGGACAGATTTATTGATCTATGCAGGGCCATTTAGAAGGGGAAATGAGTTCTCAGGGGAGACCCTGGCGTATTAGGCATCAGCATATTCTTTAAAGCTCGTCATTCACCGTCTTGTATAATCAGCGAGATCAGACCAAAGGGGCGATGCTTTTGTGGCCTTCGTCCCTTCTCGCTTCAGCGTGGCAGATTTTCAGTCTGTATTAACAAATACCATTTATTGTGTTTTAAGTGTAAAATTAAACCAGACCAATTGCAGACAATATGGAACACACACCAAACACAAAAAAAGCAAAGTAGAAACAAAACCAATCTATGGGTAATCCTATCACCCAGGGACAACCATTATTGACATTTTGGGGTAAACAGTTTTTTTTTTTCCTATGCATATGTATTATATGGTTGGGGATTGTTGTAGATTATTCTGTTTACTTAAAAATAATGGCTTTAATATTTTGGAAAAATGATAAGCTTACTATATAAAATTCAAGCCATACAAAAATCAAAGAAAGATATTAAAAATCACCAAAATCCTCCCCTAAACTCTCACCCACCAGAAGTTAACCATTCGCAGTGCCAGCCTCCCTCCAGTTTATGAACTTAGAGAGAAACAGGGCAATTACCTTCTCCAAAACGGGGATGACCCTGGACATGGACATGCTGTTTTATGCAAAGAAAGTATTTTGTTTTTTAATTTAATATAAAAAATAAAATTTAAATGGAAGGGTCTGCTGGACTCCAGGCTGTCTCCCAGAGATCCTGACGATTCTCCCACTTGGCTTTCTCTGCTTGCCTTGGGATATCTTATCTCAAGGTTTGGCTTTCCAGACAGCAGTGGGGCTCCTAGTAGGCTCTCAGCAGCACGGTCTTTCTGTGCCTCACTTCCAGCAGACCCCCAGGCTGGAGGCTCAGAAGCCCAGACATCACAATGGCCCAACACAGTAGCCATGGGTCTCTTCCGCCATCAGACCAGGTTCCTAAAGGGACCTCCTTAGCTACACCACCAGCCCCTACCTGCAGATCCAAAAGCAAGATGAGCGAACAAAAACACCAAATGGAACAGAACTTCCAGGAGTTAAGCTGTAATGAGAGTGAATTAAGTCGGTCGTGTGTGGTAAAAGCAGCAGTAAACTTGAGCATGAACGTTCCATTCAAGGGGACAGACAGACAGACCCCCACAACCTGTTCTTGCCACCTGGGCATCAGGGTCCAGTATGGACACATGAGTTTTTCATTTTTCAAAAGGAGTCAAAGGCCTAAATTTTTTTTATTAAAGTGTCATTGGTATACAATCTTATGTTGGTTTCAAATACACAACACAGTGGTTCAACATTTGCTCATATTATCAAGTCCTCACCCCCTCCAGTGCTTCACTGTCCATTAATATAGTAAAATGTTACAGAGTCATTAACTGTATTCTCCATGCTGTACTACTGTCCCTGTGACCAACCTATATTGTGATTGTGAATTACAGTGCACCTTTATCCCCTCTCCCCCACCCTTCTCAGCCCCTCCCCCTTGGTGACCACTGTCCCTTTTCAGTGTGAGTCTCCTGCTATTTTATTCCTTCTGTTTTGCTTTGTTTTTATACTCCACAAATAAGTGAAATCATTTGGTATTTGTCTCTCTGCCTGGCTTATTTCACTGAGCATAATGCCCTCTAGATCCATCCATGTTGTTGCAAATGGGAGAATTTCTTTTCTTTTTATGGCTGAATAATATTCCATTGTGTATATGTATCACATCTTCTTTATCTATTCATCTATAGATGGACACTTAGATTGCTTCCATATCTTGGCTACTGCAAATAGTCAAATGCCTAAATTTTAGAGTGAAATCTCCTTATCTACCTATGCTGACAGTAAATTTAAAAATTAGAAACAGTGCATAAAGCAAACAAAACCTGTCAATGGGCAGTCAGACTTACCATGCTGTTCTCAGTAAAGTTTAGAACAATTCGAGACACCAGTTCAATCTGAGTGCCAAATAAGTGGCTGATAACTTTAGTGGAAATGTATCCTATGCAATAGTTGGTACATATTCACACAAAAAATTACGCATTGTTTACCTGAGATTCACATTTAACTGGGTATCTTGAATTTTCCTTTGCCTGGACCCCCTGGTCTTAGGACATGCCTGGGCTGCAAGGAAGCTTGCCTAGGCTTTCTGTGTCTTCCCTGGTTCTGTCCAGATCTGAGTTTTCATTAGCTAAGTGCAACGTTTGTGTTTTGGTCTATTTCCTTTTATTGATAATATAGATTTTCCCCCTTGCTATTGTTTTCTTATTTTCTTTTCGTTTTCAGTGGGTTTTGAGGGATAGCGGGATAAACATACACATTCTTACATCCTCGATGGACAGTTTCTAAGGTCTGCTTTTCATGTAACATCACATCATGTAAATTTCCTCACCATTCAGTATACTTAAAATACATTTTTCTTGGCTGCCTATACACCCTCATGAATTTTCCAAACTTATCTTGGGTGAAGTTCAAGTATATTTAATGCTTAGAAGTCCTGTGTACAAATATTAGAGGCAGAAACAGAATCGCAGATGACATGATCCATCTCGTTTGGGGTGCAGTGCCCAGGACAAGTGGGTAAAGAGCCCCCGACAAAAGGCCGTCTCCGGCTGTTCTCAGGAGCTCTGCTCCTGGTCCTTTCAGAGCTTCAGCGGCTCCAGCATCTTTACCTTAAACTTATCAGTGAAAGAGTTATTTTTCTCCCCCAGATCATCTGCGAACCCCTTCCTGTAAACTGGTTCTTTGTGGGATTCTGATGAGCTTTGTAATTACGTGTTTTATCTCAAGGCAAACCCTAAGCAGTCTGGTGTGATTAAGGAAAGTGCTTCTTCAAACTATTGTTTTTTCTGGTGGGAATGATTCTCCTGTAATTAGGCCACATTGTGAAGAAACAACTTGATACATTGGCTTATTTTGGTTTTGACAATATGATTAAAAGTACTAGGCTTTCCTTAGCCAAGTGCTGCAAAAACTGTTGATGTCCCATTAGCTATCACTAGGACCTAAAGTTCTGTTAAGAGAGACGGAAATAAACTGACAGCAGACGAAGGAAGGTGCTGCAGTGTCCTGTCTGCAGAATCCGTTTGCAGGTAGCTCTTCATAGCACTGGCCCACTGGGAGTGTAAGGTCGCCCTTGAGCCCACCTACCACTTCCCAGGATAAGCAAACTCCATAAATAAAGTGGCTGGTGTCAGTCTGTTTTGATGGGATGGAGCAGTGGGATGACTCCATTCAACTTTCTGTATTGTTTTTCCAGATTTAGTCAAACGTAGTGTAATTCATCATTTGTTTTCATTTTATGGCAGTTTTTAATTTTGTTGGTGGCTTTGATTGCCTATTTCCTGACCTTAAGAATCCCGTTATGTAGACAAGAGGCCATTTGTTTCGCATTTTGTATACCCGTAAGCCAGTTTTCTCTTCTTCAGAGAGAGAGGGCCAGGTTGGTCTGGGAGTCTGTACCCAGCACGGGAGGCGTCAGTGGGCAGAGTTCTTGCTCTGGACCCTCGGGGCTTGCTGGCCAGGTCACAGGGTCCATCCCTGTTTGCACAGCCGGCCCCTTAGTCCAAGCATTTCTGGTGAGGAGATGAAGAGAAAAGAAAAATAAAAGAAGAAAGAAAGAAAGAGGATGGGAAGGAGGCAGACAGGGAGAGGGAATAACAGAAAATCAGTTTCACTGTAGTCCTGCGTGAAGCAGGACCACTGGGGGCCATTTAGGAGGCCGTTGAGGGTATGGAGATGGTCAGAAGATACCATGGAAATGTTGAAGTCTCATTTCACAGAGAAATCAAATACTAGGGGCTCTAAAACGCTAAAATATCCGATGACAATGTGCACCTAAGATACCTCTCAATGTCTGAGGCGCCACGAGAAAGCCAGCTGCATTACAGCAGTGTGTGGGGAGACAGACCCGCAGTAAGAAGGAAAAGCACGTACACTGTGTCTCCTTTCCCACATCACAGGCCCCAAAGCCCGCAAGATGCTGGCCCGGGAGTCTCTTGCTGGCTGGAACACGACTGGGTTTTCAGATGTGATTGACTTAGCATGGCTGTTGCCAAAAGCTTGTTTTGACTTGTAAACAATACAAGTCTGGGAAAAACAACAGTGACAGAGGAAGAAGATGTAATGCTAAGTTACGATTTTTACAATCACACTTCACAACCAGTAGCGTTTTTCTTCCTCATTCTTCTGCCAGTGTTTTTCCTGTTATTTTTGCCAACCTCTTGTTTCTAGACCACTCGCCAGTGTGCTCTCTTGTGAAGTAATTGCAGGATTCGCTGCTGGAAAATGGAAGATGGTCTCAGCTCCCTCAGACACCTGCCCCATGAGGTTTGAGATTTTCTTTCTTCGTCTTTCTTTCCTTTGCTGAGTCATATGACGCTACTTTCTCAAGGCTAGCAGACAGCAGGGTACAAAATAAAGTACACACGTGCTTTTAAAAGTAGGTAAATAAGAATTACTGCACATAACACAACACTTAGCTCTCATTCCACCGACCAAGGAGTCTCCTTTAGTCTTATTCTTTCTTTGGTCAAAGTACTGCCTTTTGCTTTTGTTCCTCTGTTCTTTATGCTTAAACACTGCATCTGTTTGAAATCTCTGATAAGATTAAATTGCCAGTTAGAAAACTTCCAATTAGGATCCCAACATGGACTGGTCAGTCTTGAGGACACTTACCAAATCTTTATTAAGTTGAAAAGGCGAAAGAATCCATTTATTTTTCTGAATACTATCATTTTTTATTACCAAGAGTATTTCTTTGTATTTGCCCCACTGGCCACACAGGCCCCGGCAAGCACTCTGTAGTGCCGTCTGGCTGGCGCCTCTCCGATTTCCTTGCGTGTGCTGAAGATAGAGTCCCCCAATCCTCTCTTAAAAACAAACTTACTGAGAAATGTCCCATGGAAAAGAGGGCCATTGATTCTGTCTCGTGGGGCTGACTGACTGTATTCTAGTGCAGAGTGCCCGGAGAATGTTTATAAACTGTTGAATTTCACCCACAGAAAAACTGCAAAAACATATTCCTAGTGGTTTTTCGGGAACAGCTTTCTGAGGCCTGTCCTACATCTCTCTTCTTGACTCCATTCTTGAGTTAACCTCCTGCATCAGACTTCCTGGGAGTCCTTGAAATCACAGGAATCAGAAGCTGGGAAGGGGGAGCACCTTCCCCAGGATATTGCTCAGTGCTTTAGTCATAAGCCTCCTAATGCCCGTTTTATGAGCGGCTTAAACCTTGTCCAAATATAGGTCAGAAAATTATTGGGGCTTTATTTACTTTCTCTCCTTTCAGGGCAGCTGACTGATATGCCCCTCTGCTGAAAGGCGCTGAAGAGATACACTGAGAACATAGTAGGCTGTCAATAAATATTCATTGATGTGATGACAGGAAGAGAGAAATAGCATTTTCAAATGGGGCTAATGAAATCAGAAGGCCTAAAAATGTGCATATGATCAAGTTGCCATTTTAAAATCGAATGTGAGGGGCAGAATGCTGCAAACACTAAGCTCCGTAAGATCAGTTCATCGGTAATGATCTCATATAGGGTTCCATGAGTTTCCTTGTGTCTCTGTATGTATTGCTTCCTGGAATGTGCATCAAACTCTGTGAGTTACGTGCTCCCTCAGCCATTGGTCCATCCACGAATACATACCAGCGTCTACCATGCACCACTACTTGCAAGCCGAGCAGTGATGGAGGAAGACTGACCCCTTGCATGTGGAGTGTACATTTTAGCTGGAGGGTCAGCAAACTGTGGCCCACAAGCTAAATCCAACTCTTGCCAGTTTTTATATGACTTACAACCTAAGAAAGGTTTTTATATATTTTAACAGTTGAAAAAAATCGAAAGAATCATATTTGGTGACATGTGAAAATGATATGAAATTCAACTTTCAGTGTCTCTCAGTAAGGGTTTTATCAGAACAAAGCACGCCCACTGGTTTCCATATTGTCATACACAGCATTTAGTGGTGGAGCTGAGTAGCCAGGACAGAGACTCTGTGGCCCACAAAGCCTAAGCCATTTACTGTCTGACCTTCACAGAAAAAATTAGCTGGCCCTGGTTCTGGTGGATGAGGAAAGCAAGGTGGAGTGACTTCTTTTAGATGGTGCCTGTTTCCAGACCCATTTTCCCTATCACACGACATGATGTCTTTCTCTGATCTGTGAAGACCTGAGTGTTCTTGTGGCCTCTTCCTGGCAGGCCAAGCAGCAAGGTCACTGGGTCTTAGGGAAGTTGCTGCATTCTGGGGGAAGCACCTTTGCAGGGTGTGTGGCCCTTTGCCATGGACACTGTTCCCACTGGGCAGGGGTGCAGGGTGGACAGTGATGTCGGGAGGGTGGGTGGAGACTGAGGAACCAAGGTCGGCTCTTGCACAGCCACTGGGGAGGAGTCCCTGGTGATGGACGGATGATGCAGGTGAAAGCCCGCTACCCGCCTGCTAGCCTCCTGACTGTTTTCCTTCAAGCAAAGGCTCTTGCTTGATATAAAAGATCACCATGATTGGCTTTTTTTTTTCATATTTATTTCCTACCTGTTCCTTAAAGAATTTAAGGAGTTTTCAACCGAAAGTATACATATTCTCAAAATATAGAAGGGTTAAATCCCTAAATCCCAATATGCCAACTGTTTAGTTTGTTGTTAACCATAATCGAGGAGTTTCTGATAATATTTTCATGTGTTTGAAGCAATCTCTCTGTAATTCACAACATAAGATTCTTACCTGATCTTCGTTCCTTGGACAAACCCTGAAATACTGTCTTCAATGAACTAAGTATTCACGGTCCTTCTGTGTCCTTGCCAAACGTGAGCTGCTCTGAGCCCCTGTGGGTGGATGCTGTAAGAACTTCAAGTCTTCTGTGGACAATGCTGACCGGCATCCCCTGATAAGGACTTTGCTTAACATGAAGAAATTTTGTTGTTTTGCTCTCTTTTACAGTTAAAAACACCCTTTGTTTGGGCTCAAATTAACCTCTGTCTTGTTCAAACCTAGTATTTCCCCATTGTGTCATCGGTAATTGTTCTCTGTGTATCAGAACCACTGCACTAGGACCCTGAGCCTTGACCACTTTGATTTCTGTTGCTCCTTAACCCCAGAGCATTTGTCTGTACCCCTGTCACTGGAGTCACATGCTCACTTAGGCCATCACCTCCCGGGAGGGCTGGACTCCTTAGCTGTCTGCACCCAGGAAGCCCCTGCAGACCCTGTTGATGTTCATTTCCTTTGGAGACCAGCACAGGGGGGCACTCTCTGGATGGCAGATCATATTATTACAGTGTGGCCCTGGAGACAGCTGGCCCCAGGGAAAACCCATCAGTTCCTCTGTAGGTACTTTATTGTTTTTGAGCTCAGTTGCCTCATCTGTAGCCATGACGATCCCAGTGTTGAATGCATAGTGTGTGCAGAAGGCTTCGTACCTCACAGAAGGAAACACTCAGGTGCTGTTGTGGTGTCAACAGTATTTTTATCGTCATTTTCGTTCTCAAATGAACGTAAAGTGACAACCTTATCCCAATATTCTAGGTCTCAATGATTTGCCATTTTTCCTACTTAGTGTCTCTGTCTGATGTCTCTAAATGATCAGGTTGTACCTTGGGGCCTCTGTATTGCTGTTCTGCTCTGGCCTCTCTGCCTCGTAACTCTGTCTGTTCTGAAGCCATGCAGCCTGCAGGTCCTGATGAAAAATTCCCAGTCTTTCTCTTTCTTTTCATCCAGCAAGAGAAAGACACCTGGAAGTCACCCCTCAGCACCCTGGCTTCAGTTGTTACTGTTGGGAATTCTGCTGTTAGCGGCACTGTCCTCCCCTTATAGGAAATCCATCTGTGTTCTTGAGTCGCATTTAACGTAAGTAGATAGGGCCTTTTAAAAATGTATCTTTTTTGGTACCTATTTTTAATCTTTCATCCATAATGGAAAATAATGCATTGTTTTTAAATACTGCTTTGCACCTTTAGCTCTGTTCTCCCCTTCAGGAATTCCTATTAGACGTATGTTGGACCGATTTGTTCTATTTTCCACGTCACTGAATCTTAACCACTGTCCAGCTCCCTTTCTCTCTGGGTTGCTTTCTGGGTAATTTCCCTATATCAACTCCAGGCTACAACTCCGTCAGCTGCTATCTGCTCTTTAGCTCATTCACTGAGTTCCTAATCTCTGTGGCTGCAGGTTCATTTGGTCTTCCATGAAATCTTCCCATTCTACTTAGACCATGTCTTACTCTCACTCCTGGCTTTGATTCTTTTTAATGTTTTTAGGTCATATTTAACATACTCCATTTATAATAGAATGTTTCAGTTATTATCAGTCTGACCTGTTTGTCTTGCCAACTAATGCTCACTTATGGCGGGGTGTTTCTTCATCCATTTTGTAATTTGCATTGTGAATCCATGTTTGGTGGGGTTTATCTGTGGGAACCTTATGTGTCTTCATCAAGGGCAAGTTCCTCTGTAGAGATTTTGTGCTTGTTTCTGCCAGGTGTCTAGGGTTGTGGCTAGTTTTAGGCCACTTTTTTTAATGTAAAATCTGTGGCTTGGAGGTTTAAGGATCATCTGAGAGTTGAATTTTGAATTCCAAACCAATGTGAGATCCAGGCCCTGGTGACCAGTTCTCAGGAGAGCCTTTCCATTTTCCCTCCCTCTGTGAGGCCAGGCAGAAACAGGCATCTGTTGTGGTGGATGATCTGTATTATCCTCTCACCAAGGGGGCAGCTTGTTGAGGGTCCTGATTTTGTGAGGGTCTCCTTGCTCTGTTCTTGCTGGGACATAATTGTCCAAGTCAGTGTTCTCAAAGTGGGTTGCCTAGACCAGCCTGTTCAGCATCACTTGGGAGCTTTTAGAAATGCAGCATTCTATGCCTGACACAAGACCAACCGAATCAGAGACTTGGGAGGGGGCCGGGTTCCAGCTTCAGTGGGCCTTCTTGGAGGGCCACGGCTGAGGCGAGCCAGGCTGGCATCCTCCGTGCACACACCTGGTCGGCCATTTGCTCACCTGGTTGCTTCTTTGGTTTTAAGCTTTTTCTTTCTTTCTTACGCCTAAGCATTCTTCTTTCTTTCCAGCTCTCTTGGCTATGCTGATAAAAGAATGTTTACTAATTTTGACAGCATGTCTAAATAATAATAGCAGGAGTGTTTTGGGTTTTCTCCTCTGCTCTATTGCTGGAACCAGAAGTCCACAATAATAATTTTTATTTGTGAGTTTGTTTATTATCATTCCTAACCACAGGCTGGCAGCTCTGTGAAGGCAGGGACAGGGCCTGTTTTGCTGCTGACCGGATATTCAGCTCCTACACGGGGAGGGGAACATCGCAGTCACACAACAAATATCTGTAGGATGAATAAATAAATGAAAAGTGAAGACATGAAACCCCCACCATTTCTTTAGGAGCACATTCCATCCCAGCTAGACTGGACCATTTCCTGCACCCCCTGTAGTCATCCCCCCTTCCCCAACCTCCAATATGGGATTTTTGCTTTGTTTTCCTGCCAGTCTGTGAAACTGAAAGGCACAGCCTCCACAAGCTCCGCCCACCATGGTTATCTTTCCTTTCCGAGTCTAACCACACTGCACAGGGAATCCCCTCCACCTCTGTTCCTGATCATTTCGGAGGTGAACAGACTCTAAAGTCAGGCTGCCTGGTTTCGTTTCGTGGCTCTGTCTCTTACCTGGATGTGCAACCTTAGTCTCTCCTCCTATGTGTCCTCACCTGCCCCAAATGAATCATTCCGGCACACTCATGATGTGCTATGAGGGTTAAGTGATATCCACAGAGTACTAGGCACAGTGCTAGCACACACCCAGAAGGCCCAACTATTATTTTTGTTTTCTGTGTCTTTCTTTTCTCCACAAGCATCCTGTAAATTTTGTTTTCCAACCAGCCACCATATTGTCTAGCACAAAGAATCTTTACAGAATGAATAAATGAATGAATGCATGAGCGTCATTTCAGATAGTGGCAGATCAGAGTGGATCATGCACTCTGGATCCACTGCTTTCCCTAATAGTCGTGTCCAGTCTAGGCACTTAATGATACCATCATATTTAAATCCAACTGTGTATTTCCAGATGGTCTCATATCAATCATTTCACTAAACTAAATATATATATATATATATGTATTACATGAGTAGATTCCCTTTGTTAAATATATTAAATATCACACAAAAGAATAAAGTTCCCCTTGACTCACAGACAAACCTGGTCCCCATTCCATCATTTCTGCTGATTTAGTGGTGTCTTTTCAGAACAATCTCTACCTAGTCATAAAGTAGATGTGTACTTGTGGAAGTATAGAGTCTGTGGGTGCGTTAAATGTTGATGGGGTTGTGCCATTGATACAGTTCTGCAGCCCAGTGATTGCACCTTGGAAACCTTGCCCTGTCAGTGTGTAGGACTGGCTTATTCTCGGTAACAGCTGCTCTGTGTTGCATAATGTGGAAATGCAGTCCCAAGTCCAGCTGTCTCCTCCATCAGTCCCATTAGGCTGTTGTGATACACTTTTATTATAAATAATGCTGTAGAGAAAAACCTTGGAACTGACAGTCTTTGCTTGACTAGACTTTAATCAGGCTTCCTGAACCTTCTGCCAGCAAGGCCCATCCATGTGCCTCCTTGTAGAATCCAGTTTTAGCAAGAATCCTAAGTCAGTGTAGGAGAATCCCCCGTGCCTGTTGTGTCATCACACCCCTTGCCTCCACTCTCTCAAGTCCTGCAATGAGACTGACTCTCCGTTCATATTATGCTTCGATTTTTTTCCCTGTTTCCTTGCAGCTTTGTTTCATTTTGTGAAAATAGATTAAAAACATTTTAATCTACATATGTATTGTGCTTGCTTCAAGTTTTTCAACCGAAATTACTAAACTGGCTTCAGGCAAAACTGTCCTTTGACAGCGCCTCTCCTCTTCTCTCAAGCAATTGAATTTATTTTCTGTCACACTGAAGAGTGGGGTCTGTTTTAAAAAGACCCTGAGATGGAACGCACACACATACACAAACACCAATGTGTGAATGCCTGCAAGCGGGGATGGGGGGCTGGTCACATCCACGTTCCCCTGTGAATACAGTACTAAGAGCAGGCCTACACTGATCCCTGCCTGCTTTGAAAAACTGCCTGGATAGCTAATCTATAGGTGACTGGCTACCTCTGAGCTGATTCGCTGCCGCCCCCGCCCTCCCCCTTATTCTGTCTCCCTCTGCTGCTCCGTGGCCGCACCTGGTGCTATGTGGAGGCTTCTGTAACTATGAGGCTGCTAAGAGTAAACAACAGAACGTCACCATATTCAATGTCCTGGATTAATTTAAAACATGAGAAATGCCTTGAATTCATCAATGCAAAAGGGAAAAAGAACTGTATAATCATAAATTACTGACAGCCATGTTTTCTTTGCTTTAAGTCTTGAGAGAGTGTGTGTGTGTATCTGCGGGGTGGGGCTAAAAAACAAGGTATGCCTATGATGTTTTTAAAAAGTCGAAGAGAACATACAATCTAAGAGATCTGTCTTTCCATTAGTGCAGATCCGAATGCCTTGTCTCTCAGTCTAGAATAAACCATTATTCCCAGCTTACTGTAATTCTTCAGGTCTCTGTAGATTTCTCTCTCTCTTGTATTTAGCAATAATGGGAGAATACAGTGCTCACTGTTTTGCAACTTGCTTTTTGCAGTTAACCCGTATTTACAGATTATTTTACACCAGCGCACACAGAGGTACCTCATTTTTTTCACAGCTGTAAGATACTGTGCTGTACAGATGCACCTTGATTTATTTAAACAGAACCACAGCATGTTGTTCTCAATTGTTGACTATAATAAATAATACTGTGAAAAAAAACCCCACCAGCTTATGTATGTATCTTCATTTCATGTAAGTGTATCTCCAGGATAAATTTGAGAAGGTGGAATTCTGGGCCATAGGATATGTACATTTTTAAAGCAAGATTTTTATTGAAGTATAACAATCATGCAGACAATGTATAAATCAGAAGTGTATCTATCGGTGGCTTTTCACAAACAGAGCACATGCTGGGACTGTCCCAGATCAAGAAAAGATGACTAAATGAGAGAGGTCTCTGGTTCTGCACCCAGACACAATCCCAAGGGGTGCCCACCATGCTGTCCTCTGTCACCACCGCTTAGTTTTCCTGGCCTGTGAAACTTATGTAATGAAAGCACACAGTAGGTGATTTTTGTACATATGTTTGTGATATCTACCCATTTCATTGTGTTTGTATCACAATAATTTGTACATTCTCACTGCTGTGTAATGACTTAAAATATAAAGCATTCTATAGTTTATTCATTCCAGTGTTCAGGGATATTTGAGTTGCTTCCATATTTTGTCTGTTGCAAATAACACTGCTCTAAACATTCTTGACATATTTTCAGTACTTGAAGTGTGCATTTCTGTTAAGCCTATCCCTAGGAGGCAGACTGTCTGGTCAGAGACTGTCTGCATGTTCAGCGTTAGGTGAAGAGATGTTCAAAGTGCTGGTGACATTCAGTACCCTGCCAGGAGTGCATGTGGCTTCAAGTTTGCTCCACACCCTCATCAATATCTGGTACTTTCTGTCTTTTTAATTTTAGCCATTCTGGTTAAATACACAGTAACATCATGTTTTGGGTTTTGAATTTGCATTTCCATAGTAATTACTGTGGCTGATGACCTTTTCCTAAGTGTAGTAGCCATTTGGTTCTTCTTGGTGAGGAAAAGACTGTTCAAGTCTTCTGTTTTCTTTTCCTTGCTGGTACGTCTGTCTGTTCTTATTGATTTACAAGAGTCCTTCATTATAAACTGGGTCAAAGGCCTTTGTCGGACACCTGTACTGCAGAGCTCCCCTCCTGCACAGTGGCTGGCCTGTGCTCTCCACATTTAAGGGTAACTAATTAATCACTTTGCTCTGTGCTTGGTGCTACTTGTGTCCTGCTGAAAAGTGTCACCTACCCTGAGGTAATGAAGATATTCTACACTTTCTTTTAAAACCTCTAAGCTTTGCATTTCACGTTTGGGTCTGCCACTTGTCTGGTTTGGTTTTTGTGTTTGGTGTATATTAGGAGTCAAGATACACCGTCCTTCCCCTGTGGAGACATGAATGACCTGGGCCCTTTGCAGACAAGACCGTCCTTGCTTCTCTGCACCGTGGTCCACTTCAGCATCATGACTCCAGCAACTCGTGTGTGCAGGTTGGCTTCTGTCCGGTTGGCCCAGCTGTTCCCCTGTGCTCTAGGGGGCCCTGCCCCCACAGGGGTCCTGAACAGCAGTCTGGAGGCTTGCCAGAGTTCCTCCTCCTGGGCAGAATCTGAACTCACATAATTTTACTCCTCTTAGCCCTGGAAACGGCTGAAAACGCAGCCCTACTTTTCTGCTCTCCTCATGGCTTCTTAGCCGGTTGCCCCACACAATTCAGAGATGAAACTACAGAGAATTGGGCTCACCTTTTAATACGCCCCCTTTTCCAAAGGATCTTGGTCCCTCATCTCCTGGCAACCCCACACTTCATTTTCCTCTCCTCAGTTCAGTGAAACAGCAGGACGGTGTCCTCTGCATCCCGGCGGGTCCTGCTGCCCAGCCCTGCCCCGCACACACTCCATTGGCCCAGCAGGAGACTGAAGGTGCAGACAAGCGCCCAGAGCGGTGGAGCCTGGCTGCACGGGCCATGGGGCAGCGCTTGGTGCTTCCTGGATTGTGACTTCCATTTTCCTCTCTTGTTCACAGTGGCACTGCTGCCTGCTGTGAGCTACTCCTCTGTGGCCCCAAGCAGAAACCCAGATATGGACAGTCTAAATTTTGATAAATATAACTATATTGTTAATTCCCTTCTAACAGGTTGCCCAGTTCGTGCAGTATACATGCACCTTAGATAAAATCGTAAGAAGCTGGTATTTAAATGGAAATACAGGTTGATCCCAAGATGGAAAATTGGTATGTTTCCAGCTATGCCTTTTGGGTCCATTCATAACATTTAATCTGCCATCATTCACATAAAATATACTTGCAGCCCACATCAAAGGAACACAAATAAGTCTTTGATGGTTTAATAGGTGCTGTCAGGATAATGACAGGTGCCTGACCATCTTCATGATTTCAAATATGCTGCACACTTTGTTAATGACACTCACCTTCTGATCTCCTTTGAAGCATGATTACTGGTCTTGGCTGGGAAATGTGACCTAAGGCTTACACACCAGGACCGCTTGGCAAGGCCTGTCCTTGGCTTGAGGCTGCAGCTACTTGAGCACATTCAGGTCAGGCAAGAAAGCTCTCTGTTGCATTCTGTGTGTGTGTGTGTGTGTGTGTGTGTGTGTGTGTGTGTGTGTGTGCATGTGCGTACATGCATGTTGTGTGTGCTGGGGCAGGTGTTACTCAGTTGAGATTAAAGGCATCTGTTAATAAGTAAGCAGTCTCAGTACGGTTGAGGACAGAAGCTTATTTCAGAAGTGAGCGCCTGATGGGTACATGGTCCCTACACTGCTTTTCCTCATGATAAAGAAGACTGTGTCATTGTCCACTTCTTCCTGCTCTGTGCTGCAAACCAGGGAAGCCTCCTTGTTTCTGCATTTTCCTTTAGCATGGAAGTTCACCAGGGAGTAAATAAGACCAGAAGGAAGCCTCCAGGGTTGGAGAAAGATTATCTGTGATGAAACAGAAATGCCAAACTCTCCAAGGCAACGCACTTTCGCCCAGCTGGATCCTTTCTTCCTGTCCCTTCTTGGAGGATGTACACTCCTGGCTTCCATTTCTATGGCTTATTCCTCCCAACCTTTGGGGAAATATTTGGGCTTAAAACAGAGGGATCCTTGTTCACGTTCAGTTTGAGTCAAGGCATGAGCCAGCTCAGGTGTGTCTGCACACAATCATTCACTCAAATGCAGACCTTTTACCAGAATTAGATATTCTCAACCCTGTTTGCTAATTAGAAGCAACAGAGGGGGCTTTTTTTTTCCTTTTTTTAATAAGATTTTGATTTAGTTAGTTGAAATTGCCCAAACTTAAATATTGTTTTAAAAGCCACTTGTATGATTGTAACATGCAGTTGAAGTTCAGAACTCTCCTACTTCTCACCATCTTCTCCACTGTTTTCTCTGCTCTAGACACCCTGGCCTCTTGGGATTCTCAAGTACCTTGTGGTCTTTTCTGTCTCAGGGCCTTTTCACATGCTGTGGTCTCAGCTTTGGATAATTTTCCCCCCAGTTTTTACCTGACCAACTTCAAATGGCCTGTCAAGTCTCATTGCAAATGACCTACACTCCTGAAGCCTGTACAATGTTGCTCCCTTTTTCATGACACTTAGTGCAGTTGAAATTCTAAAAATTATTCGGGGAGTATGTGTGAATAGTTTCCTGCACCAGACCCATCCTCATTCGTGTGAGTCTTCTTCTCTGCCATATCTGCAAAGCCTCGCTGAGGGCAGCCCAGAGGAGACGCTGACCATCGGGAGGCGCCAACCAGGTCCTCTGTCCTCCCTCCCTCCCACCATCCAGCATTTCCTGAACAGGCACAGTGCTTAGCTCTTCCAGGCGAGCTTGCTTGCCTCACCATGGCCATCGCCGCTCACGGAGGCTGTGGATCAGTGGGCTGAGCTTGGAGCATAATAGCTCTTCACTGTCACAACTAAGACAGTCACGGTTTTTGTTTCTTTTTGTCATGACCTTTATTCCCCCTCTGCTGTCCATTTGTCTTTTCGTCGGTGATAGCATTATTTACGTACTGTAAAATGCACCAAGTTTCAGCTGCGCTTTGGTAAGTTTTGGCAAGTGAACGCAGCTGAGTAGCCATGCCCACAATCACGACATAGGACGTTTCCCTCACCTGAGAAGGTTCCCCAGAGCTGCGTGCAGTTATCCCTCCCTCAGCCCCCTCGCAACCACAGATCTGCTCTTATCAGTACCGTGTTTGCCTTTATCAAGAATTTCATACAGATACCCTCAAACAGTATATGATCTTCTACGGCTGGCTACTTTCACTTCACATAATGTTTTTCAGATTCATCCACGGTGCTGACATCTTAGTAGTTCAGTCTCTTCACTGTTGCTAAGCAGTGTTCAGTTGTTTGGATGTCCCATCGTTTGTTAATCCATCCATTGGTTGATAGACGTTTAGGCTATTTCCAAGTTTTGATTATTGTACAAAAAGTTGCTGTGAACATTTCATGCAAGCCTTTGTGTGCATGTATGGGTTCATCTCTCTTGAATAAATAGCTGCAAATAGAATTGCTGGTCCATGGTAGGTGGTTTGTAAGAAACAGCCAAAATATTTTCAGGGCAACCGCCCCGTTTTCCTCTCCACCAGTAGCATATGGTAGGTCCAGTCTCTCCGTGTCTGAGCCAGTGCTTTTCATTTCAGCCATTCTGGTGAGTGTGTGGTGATAGTCATTGTGCTTTTATTTGTGTTTCCCTGATGACTAATGATGTTGTGAGTTTTCTCATAGGCTCATTTGCCATCCACATATTGTCTTTGTTAAACTGAATGGTTACGTGTTTTTTGCTCATTTAAGAAAAAACTGAGTTATCGTCTGGTTTCTGGCTTGCGTTTTTACTTATTACAATGATTTTAAAGAACAAAAGTGAAACATTTTTCTTGAGGTACAAATTATCAAATATTTCTTTTATAATTTGTGCTTTTTGTCCAATTGAAGAAATATTTAATAAGCCAAAGTATGTATTTTCTTCTGTGTTTCTTTTTTATCTAAGAGTTTTTTATAGTGTGAGGTCAAGTTTAAGGGTTTTTTTTAATAAACTTACAGATATCCAGTTCTTCCAGCACTGTATATTGAACAATTAGATCAATTTTACATTCCATTTTCCTTCTTTCCTACCTTGTTTTGTATTACCTGATTATTTTATAATTCAATTTTATTTCCCTAATTAGCTAATCACTGTATTCCTTTTTAGCAATGGTTTCTGTGGGGTTATAGTACACATTTACTAATTTACCATAGTCTCTGTTTGAATGATGTTATCCCATTTCACATGTATTGCAATGCCATACATGGTATACTTCATATCCAAAAGAACCCTGGCCTTTCTGCTATTGTTGTCACCTCTGTTTTAAATCCTAGCTTGTATTATTATTTTTAAGTTAAACACTTATCTAGTAAGAACATTAAATGGCAATAAAGCTATTTCATGTTTACTCACGTTTACCACCTGTGGCTCTCCTGGGTCTTCACATGACCCAGACTTCCCTCCATTCTAACTTTACCTCTGCCTGGGGAGTTCTCTACTGTTCTTTCCATGCTGCTGACTTGGTATTGGATTCTCCTAGCTTTCTTCCGAAAAAGTCTGTTTCACCTTTGTTTTTAAATATTTTTAATGATATAGAATTTCTGGGGTGAGAGGATCCCCAGGCCCTTTTTAATGTTTCAATAGTGACATTCTTCTGTCTCCTGGATCACGTGGTCTCTCTGGGCCATCTGCTGTGCTGCTTGGTTTTACCCTTTTGTGTGTGTTTTCTTCTTCCTTGCCTCTGGCTTGCTATATATAGGTCCTGGTATGTTTTTCTTCATGTGTCTTTGCTTGGGGTCATTTAGCTTCTGGGATCTCTGACTTTATAGTTTTTCTTAAATTGGAAAACATTTTGGCCTCCATTTCCTCAAATATATAAATAATTCTCCATTCCTGCCTTCCTGGGTTCCAGTTATACGTGTATTGGACTGCTTCATGCTCCCATGGCTGCCTGGGGGGTATTTCCCATCTGCCTTTGACTCTTTTAACTATTGGTGTTTAATTTTGGATAGCGTCTGTTGCTATCATTTCAAATACACTAATCTTTACTTCTGCACTTTCTAATCAGCTGTAATTCCTAGTTATTTTTGTTTTTTTCAGTGCTAAAAGTCTGAATTTTTAAAAACAATTTTTTCCTTTACTGAATGGAAGAATTATGTTTACAGTCACTCTTTAACATTCTTATCCACTGATTCCATCATCTCTGTCCTTCCTGAAACTGTTCCTATTGATTATTTTTTCTCCTGTTTTTCTTTTTTCTTTCTGTGGCCTGGGGCATATTTTCCTGCTTCTTCATATGCTTGGTAATTTTTGATTGAATGCCAGACTTTGTGACGTGTAGATTTTTTTGGGTGTGGTATTTTTTATTTCTTTAAAAATTATAGTTAATTAATCCTTTGAGGCCTGTTTCAGGCATTGTCGAGGTGAGTCCACAGCAGCCTGAAGTCCAGGGATAACACCTTCTAAATGCGCAGCTGTCTCCTGTCCATGGGGACTTCTCCCAGACGAGAGCACACTGCGTCATGAATGAGCGTTGGGTATCGTCCCACCTGTTGCCTTCTAGGGCTTCTTTCCCCAACATTAGCGGTTTCCATATACATATGCACTATGTAGCTGTCTTGAGGGGACCCCTCTGGAAATCTCCAGAGTTCTCTTTCTCTCTCCCCATGTGCTCTCTCCTTACCTGTCTCCCTGTCCTAGGAGTCGCTATCCTGCCCGTCCTGGTGTCCGCCGTCTGATGAGTGTTGGCTCGTGTGTCTTACCCTGATTGCTAGTTGTCTGAGAAGGGACACTCAGCCCCGCCCCTGTTATTCCATTATGGCCATAAGGGGAAGTCCTTCTTCCCCTTTTGGTTTGTTAAAATTAGGAAATATTTTCTTGTATCTCTTTGGCCTGTCATCTACTTTTGCCTTGATCGTCCAGAAATGAGGTGTTATTTCGGCTAATAGCCAAGTGTGATATGTTCATTGGGAAAACAATGATTGGCAAATTAGAGAATCAGGGTTCTAGCTATATCTTTTGGTTTCAATAATCATCTTTTTTTTCTTTTATTTGTCCTTTTTTGAAACTTTCAATCCAAGAAGGATTTCTTGTATCAAAAATCAGTTGTGTTTCCATGAATATGTTGATTGACATTAATCCTTGCAATGAAGCTTGAGTTAAATTGAATATATATAAATGCATGTTTATACATCCATGTATTTCTAGTTTACTAAGTGGTACTTAAAAAACTTATTAACATGTGTAAATCAGTTTGGATGCATACAGATTAAATTATTCCTAAATGACACAATAATTTTTGTTACAATACTAAAATGAAATCACCTAAGGAAAAAGGTACTTTTCAATTTCTAAATAAAAAGGAACTTTAAAAAAAAACATTCTATTTTCTCAGGCTCTAAAGCACAATTATTTATATGGATGATAGAAACTCTTTCTTTTCAATATTCTTTTTTTTTCTGGAACTAGAGTTATGGAGATAGGTCGCAAATTTCCTTGGCTAAATTTTACACTTAACTATGCCTTTTTACACATGGAACATGTCAGATTTCCAGATTCCAAACATTTTTTTCTCCTACAAATCACCTAGTCATTAACTCAAAAGTGAATTGATCGACAGTAGTGAAGTGAACACATCATCGTTCATTTTTATTAGACATGCCGTGACATTTAAAAGGATAATGCCATAGCCGAAGAAATAAACTAGAACTTTGACTGTTAAACTGATAGAACACGATAGTCTCTGACTTTTCTGTTTATTTCAGTTATCTGGAAATAAGCGGTGGGGAAAAAAATGACTGTTTAATTTGGAAATATAATTCTCAGGGCAAAAGCAATTCCCCAGGAAAGTGAGGAAACATTACTCGAAATCTGCTTTCTGTGAATAGTCCAAGTGGAAGGACAGGCCAGTCATATTAAAGTCTCTCCATTTGAGTAGGTAGCCCTTATCTAGCATTGTAAATCCACAGAACAAGCGTGGCTGCGCCAACCAACTTTCTGCCTGGGAGGCGACTATCACGCCCCAGTGGTTCCTGGTTCTGGCTGGCACCGCACGTTAAAAGTAGTGATTAGCATATTTTCAAATGGATGTGTGTTCCCTCTTCCTTAGAGAACTTATCTACAAAGCCTGATTTTGCATTGAGGAATGCGAAAATTGTCATTAAAATAACCAAGACCTCTCCTGGCTGGAAATAGTCTCATCAGCTTTGAATAGTATTAGAAGTTGTGACCTTCCCAGATATACTGCAAGTCTGTGTGATCACAGGAACAGGGTGACCCTTCCTGACCCACCACCAGTTCTGTTTCAGTTGGGCCAGACAACCTGAACGCTTAACAGATATTCCAAGATATCCCACGGAGCATTTTGGAGATCACCGTCTCTGAGACTCACTCTTACGTGGGCAAGAACCTCATCAGGGCTCCGCCTGCGTCCCCCTAAATGCGCCGACGGGCGACCCGGAGAAGGAGGCTGCCGTGCCGCGGCCGTCAGTGAAATCTCGACTCTTGGCTGAGGGATTTTTCTGGATTAGAAGATATTTCTCACTGTACCAAAGAGTGCATTGATTGAGCAAAACAATTTCTATTTTCACCCTTGTCCTGGATGAATGTGCTGGTGAGTCGTTCAGCTTGAAGACACTTGGATTCTCTGCAAGTACCTCTTTCTCCCTGGCTGACCCGGTGCCGGGGTAAATCTGCATCTCCACAGAAGTCTATCCCTGTTCTTGATGGATAAGCAGAGCTGAGAAGAGAGAATTGGTTACGAAGGGCCTGCAAGAGGTCTCTAGACCCTGACCCTCAAAATGTCCTCACTGAGAGAAGGGGAGAGAGTTGGAGAGGAGGGGATTGCTTTTATCACTATGGCAATAATGTTTCTCTCCCAAACACTACTTTTTAGCAGTGGGGTATTTTAACCTCCTTGAACTTTAGTGAGTTTCTTTAGAGGGACACACAATGCAGAACAAATGTAGAAATATTTTCATGCATGGAGGTAACACAAGAAAAAGGCCATCAAAATCCAATTCATATTCAGAAAGAGGAGTAAAAATTTGCAAAAATTAATTGGTGGAGACAAGATATGCTGTTAATAAAGTACTGTAAATGAAAATTACCAGAGTATCAATTTCCTACTCTGCTTTGGAACTCAGCCCAAGAATACTAGCAGACTCCTAAAAATAAGTTTTAATAACTTTCCTTTTTGCTTATATGAGTCTGTAGGCAAAATTTTCTGGTTTTAATAATCATTTCTGATGGTAATAAGTTCTCCAGTGTTTATACCTTTCTAACAATACATGGCTATAATTACTGTAGCAGGGAATTTAATAAGTCACAGAAAGTGGAAAAAATATGACATTGTATTTTCTGAAAAATATTAATCCCTCCCTTTGTGTTTTCATAATTTGAATGTTTTGATCAGGAATATTTTTCTGCAGTGCCTCTTTGCCACTGAGGAGGATACACACCCTGGCAGAGAGGCACATGCACACCCTGGCACCTGCTCCATGTCATTCCCTCTCTGATGAGTCATGGCTTCATACGGCCCAGGGTCTTCCGAGAAATTGCCTGGCTAATGGTATGATGCCTGTCATCTGTGTGTATTGGGTTGAATAAATGCATCATTCGATCAGTTTGGCCTATGTCTTAGTCATGCCTGGAAGCTAAAGCCCTTTTCCCTAAGCCACCTATCCTCCACACTCCCTCCCCGACACGTCACTGACTCTGCCAACCCCCCTGTGGCTGTCTCTCAGCCTCCCTGCCTCACTGACACCTACTTCTCAGTCTCCTCGGTTCAACCTGTAAGTCACTAAGCCAGGGCAGATTTCCCCCAGCAGCCACTTGGCAAGGGCTGGGACATGCTTGGTTTCCGTGTCAGTCCTTGGAGTGGAGGTAGGGGGACACTACTGCCATCCAGAGGGTGGAAGCCAAAGATGGTGCTGAACATCCTGGAAGTCACAGGACAGCCCATATGTAAATATTCAGCCCCAAATCAATAATGCTGAGGGTGAGAAACCCTGATGCAAATGTCAACCTCCCAGAGCGCCACCCGGCCTTTCCTCCAGTCTGTACACCTTGTGCCCTCTGTCCCTCCTCCTGTGTGCCTCACTTTGGTGACCCCGCCTGGTCTCTCCCAGATCGTTCAGTTCCTGTATCCAGCTGTGGGCTTTGTATGTCCAAGGGATTTCAAACTTACCGGCGCCAAAATAGATCCCTTAATCTTGGACATAACTCACTTCTCCTGGTCTTTTTCATCTTTGAAATTGGTACCAGCATTTGCTCACCTGCTCAAGCCCTGAGCTGTCCAATATGGCAGCCATCAGCCATGTGGCCACTGAACACTTGAAACATAGTCTGAACTGAAATTTGCTCTAAGTATAAAATGTTCAATGAATCTCAAAGACTTAGTACCAAAAAGAAGGATGTAAAATATTTCATTAGTACTTTTTATATTGACTACATATTAGAATAGTAGTGTTTTGGATATGACTGGCTAAATAAAAGACATCATTACAATATTCGCCATCAGCAGATTTAATTTACATACATGACCAACATTATATTTCTGTTGAACTCTCACCCAGTGATTCTTGTAGTCCATCAGTAATCCATATGTGCATCACCCCAGGGTTCTTAAATGCCCCACTTCTCTGTCTTCACCACTTCCACCAGAGCCCAGGCTGCCCTAATCTTTGCTCAGTTGTTGAAATAGCCGTATAAACCATCCACTGGCTTTCTACTTTGTCCATGTGCCAGCTAGAATGATCTTTTAGATGCTTATATCAAATCAGGCCACTCTCCTTTGTAAATCTCTTGTGGCTTCACATCACAGGGGATCCACTTCCCGTGGTCAGCGTCCAGGGTCCCGCCTGCTCCTCCCACCTCGCTGCTCCGTATTCTGTCCAGTGTCTACACAGTTTGGACACTCTGAGCTTGTTCCTGCTCCCAGATGCCCCATGAGTATTTGTTCACAGGAGCCCTTGGGCTGTCTGTCCTCTCTTCCTAGAACGTTGCTCCCTATGTCACTGAATGCCAGGTCACCTTTTGCACTGTCTTCTCTGGTGGCATTCCCCTCTGCAGTCCATTGCATTTCATGCTCGTATCTGTGGACTGATGTCCACTGTGGGAACGCAGACTTTTACACTGCTGTATCCCCAACAGTAACGGGCACATAGGAGGCACTTAAACGTATTAGGTTATAAAGCCACATCCTTGTCAAATCTGAATCCCAGAGAGCTGAGAATGTCCTTAGGTAGAAATGTGCCTTACACTGTCTCACCCCATCAGCCGCCCCTTTATAGCAATGCTTCTGTCTCTGTCCATCCTCTTCCCTCAGGCTTGTGCCTCATCTCTCCCCAGCCTGCTTCACGCTTCAGCGCTGACCCCAGTACACTGCAGCCTGCTGGGCCCCTGCTGGGCGAGCCGAGGAGAGGCACTGGCAGGTCAGAGTGAAGGGGGCTGGGGCATGTGTCCTTCCGCTGCCCTTTAGTGCAGGCCCCATCAGCGTCTGCCAAGACTGAGGCTCCAGGGGCTGTCCCTGTCTCCATCTCTTCCTCTGTCTGGGTGCCAGGGCCTGCTCCTTCCGTGGGCCAACCTCAGAATTCCTGGTGGAAAAGTTTCCCTGCTGGTGTATCACCAGCCCTTGACCTCCCTTAATATGTCCCCACCTTTGTGATTGGTCCCTTTATCCACTGTCCCCAGCATCTCCATTCGATGTGCCATCTTGTTTCAGCTGGTATCTTGACTGCCATACTCTGCTTGGCTCACTCCATTCTATTCAGGAGACCCGTAAGGCTGGTTTTTCCTGATGTTGCATCATCTGTCTCTTCTACTTCATAAGATATTGTTTGTGATTCTCTCCTAAAGTTAGAATTATCATGGATATGCAGATGAATTTCAAATGTTTATCCTCATTTCAAAACTCTGTCATTCAGTCTCTTATATATAATTGCCAGTTAGATAGGCACACTTCTCTAATGCATCCTAAAGAGTGGAAATTATAGGAAAACAGACCTTTTCTCAAACTAAGGAAGGAATTTCTAATAGAGCTATCTAGCAATGACATGGTCTGTCTCAGGAGACAGTCAATTCCCTGCTGAAGAAATTATTCAGGATCAGGTGCAAGAGAGGAGATGACCCCAGAGATTCCTTTCAGATCCTCTTTGGGAATATTTGATCAGAAACATCTCTGGTAGAACAGATACCACTGACAGAGGATGTTTGGGATGGAGAAAATATATGTGTGTGTGTATATGTGTGTTTGTGGGTATGTATTTAGATGTATCTGGAAGCGTGCATCTGTATAAATAGAGCAAGATATTACTATATACATTTCTGACATCTTTTTTAATCCCTGCCACCCAAATAAAAATAAGCTCCATGAAGAATGAAGGAGCTGACAGCATGTTATCCGATTCTGCATCTGGAACATGTGCAAGAATGTATTACCAGCAGTAGCCAGACTTTTTTTGGACTTGTGATAATCTTTTATTCTGTTTTATGTGAGAGTTAAAAGCTAAAGAATGCCATTTGCAGACCTTCAGCAACTTGTGGCTCAGCTTTAGAAATTCATTGCAGAAGATGGAGAACTTTGATTTGAGGCCAGCACCGTGACATCAAGTGCCCAGATCTTAATTTCTGAATTGATTCTTCAACTCAGCACCTGCTCCATTTGCAGAAATGACAGGAGAAGCATCCAAAAGGAGGTTTTCACTCCTGAGCGATGCCAGCCATGGGAAAAGGTGAGTGAACCCTATGTCCATGCACGTCATCTGTTATAAAGCCTCTTTCATCAATTTTCATCACAAATCTTCTGCTTCCACAAGAGATTAACATAAAAGAAGGGCATTGCTTACATTTCAAGTCAGTATGACTGTTGAGAAATCCAAGACTGGCTTGCATTGACTCTGCCAAGGTACACTCACTAAGATCCCAGGGGTCAGCCCACCGCCTGCCCTGCTGCTCAGGCTGGGAGCCCGGCAGGAAACGCCACGCAGGAGAAGTGCTGCAGGAGAGGCTCCATGGGGACATCAGTTAGTCTGGCTGCAAACACTGAGGATGCCACCAGAAAGGGGGCCAAGAACAAAATTGCCCCCCTGACACCCACAGCTGCACACTTCACAGGACTGCCAAAGGTGACCCCAGGGTAGAGAGACAGGTAAGCAGCCCGTTGGTCTCCTGAGCCTTCCTCGAGCTGGGGGCTTGTCTTTGATTGGTCAGAGCTTCGACAAAGTGTCGCCAGTGGGCCAAGGTGGTCCCCAAGGATTTGCAGCTTAGGTTGTGTTCCCCCACAGGTCTGGTCAGCCAGTATTTCAGCAGTTTTCCATTGGTATCAGAATCCGGGCCGCCCTCCTCAGTGTGACCCCCGTGGCCCTGGATAGTGGGGACTCTGCCAGCCTCTCTCGCCCATTCCCCGTCCTCCAGATTGTATCCGGCTGGCTGTCTTTCCCCGCCACCGTCTCTGGGCCTCTGCACGTGCCCGTCTGGCTGCTCCTAGCATTCAGCCTCTCTTTCCATCCCTTCCCTTCACCTGGCTGTCCTGGCTTTCAGGTCTTAGTTTATATGTTACCTCCGACAGAAAGCTTTCCTGGCCCACCCCTCCACCCACCTGACTGGGGCAGGCACCTGCTTTTGAGTTCCCTCAGTCCTCTGAATTTGTCCTTCCAAGTATCCTGCCCAGGTATGTCTTCACTGCCTGCTCCCCTCTCTGAGTCGCCCGCCGGAGCGCCTATTCCCAAGGCCGGGGGCCGTGCATCCTTCTGTCGGGGTCTTCAGCACCAGCCCAGGGCTCAGGGAATGGCTGCTCAGGGAATGGAAGAATATTAGACCCATCAGGCCCAAAGCACCTGCATTTGGCTGGAGGGTTTGTTTGATAGAAACAATACAAATTTTATCTTTCTGTGTTTGGATATATAGAAAGAAGAGTTTTGAGGAACATGGTAGAGAAATCCTAAATCACTTTAAAATGCTTAAATCATTGCGAATAATTGTATGTGAATACAGATATTGGAGGGGCTGCTGAGGGCTCAGAGAAAGAGGAGTGTTGTCTCTGGGAAGTGGAGGGCGAGGATGCCAGGAGAGGACATCAGAGAGATGTGAAGTCACGGGGGTTCAAAGTGCCCTTTCCAGCTGGGAAACACAGGGACTGTGTGGAGAGCACCCGCAGGAACTGGCTGCTGGCAACAGCCCACCTGCCCCGGGAGGCTGTCTTCCCCGGCCTCCAGGGGAGCCCAGCCCTGCCTTCGTCCCCACCCCGTGAGGCGGCGCAGAAATGAGACGTTAGCTGCTGCATGGGGTCGTGAGGACATAACGAGGTGTCTCGTGGAGCACCGGACGGCAGGCAGGATGAGGCCGCGGCATGCGTGGGCCGTCAGGCTCCTCTCCCCGCGGGGGGCTGACCGTGAGACGCCAACACGGACGCCGGCCAAGTCAGGCGGTGCGGCCTGTGCACAGCCAGGGGCCTGCTCGCTGTGCGGGGGCCGCTGCCGGCTCCCAAGCCTGGGTCGGCGACCTGCTTTCAGGTGGTCACTGTCACCGTCATGGTGCTTAGGCCACCGGCTGGGCGCCCACATGAAGACTGTTCTCTGTAAAGTCATTTTCTATTTTGCTAGACTCAGTTTCATGAGGTCGCTGTGACCTTCCAGCAGCGCACCCTGAGGCATCACTGAAGTACCTGGGCAGCGGATTCCAGGGCACCGGCACCCGACCCTGTACGTGGAGTCTGCCCCAGTGACCAGCCTCATGGTGCCGGCTTCCCTGGAGGGATGCGCCTCCCGGGTGGTCTCGGAAGGCAGGCGAACCACGTCCTGTTCCCTCATCTGCTTTTTGCACTTTTCCTTGAACAGGACCTCTTCTAAGCCAGCTCATTTTCCAGACTCCAGTGTCCACTCTTAGCAAACTTGCATAGTGATCACCTTCAGCCGCCCGGCAGATACTTCACGCAGGCCACCTGCCCGCAGGGGCGTGAGCAACGTGACGTGAGACCTCTGCTCTCCATCTAATCTTCACGAGCACTGAGAGGGTGACCCTTTGTTTTGATTTCTCCCCCTTGAAGTCTAATTACTCCATATGTCTTTTTGTATTTTGTCTGGTCTACACTCGTACTTCTCATTATCATTTTGTGGGTTGTGGTGCGGTTTCCTCCAATTTCATTCTCCCTCTTTTATGTTTCTCTTGTACAAAATTAATTACATTGTACCTTCAAGCATAATTTTAACACTGTCTCCATTGCAATGTGTCTGCCTTTAATTAATGCTCTTCTAATGTAGATTTTAGAGCCAAATGGTGCAATATTCAGAGCATCAAAGAAACAAAGGACCTAACAAAACTGAAATGAAGGAGCAAGACAAAACAGCTGACACTATATTCCCCTTTGAGAATGTCACTTTGGCTGTGCATCGGGGAGCAGAACGGATTACTTGGGGCTTTCTCTTTCTAAAGCAAAGACAAGATGTTGACTCCAGAGTTCTGGTGTGGTTGGCCTGGGCTTTGTTTCAACTCACACCAATCAAACATCTCAAGAGGGATGAACAGAACACAGTGTTCTCAGGGCTTGAGGGGGTGGAGCCCACAAGTACATTCCTCGGACATTTTCTGTAGCGCAGACAAGGCAGATGCCTCACCCCGAGCTTCAGTCTATGTTTTTCAGTCTTTAAGTCTCTCTGGTGTTGCCCTTTGGCGTTTCTGCTCTAAAGGAAAAAGTGTCTTTGGGTTACAGTAAAGAAGTTTCACAAAAAAGAAAACCAAATGCAATACAACTAAACATGCTGGGGCTCAGTGAGTTAATGGAATTAATGTCCAAATGACAGAACCTGGTCTAGCAAATGTTTTATTCCACTCTCCTTAATGAATGGTCAGAAAAGCACTTGTGGCTGCATGGTAATCATTTTGAGTAGCAGAGACTGAAACCCCGATCTCAGCCATGTGGGGCTCTGATCTGATGGGCACGTGATGTGACACCAGGTGTGCAGGTTCATGTGTTGGGGTGGCCCCAGCTCTGGTCCCGACTCGGCCAGAACCGTGTGACCATGAAGCACATAGCTGACACCCATCATCTCCTCTGCTGGGCCCTGCCGATTTTCCAGGAACTGTTATTTCCTTCTGCTATTGTGCCTTCTGGGTTGGTGGAATTGGACCAGCCAAGGTCTGAAGATGCCACTCTACCCACGACCAGATGGGTCACTGTGGTGACTTGAATGGTGGCTCCCAAGAAGGTGTGTCCACATCATTAAGTCCTGGAGCCTGTGCATGGGACCTCATTTGGAAAAAGGGTCTTTGCAGATGTAATTGAGATAAGACTCTTGAGATGAGCTCATCCTAGATTAGCTGAGTGGGCCCTAAGGCTACTGACAAGTGTGTCCTTAGAAGAGATAGGCAGAGGGGAGTATGGCACACAGAGGGCAGAAGACATTTGTTTGACCACATAGGCCGGGAACATGTGGAGTCCCCAGAAGCTGGAAGAGGCAGGAAGGGCCCTCCCCTAGGGCTTCTGCAGGGACGTTCAGGGTGAATCACCCCGAATCCAGGGAAGGAGGGATGAATGGGAACAGTGCTTGGCATTTTTAAGGTGATGAAACTACTCTATGATACCATAATGGTGGATACAAGATGGTATGTATGTGTTTGTCAAAACCCATAGACATTTATAGCACAAATAATGAAATTTAATTTATACAAAAAATGTTTTTTTAGGAGTTTGGGAGATCCACAGGAGGAAGGCAGACTGTGAAAAGAGAGTCTCACTGTATTAAAAAAAAAAAACACCTCACTGTCCTAGGGGGAAAGGTACTTATCTAAGCAACTCTGGAAGTCAGTGGTGTTTGTAAGACTAAAGACAAAAGAAATTGCACCGTGCTGAGTTGATCAAGTCGTTTCCCAGGAAGGGTGGGGTCCTAACACCGCTATGGAGCTGAACTGGGGAGCAAACGGACGTCGTGTGACGGGAGCCTGTTTCCCAGTTCTGCAGCGGCGCTTTACTGGTGAGTGATGGGAGGAGGCTGATGGAGTGGTCCATGCGGGAGTGAGGCGGAGGCAGAGAGTCTGTCGGAACTCACGTTCAGCTTGGTGCAGACACAGATGGCCATGTCTAGGAATACTCACGGACCTGTGCATACGCAGGGCCAGCGCACCTTCCTGAGAGGCTGAGGAATGGCACGCAGCACAGTAAGCACCCCGAGAGTCCAGACCTCTGTGGCTTAGAACAAGGGGAAATTGTTCTCACAGCTCCGAGGCCCAAAGTCTGACTCAAGGTGGTGCAGGGTGGTCTTCCCAGAGGCATGAACAGAGAACTGATTCTGTGCCTCTCTCCTGGCTTCTGGTGGTTTGCAATCTCTGCCCCAGTTTTTCACATCACTTCTTCTCGATATCTCTGTGTCTTCTCCCCATCTGTCTCTTATAAGGACACCTGTCATTGGCTTTAGAGCCCACCCAATCCCAGATGATTTCATCTCAAGACCCTTACTACTCTTCCATCCTTATTCCAAATACGGTCATTCTGTGATTCTGAAGGACATATATTTTGGGGAGCTGCAATTTAACCTACCCATGATCATGAGGTAGGAGAGGGAAACCGGGGACGGGCACCTGAAACTTCAGCAGCGACCCATCGCGCCTGGATGGTGCGTACACCAGACTCTGTCTTATTAACATTCTTTAATCCGACCATAAATATTTTATAAACTGTCTTTTTGTGTTTTATAAACTGCATAGTTCACTTTACAAAGATGCTCTCTCTGCTTTGTTCTGAGAACTGCCACAACGAATTAGATTCAATTCAAGTCCCTCAAATGAGTCAATCTTGTATTGCAAAAGACAAAAAAAAATTTACATGCTGCAAGTTTTTTCCTGTTTGGATGTCATGCTCTCCTCCCCATACTTTGTCTTTTCTCCTTCAAGAGGGCATGCTCTGCGGGCATGGCCTGCGTGTCTGGTGTTGGAGAGGAGGGGTCTTCACCACGGTGCAGAGCAGCCACGCTGCTCAGACAAGGGGTCCTGCAGATACGCTGCAAAGAGACCCTGGAGAGCAAACAGCCTGCCCTAGCCCCCTTCCATTCCTTTTTATAAAGGAAGGTTGGCCAGCTTGTGAGCTTCCATCCCTAGTGGAAGTTGCTGGACTATCTGAGGACTGACAGCTGAGCATTTTGTGCACTGCTGAGATGTCGGGGGGCTTCACTTCAAATGGTCAGAGCTCTGTAAGCTAGGACTTCTGAGGAACATAGCAAACTTTGATTCCAGCCGGAAATAAAATGGAATGTGTGAAATAAAAGAGTTATCGACAGTCATATTTTTATTTCCATATATTGCAATGAAAAGATGACCTGTTT
The DNA here is from genome assembly GCA_032199065.1 of Smutsia gigantea. Taxonomy (NCBI): domain Eukaryota; kingdom Metazoa; phylum Chordata; class Mammalia; order Pholidota; family Manidae; genus Smutsia; species Smutsia gigantea. The sequence goes on from JAVSCE010015544.1 coordinate 249,684, forward strand.
GCATTATTTGACATGGAGGGAACAGGCGTCCCCGCGTCATCTCATCACAGGCAGTGGAGACGGGTCAGGCTGTCTCTGGGGCCCATGAACACTGCAGGTCGTTCCAGAAACAGGTTAATGGGAGTCTAAAGAACAGAGCAGTGGGGAGGAAACAAGTGTGAAGTTGGCGTATTTGCTTCCATCACTTGAAAATGAACAGACCCAGAGGAAATCAAGCTCCGTTTATATACTTAGCTTTGCATTCAAACTGAGCTTTATTTTCTCCTAATATTTGTTCTTTTGACAAGGAATATATTCCTGACAATATGCAGTGTAGCATCACTCAAATTCCAGCATACGTTTCCTTTATTTTAATGTCTCTATAATGAGCACGTTCACAGAAATGAATTTCATGGGTGACTAGGTTTTATTGTTTATAGTACAGCCGTTAATAGAGTCTACAGTCCATGGGAAGAATAATGTTATTTGAATAATATAATATTCTAGTGTACTTACTGAGTTTGTTTCCAAATAGATCTCAGGTGGAATATTTTTATGCTTACTTCTTCTTAAACCATAGGGGAAGTTTGCTGGGCCCTTAAAGCTGATGCCATCAAAATACCTGTTTCTTAAATTTGGAAAAGCGAGAGATTTAAACAGTCATGGGCAAGAAGAAATACGTGTGCGCAGTGTTGGATATATTATATATTTTCCTTTTATTTATTATTTGTTAACATAAACTTTAAGATTTCTCAATTGAGATCATGCTGAAATCTGAAGCAGAGTATGTGTGTCATATAAAATGTTAATATAAAAAAGGTAATGTAGAAGGAAAGGAACACACTTTCATGAAATGTGGCATATTGGTGCTTATTAAATTTCATTTCGAAGAAGTACAACAACATTCAATTGATAGATTATTTTCTTGCTTCTCCTAGTGTTGGCTGTGAACTGTTTCAAGAAAAAAAAAAGGAACGATGATTGAAACTAAGAGTATATATTTTGCATAAAAATTCAGATTTCTGTATTTTTATTAAGAATTAGTACGTTTGGCAGAATTGTGCTTGACTTTCCAGGAAGCAACAGTTCGCTAGCGGAGAGTCATGGCTGCTGCTCTAACGAGCCTTCCCACCCTGACTTGCCACAGTCCCTGCTGCTCCCCATTACTCACCGGCATGGAGTCCTCATGCCCGTCACCACTGCTCCTCTCGCTGCACTGACTTTTTCCCCACGCTTCCTTTCCCTCTTTTGGTTCAAATAGGCTCAGGGGGGCTGGTTTTCTTCCATCTGTTGAACAAAATCCCGGGCAAGTTCTGTGACTTTTCTCACAAGCCCAGATAATGCAAGTCCTCCATGTCCTTCAAGTCAGAGAAGGGCCCTGTTCAGTCCTTAGAACATCACCACGCAGCTGAAACTCAAAGCCCCGAACATCCCTGAAAGTCAGAGCTTCTCCCCTCCTCTGCTTAGACCCACATTAGCAGGTGTGGGAAAGTGGAACGGGCAAATATCTTTTCTGTTGGGTGCTTGCTCGCCCTTTCTCTGTCTGACTCTGCGGGCCGTGGGAAAGCCCTTCACCACAGCTGTGTCCCCTCTCATCCAGCCCCTTTCCCTTTGGCTTCTTCAGGCTTGAGTCCACTGACTCCTTCAGGCTCCAGGACTCAGCTTTGCAGCCTGTTTCACTTGAATCAGGGGAGGCCCTCCATTTGTTGGATCTTCTTCCCAGGTGGTGGGACTAATGGCAACTCCAATCTCCAGCTTCTTTTATGTGTCTGATAGTCAGCTAAAGGTGGCAAATCAGTTTTGAATGGCTTCCTTACCAAGTCGTGGCTTGGTAGTCTCAATGGGGCTCCAGAAAACATTTTCCGGAAAGGTCCAGATAGCAAATACTTTAGGCTTTGCTTGCCAGATGTTTTCTGCTGCAGCGACTCAACTCTGTTGTAGCAGGAAAGCAGCCAGAAGTAATACACACATGAGTGGACGTGTCTCTGTTCCAATAAAACTTTATTTGTACAAACAGGTGCTGACTCCTCCGCAGACCATCCTTAGCCCACCCCAGGCCTGGATTTGAGCGCACCTCTGGAATGTGGGTGCAGTTGGCCCCTACTGTTCCTGAGCCTCAGTCCCCGTGAGTGCCCCACCCTGCATGCGAAGGGATCACAGCAGCAGGGCTTATAGATGTTAGGCAAGTCAGTACAAGTGGGATGCATACAGAGCTGAAATTCTTGAAGTAAAGGCATTCTGAATAAAACTAAAAGGCTGTCCATGTGACATGAGGTTAATGATATGATGGTTTTTCTTTACTTTTATACTTAGGATTTTCTTGAACTGTGCAATGTATGTGGACATGTGATTCTTTCCAGTTTAATTTCTAACAATGACTTCAGTCAAGTTAGAAACTGATATTTTCTCTTGCCTTAGCATTGGTTTGGCTTTGCTTTATTCATACATGTAAGATGCGAAGTCAGAACATTTCTCAATATTACAAATGGTAATCAGTAGCCTCGTTAAAATGGACAATCTTCACTTTGCCCATGAAATTAACTTGCCATCCTCGTCATATTCTAACTTACTACACTGCTTCTTTAACATCTTTAATTTTATAGCTTTGCAAACAATATATTCTTGAGTCTTGATTTAAAATTTTTTCTTAGGCATTAACATCTATTCATTCTTCAACATAAAGTTTGAAATACTTTGTCCTATTGCAAAAGGAAAAATCTTTACTTTTTATTACATTTTGTTACATTCATAAGTTATCAGGCTAAAATTGACATCTTTTGAGTATTTTGACTTTCTTCCCAGCAACAAAGGATATGACACTATTCATCTAATTATTTGGCCTAAAATTAATTTCATAATTACCTTCATATTCATCCTATAAATTTCTTATTAGATTGATTTTAAACATTTTACATTTCCATGTCGGATGTGAATGTGACTCCATCAGGCATATTATCTAACTTGTTTGGCTAATATATACTAAAACTGTTGATCTTTGTTTATCTTTTTGTAATTCAACACATTAGTTAACATTCATTATTTTTGTACTTTTGGCTGATTTTATCAGCCTTTCAAGACGGAAAATGTTGCCAGCTAAAAAAATTTAATTTTACATTTTCTAATAATTCGACCATATTGATTTTTTCTTGTTTTATTGCATGGGCTAAAATTTCTAAATGATGCAGTGTAATAGTGGTGATAATGGGAATCTGTATCTTTTCCTTTCATCTCTAATTCTCATTATAATTCCTTAACTATGGTACAAATCAACCTGAAGTTTAGAGTTATAGAAGGGCCTTAACTGGCTGTGCATTAAGACAAGTATGCACATATTATTTCAATTTTATTTTTGACAACTCAATATAAAAAATAATCTAAATATCAAATGATAAGAGTTTGTTAAATTAAATTGCTGTGTAGCCATAAAATGAACCCTTCTGCAGTCATTAAAAGTACTACTTTCAAAGAATATGTCTTGGTACAGAGAAGACTTCTAAATATAGGAGGTTAGCTGAAGTGTCAGCTCACATAGAGGTGAGCTCTGAGCTAAGACCCCTGGGTACTCACTCTGGCCAGTGAGACCCCCTCAGTGAGTGTGTGAGTAGAGCATCCTCCTCCACTCTGTGACTCCATTTTCCTGTTTGGTAATGTGGGTCTCATAGCCATGAACTGCTCTGTGCTGTTGTTCTTGACATGTGATAGGTGCTTAATAAACATTAGTCAATACCATTATTACCCTCCAACCTGGCACACTTCACGTCTGTGACATGAAACACAATGACTTCTTTGTTAATAGCACTTATTTCTTGTTGGTGAAATTCAGGGCATTGCTAGGACAATTCAGGAATTTCAATGCTTTTCTTCAGCATTTCCCACAATATAGACATGTGTTTTTAATATAATCAGAAAAATAAATGAATGAAAGCAAGGGCAGATAATTCTGTTGAGTTAAGAGTCTAATATGGGCAGGGCTTGAGAGAAGGATGAAATGGTTTGAGTCCAGGGACTGGGATGAGGGGCAGTCTGACCTGTGGAAAGGCTATGTCTTAGTTCACGTTCTCCACAGAAGCAGATGCAGTAGGATGGAGATACATATTCACATACACATGTACATATGCATATAAACAGACAGCCAGGTGGGTAGCTAGATTGTCATGAGCAACCAGCTCGTGCAGGTGTGGAGGCTGAGACGCCCCATAAGCTGGAGACCCAGGAAGGCTGGCTGTAAAGGCCCGACCCCCAGCGGAGCCGGGGAGTACCTCCCAGCCCAGGAGCTGGAGATGAGGCACGGTGTCCCCACTGGAGCGGGCAGGAAGCACAGGGGGCAGTTCCTCCCTCCTCACCTTCTGTGCTGTTCGGGCCCTCAGCAGATGGGGCGACACCACCCTTGCTGGCAAGAGCAAGCTGCTGAGCTGACCAATTCAAAAACAAATCTGCTCCAGGAGCACCGTCACAGACACATGCCGTACAGGGCAGAGGATCTATCCATGGAGAAGCTAGGGCCGCAGCAGCCAGTGTGTGCGCCTTGGCCCCAGGCTCCCCAGCCTGACCTACTTTTACCCTGTAGGCCCTGGGGGTTCCCAGAAGGGAGACTCCAGCAGACAGTGGGATCCCAGGGGACAGCAGGGCTGCATGTGGTCTCATTAAGGCCCTGATGCCAAATGCAGTGCCCCAGGCTGAGCATGGGGATGCACAGGCAGAGGTCCAGCTCGCCTTGACCCCAGGCTCTCTTTACGGGGCGATGCACCGCAGCTGTGGCATGGTTAATGTTTTATTTGTGATGGAATGCTCTAGGCTCTTTTGAGAGGACTGTTGTTTTCATTTTTTATTTGTCTTTTTCTCTATTTTTCTTCCTGTACAGAATTTTAAGAAGGTTTATCTTCTGAAAGCCATTCTGCCTTATTTTCATATTTCCAGTGGCTATTTATCAACTCTACATTACCTGACGTACAATCAGTTTTTTCTTTCTGTTTGAGTAGTCTCGATTCTGCATTGCATTTGTTTTTTAGTTTTGCAGAACTCTGTGTACTACTACATGGATATACTCAGTAAATTAACACATATCCAATATTTATTCACCTTCCCTCAGATACAGCTGTTTTGAAAATAAAAAGGAAGAGGTGTGATGGATGCATCAGAAATGTAGCATCATTGCACTTTATGATTGAGAGGTTGTGAAAAATGAGTTGCTACTGATTACAACACCCAGTCAGCACATGTAGTGTTATGCCCCTGACGTACTTAGTTCTTCCCATGGTAAAGAGAAGCATTTTTACTGAATAAAATTCATAGTGCAAAAAATAAATAGGAAGAAGTTACCTACTGTTTCAACATTCAAAGATAACTAGTTCAAATTGTTTTTTAGAAGTTACTTACTGTTCCAGCATTCAAAGATAACTAGTTTTAATAATTTGTTTTTCTAAATTTGTCTTTCCCATTCAACAATATTGTTTGTGTGTATGTCTGATTTTTATGTAATCAAAAATCATCCATGGTCTTAATTAAGCAAAGTGTGTGTATGTCATATTGAATGAATGTTTCACACAGAGTTCAAGTCATTGAAATTTTGGAAGGTGATATACCGGTTCAAAGACAGCTGCCCATACCCTATTCTTGAAAATAGTGGTTGCCTAATAGGAGATATTGAATAAATATTTGATGAAGGAGTGAATGAATGAACCATGAGACTTAGATCAGTAAAACCAGCACAGGCTAGATCTGATCAATAATTTGTCAGTGACGCTGTAAAAGGAAAGACGGCCCTTCAGAAAAAGCCGGCCTTTATCTCTGGTGAAGGCTGTAGGGTTTATAAACAATGCTGGGCTTTTCATGGTGGGCAGGACAACAGGGCATGGGGGTAACTTTGCTTCTGGCCTTAAATCATGAGATGCCCGTGAGGACACAGCACAAAGGTCTGACAGCATCTTGAAAGGAGGATTGGGAGATAGGGAGAACAGAACACATTAATATCTCAATCAATTATCTTGCCATGAGCAGCTCTCCCAGCCGATGAGGAAACTGTCAGTTTGAGGCTACAGGGAAAATCGCAGCTTCTAAACATATGAAACAGCACTGTTTGTGGAGTCGGGCACGATCCCTGCCTGGCTGGGACCCCAGAGATTTTTGACAATTTGATAAATGACCAGGCCACCCCCTGTCGGAAGAGCTGGCTCCTGGGCAGGGCAGATGAGCAGATGAGGACAGAGTTTGCTCAGGACGTGCTGAGGAAGGGCTTTGGGGTCATAGTCAGTGGCGTGCGACCTCAGACAGTCCCTCGGTGTAGTCAGTCTCGGTGTTCCCTTCTGAGTGACAGAACAGTTATGTGCTCGGGTGCAGAGGGGACGCAGGGGTGATGTACTGTCACGCACACACCATTGCCTCACAGAGCCCGGTTCCCTTCTTTCCCTGGAACTCACCTGTGTCACTTTCCGGTGGGGCCTGACAAGGGGCAGCTCCTCGAGAGCCTGTGCTCGTGGTTGAAGTCAGTCCTTCTCGCCGACCTTCCAAACGGCATGCTTCACAGGCACAACGGTACGGACCGCTGCAGGTGGCGTCTCAGAATCAGGCTTCATTTTACTCGACGCACGTGAGGCGGTTGCGTTCTCCACACTCGGGCCTCCAGACCCACCGCAGACTGCCTGAGGCTGGTACGTCCCATTTGAAGAGTTTGTGACTTTGTTATTTTTTCCAACAGCTTGGCTGAGGTATAATTAATATACAAACCCACACGTTTAGTGCACAGTTTGATGAGTTTGGGCATATGTGATGCTATCCTCACAGTCGAGAGAAAAACATACCCACAACCTCCAGAGTCTTTTTGTGTGGGTGGTAACAACACTTAGCATGAGATTCGCCCTGTGGGCACCTGTGAGTGTAGGACCCAGTGTCATACAGCAGATCTCCGGAACTTGCGCCTCCTGCATAACTGACATTTTATATCTTTGAGCAACTCCCCGTTCCTTATAAAAGATGACCAGCCCAACCCCACGCGCCCCGGCATGTGCCTGGCAGGGGAGTCTTAGCGGAAACCTGTATGTGGCATTCCGCAGGCGGTGCTCTCTTGGTTCAGAGAGATTGCAGGGCATCTGCGTTCTTCCCCCTGGCACCCCGACAGTCCACGCCCTTGGGGCGTACAGACATCCGTAGGCATCTGAAGGTAACATGCATGTCCTCCTCCAGGGAGGAGCCCGCATCCCTCGCTGTTGCAACTCTAAGCATCTCCTGAGTTCATCCCGACGCAAACTAGGAGAGTGACAGAGAAAGGCAACTACCTGGCTGTCCTCCCAGGGAGCCGCTCTGTGCTGGAGGGAGATGCAGGATCCCGCCTCTTCTTAGTGGACTTGGAGCTACCAGGGCTTGGGAGAGTCCCATTAACTGTGGAGGGCAGGCTGCTCATTCTTGCCCAGTGAGCTGAGCTGGGAGCACCCCCTCTGCCGGGACAGGAGCAGCCAGGGCCTCGCCGTGCCAGTGACGGTCACTGTCACCCGCATCACCAGCACCCTTGGAGCTGCCACTTGCGCCAGCCACTCTGCATCAGGCACTCATAAGCGAGAGAGCAAATGCATCGATCATACTAGAGATGTCGTGAGGGTGCTGGCGGGACCATCTGTGCAATGACCGTGCTGGCACTGAGCGCAGCCAGAGGGGCTTTTGAGCTGAGTCCTGAATGCAGAAGAAAGACCAACTGTTTGGCTATCAGGACGAGCTCCAGGTGGAGGGAAAGAGCAGGGAAGGGCCCTAGGCAGGAACCTGCCGTCCTCCTGCAGGGGAGAACACGGAGCTGGGCGGGAGGGCAGGGTCTTGGCAGAGAGCCGGGAGCCGGCGAGGACCAGGTCAGGGAGGCCCCATCTCAGGGCCTGCAGCATATATTCTAGTGCGGAGGGGCCACTGCTGTGGGGTTTTAACCGGGGCAAGTGGGGAATTGAGGAGCTGGGTGGCGGCTCTGGAGAAGGAAAGGCACTGGGTATTCAAGTCCCACTCAGGCCCCCCAGGAAGGGCTTGAGTTTAGTGGATTCAGGTGGAGAGGGAAGTGAGGCGTCGTCCAGAACTGGCTGGCTTCTGCTTTAGGGAAACAAGCGGCTCCCGTTCTGCTCTGATTGGCTGTGGCCCTGCCAGAGCTCTGAGCTACAGTCCTCAGTGGTAAGTCTTTTTATAAGAAAACCTTTGTAATACCCCTTCTCTATCTTGAAATGAAATCCATAGGTAGCACATGCTACTTATCACAGATAATTTTTAAGAAAGTCCATTTAAAGCCCTATGACATGAGAGAAATGAAAGGAATGTAGTGTTAATAAAATAATAGGTATTTGCTATTTAAACAATCAGTAGGATAACACTAGAATTCAAAAATGCTCCTATGGATTCAAAATCGGAAGCTGGGCATATGAGGTCCCTGGGAACCTGGGACAGCATTTAAGAGTAAATAGCAAAGAGGGAACCCCAGCATGACATCCCGAGGCGCTGTGGGACCCTGAAGGCCCTCACGGCAACCACATCTGGGGCCTCGGTGAGCAGCCACCCCTCTGCTCATTTACCTTAGCAGAGGAACTGCTGCCGCTGACCAGCTAGTGCGCTGAGCTCGTCCCGGGGTCCTGGAGATGCGCGGTGACAGGAGAGATGTGGCTGGGAACGTTTGGAGATATTTATTCTGTGTCATTCTGAACAGTGTCCTCTCCTGACCGACTTACTGAGTCATCAATCTTTTCCCACCCGGGAACTACCCATGCCCAGCACAAAGCAGGGCCGCTCTGCTGGCAGACAGCCTGTCGTCTAGGATGGGGAGGCCGTCAGCATGGACGCACACCCAGGCCGGAGCTTCCCTGGGATCTGCAGGCTGGGTCATGCCAATGGTAAGTCCTGCAAAGAAAGATAAAGTGGGGCATGCTGCCACCGAGGGACAGGGCTCCCGTTTTATAGGGTATCCACGACAGGAGAGATTTGAGCAGAGCTCTGGAGGTGGGGGAAGCCACATGCTTAGGGGAAAAGTTCCTCAGGAAGGGGGATGGTATGTGCAAAGGCGGGAAGGAGGCCACCACAGTGGGACAGAGGAGTGAGGGCTGTGAGTCTGAGAGGCGGGCGGCCAGATCTACCTGTGGTGTCCTGAGAGCGGCAGTGGCATCGGTGTGCTGGCAGCACTGCTGAGTGGCAAACAGGCCGTAATGGGGCAAACCTGAGAGCGTGGAAACAGTTCTGGGGCAGGTTGGGGGAAACCCTGGTGGCCCAGATCCGGGTGGGGAGAAGTGTTGGATGCGGCGGATTTGGGGGAATAAATCTCACTTCAAGAGGAGGAAACACAATGTCTTCATTTCTGTGGAGTGTGAACTTCGAGACGAAAAGAAAAGCAGTGCATGTGTGACTTAAGAGGTAGATGTTGGGACATGACCCAGACCCTTCCATGAACACCAGTGCCCTCGTCCCGTTTGCGGGGTGTGTCAGCTGCTGCTCAGGGACGGGAAAGGGACAGCTTTTCCCCCTCAGAAGGACCATCCCGTGGGGAATGGCGAGGCCCTGCAGGCTGCCCCATGGCTTGCCATCTCCCTTGCCCATCCTCTTCCCTCAGGCTGTACTGGGGGCACCTCTCAGGGGGCCTGCTAGGGCCAGTCTCTGCCTCGCATTCCGGAGACCTCGACTTTGGTCGGTAATTAGCTTTTCAGGGGCTAGAATGCATGTGGAGGCTGGTTGAATGATACCTTCTAACAGAATGTTTCAAATGGCAAACTCTAAGGAGAAGGAAAGCACCTCATAGCCTGAGTGAGTAAGAAGCTCCTGAGGACGAGTTTTGCATTGCACCTGCAGAGGTAGGGAAGGACTTTACAGTACACGGCCGAAGGACAAAGGGACAGAGTGCCTGTAACAGCGCTGTCCTCAAGCCCGGAGTTCTGCGTCATGACACCTCTGCTTCATCACTGCTCCCGGAGCCTTCCTTAGTTCATTCTGCAGGTGTCTCCAGAGACTGACAAAAATAAATACATAAAAGCATGTCCTTAGTTACCAAACAGTATGAGCAGTGTGATCTCATTGGAGATTTGGGACAGAACAATCTTTTGGTCCTGTAGGGGGGCTGTGAAGCTCTGTGAGCCAGCTCCGTGCCTTGGCTGACAGTGCGTATCAAGGGGGATGCACACCCAGATGGGCGTCTGCTCCCGGTGGGTGAACATCCCCAGGAAGTCCACGGCGGGCAGGAAGAAGGGTGTGCTCATGGAGACTTGATCTTCAGTGACTGGAGAGGGGCAGGATGACAGGCAGACTGAGCACAAGCCACCGACAGGAGGTAGGTGGTGATGGACAGGGAAAGACTCAGGGAACCAGGGGTCTGCAGGTAGAGCAGGAGTGCTCCAAGTGCCTGCCTCACCCTCCCAGACGATGGTTCTCGCCAGGGAGCAGGTTGATCTCCCACCACCTCCTTCCTCTAAGGGGCAGCGGACAGAGGCAGAACCTGTTGATTGTTGTTTGTACAAAGGAAGGTGCCCTCCAAGTGTCATGGGGAAGGTCGGGGCTTGGGCTGCCTCAGTAGCAGAAGGCCCGTAGTCCATCACAGCAGTTAGTCTGAGGCTGGACACCGTGGCAATTGACAGGAGGAACCAGCAGCATGCCTGCTGGACTAACGATACCGTGGAGGTCTCTGCGGGAGTGGGGGGTAGCTGTAAAGAACGCTGAGTCCGCATCTGAGGGCTTGGCCTCTCTGGGTCCAGTCAAGGAAGATGCATTTAACTAGCTCCCATGTGATTCTGGTACTAGATGAAAGGTCCTTTCCCTTTGTGAGTCTTCACCATCTTCCAGGAAAAATGAGATCGCTTTGCTCCTGTATCTCTGCTCCCCCTGTTACATTTTCCTCCAGCAATGGATTTTTGCTATAATCCGTATACAAGGTACATATCCCCTTTGGGAAGTTAGCCAACTAATGAAACCCCCAAATTCCACTCAAATATTTCTTGTTTATTTGCTTTAGGAAAGTGGGCCCTAATTGGCCATTAAGGAAGCGTGGAGTCGTTTCCTTTATCGGTCCCCTGATTTATCTAGCTGGCTCTCGAGTTAAATGGAATGAGAGGCTTCATTCAACGTCACAGCACACTTGACTAACAGTTCCGTTTCTTCCCAGACCTAAAGGAACTAACATATTTATTAAAGTGTTTGATCCTTTGGAGACAGGTTGATAAGAAGCTTGTGTCAGTCTCGTATGATGAAATGAGTCAATAAGCAGAAATGCACACGGGCATGGGATGTACTGAGCCACATGTGGTTCATGCACATTTGAGTTGTCACAGACACACATTACTAAGGAAGAAGAGTCACGGTATTGGGTTTGTATCATTGAATGGCACTTCAAATCAGTTTGGGTCTTGTGTGTGTGGGGTGTTATGGGGAAGATCTACTTCTTTAAGACTGAGAGTAGTGGATGAATATGAACAGAGGCTTTAGAAGTAAGTGCGGTGAGGTCTTGAGTTTCTGTTTAGCTCTGCCATGGTCCCTGGGCCACGTGGTCTCTGTTGAAACTGCTCATCTGTTGTCGTTTTTGCACCAAAGGGAACAAACCACATGTACACCCATGTTATGGCTGCATTTCAATAATACTTTATCTAAAAATGGCAAGAACCTGGGCCATAGAAGCCAGGAAAAGCCCCTTATCTGCCCATCTCCTAAGAGGCTGTTTTCCTGTCTCATTATCAAAGGAATGTTTACTTACTGTTGATCTATTCCAACCGTGTATTTTTGGGGTAGTTCAGCTCTCAGGAGCTAACTCGGGAACCAGCCCTGTGGATTAGTCCTTCTTGCAGATGGAGGCTCTTCTTGGCAGGTGCTTCGCTCTCACTTTATGATTCCCTTTGGAGTCACAGGTTAGCTGGGAAATAATATAGATTGTATTTTGCAACTGACACCTTCATATCTAATAACAGTTATTTGTTTTAAAGGCAATTCAGTCACTGACTTTTTTTTATTTAAAAAACTTTTTAAACAATGTGAGTAAAATTTAATAGTGTTATAATTGAGATTAGCCTTATGGTTTAATAATAACCAGGGAAAGGTCTTTCATTTTGACTAGGGAAACCTGGAATTCAATAAATGGCAAAGTTAATTAAATAACAAGGACAGAACTGTCTTGTTAATCCTGTCACCTGAATGGGGCCTGACGGGAATCCTTGTGTTCTGAACTTATAAAAAATATGCCACCACTAACTTAGGGAAAAAGAAATTCAGAACAAGTGTTACTACAGAAAACCAAATCTCTCTTTTGTTGTGGTAATAATGGATTATGATTCATTCCTCAAAGCCAGCATCATTAACCTCTTAAATTACAAGCATAAAGAGGAATGACTGTAAAACCAGGAGCAAAATCAGATGCATGTGATAGTCTCTGTGTCTGTTTAAGATAACCTGTCCCCTTCCTAATTAATTAGCCAGCTCTCAGAACCAGGAATCACCAAGCTGGAGAGCATGTGGGGATGTGTCTCTAGGAACGTGAGCCAGACAAGATGGACAACAATCATGGATTTCCTCTGGGGGAAACACACAGCTATTGACAACCCGGTGTTTGTGTTTAGAGAGGGGAGAAGGAGGACAGGAGAGGGGAGACAGATAGAGGGAGAGAGGGGGATTTAAAATCCAGGTAGACCTCCCCTTTCTGATTGGAGAACCACATTCTGGACCTTGCCTGTCTCTGCAGCTGTAGGCTGACTGTGCGTCAGCAAATCCTAACAGTGAGCCTCTGGCAGTCACGAGTGCATAATGCTCCCATACAGGTCGTCCTGCCAAGCCAGCACAGTTACTTCACCAAGCACTGCACTGCCTCTGTGACAGAAGAAACTGACGCTTACGGCGTTTTGTTTTCCTGGGATCATAAAGGAAATGCCAGAAAACCTAACTTTTCTGAGTCCAAAGTGACAGCGTGCATTTTAATCACTATTGGTTTTGGCCCAGGGCTCCCTGGATCCCAGTGCCAGTAGCAGAGACTGATGGCAGTGGCCTGAAGAAACGCTGTCTGTCTGCATGTTTTCCAGGGAATTGCTTTTATTGTATCAGCAGCTCCTCCGCGTTAGGGGAAAGCACGCATGTGACTTCCTTTCCCTTCTGGGCATCAGACTCTTGGCACCTCACTGTCCCAGACCAACCTGGGGTCTCTCAGCAAGGAGGAAGGCCAAGGAGCTTCTTACTGAGTCAGCGGCAGTCATCGCTCCCTTTCCCAATGACGGGATCGAGACCTGGTGTATGCCTGCCCTGGTCAAAGCCACCCTCGACAGCGGCGCACCTCTCAGTCCCGCGGAACATCGGCGGGCCGAGGACTAAGTCGCCACCCGCATGGAAGGCACATGTCTATCAGATAGCTGTGCCCGGTTGTAATGCTGTGCGTGATTGCCTTTGGTCATACAGCCCCGAATAAAGAGCAGCCTCGGGAACGGGTTTAGTTAGAGATACACTCATCGGAGAACAAGTTCTTGAAAGAAAGCTGGAAGTTTAGCATCAAGCAAACATACAGAATGTGTCTTTTTATGGAAGTTCAGTGTCTCAGCTGAGCCCCAGCAGGGGCTGCAAGGTTGCTGTGTCCCTTGTTATTCCCAGTAGGAGCGAGCGGTAAACTAAACATAAGCTGAGGAACATGGACTCCAGCATCCTGCTCTCCATCTGCTCCTCTGAGCCCAGAAGAACACGCCTCCTGCTCTGTCCTTCATGGTGAGGCCACCGGGGATGGAGGCCAGTGGGTCAGGGGGCGGCTGGTGAACCCTGGAACCTGAGTGCCCTCCTCCTGAAGGCAGGATTTGCTGTTTCCCCACTCAGCTGCCCGATGAGTCAAACGCGGTCTTGAACTGGTGGTCAGACAAACATGCTGGTGTCCTCACTACCCCCATATTATGTTCTACCTGCGGCAGAAGGACAATGAAAACAAGCATGATGCCCATTTGATAATGAGCGATGTGACACCACCACGGAGGATAACGACACTTAACGATGCTCTTTAGATGCCTCACTGCTCGCCCGAGCGTGCCTGCAGGGACCCTCTGGGGAACGGCCTTGTGCTCGTGTGAGCTGGTTTGCCTGGGACAGTCCCAGCTGCCGGCGGCCAGCTCCATGGCAGGACTCTGTATCAGCCCTTTCTACTCTCAAAAGTGTCACAGCTTAGAGGAGAGCATGCACAGCCCCCCAACTATGATACCCACATTTACATGTGGGGAAGTTGAGGCTCAGAAAGGGATTCGCAGGGCAAGGGGCAGGCTTGGGATTCAAACATCAGAGCCGTGGTTCAGGGCCGTCCTTGGTGGTCTGTGTCTCCCATGGTGGCGGGTATGTGAATGCAGCCCACTGGCCGTGCACCACAAGAAGCCCAGCCAACAGGTGGCTGTCAACAGGCAGGAAGGCCCCGGGAATCCATGTGCCAACATAACTAAACAATAGAACCAGCCGTTGTAGGAACTCAGAGAACCTGCAAAACACCAGTGCACCAGCCTGCTTTCCCAAGTTTCTGATGCCCACATGGCCCTCCGGTGGATTCAGCAAGGCACAGCCTTTGCCTGCATAAGCCACCAGCCAGGTGGAGAAACTGGGTGAGATGCTTGAAAAGCTGTTCCTATTTCACACAAGCATAAAGTTGCACTTATGAGAAAATCAATTTTTGATGGACATTGTCTTCACCCTATGTGACAGATATAATTTTGGATTATGTAAAGGGGTAGACCATACTGCTTCTGGATATTGTGGATTTGGCAAGTCTTCATGAGATCCAACCTGTGTGTCAGTGAAGACAGAAAGTCCTATAGGTGGAACTCAGAAGGCCGTGGGTCTGTGTGTCGAGGTGAAGTCAACTGGCTAAGGCCCTTCAACTCTCGGTAGCCAGTAAATCAGTGTGTGTGTGTGTGTGTGTGTGTGTGTGTGTGTGTGTGTGTGTGCACAGTCTGTCTCAGCAGGAGGGTGGTTTACCTAATGACTGATCAGCAGGGCACTGAGCAGATTAAAGGGTGTTGTAGAAGCTGTCAGGCTGGACCCTCTGGTGAGAAAGGCCCTTAACACAGGGCACATGAAATGACAGGATCAGCGGCAGGGGGCCTCCCTGGCCCTGCCTTTGAGTCCATGTGCTGTAGTTCATGGCTGGCCTCCCGACAATGCTGGGCTTCCTGCTCTTAACCTGAACTGCCTAATTCAAGACTCATGTTGCCTAGAGGTGTCAGGGCCTTCTGCTTCCCAGCTAGAGGGGAGTATGTTGGGTTGGTATTCACTGGATCCTTCAGCTTTGAACTTAGGTTACTCTTGTCTAATTTTTAACTAGGAGCAATTGCCAACTTTTGAATTCTGTGCCTCAATTGAGACTTTACTAAAATTTTAATATTGCATTATTTTAACATTACACAATTAAAATGCCAATAAAGCATGGCCTTACTTTGCGTAGCTGGCACAAGAACACCTCCTTTGAGAGATGTTACACATGTTCTGTGTGTTCTTATCTGATAATGTCAACACCGGCCTACATTGATTTTTCTCTAGGTAATTATTTATTACCATGACTACCGCTAAACAATAGGAAAACAGCTGATAAAAACACTTCTTCTCAAGGAAATCTTGGGTAGCTGTAAAAAGAATGCTTGATGAATTCCTTGTGCAACTAAGAATAATGCTTATGCATCCATGAGAAGCTGCCAGGAGACTCCAAGTGTTCCCTAGGGAGTGTTTCTTCAGATGAATCTGCAAAACCTCATGCATCTCTCTGGAATGTTCCCTGTTATGTGCTGACTCATGTGTGTATGATCCCCACAGGATCATGGATGTGGCCACTTCTGTTTCTAGATTCCAGATAATAGACTCAAAGTTGCTTGCCTCTTTCTGTTGAGCTCCTGACCTAAAAATGTAAGATGTTAATTTGGAAACAGAATGTGTAATGGTCAGTTTTTATGTGTCAACTTGGATGGGCATCTGGTCAAACATCATTCTGGATATTTCCATGAGGGTGTTTTGGATCAGATTAATATTTAAATTGGTGGACTTTGAGTAAAGCACATTACACTTCATAATGTGGGTGGACCTCATCCAATCAGTTGAAGACCATAGTAGAACAAAGCTCAGCCTCCCCTAAGCAAAAGTGAATTCTGCCAGCAGATAGCCTTTGGACCTAAACTGCAACTCTTCCCTGGGTCTCCAGCCTGCTGGTCTACCCTGCTGATCTGGACTCATCAAGCTCCCACAATCACATGAGCCCATTCCTTAAAATCAGTCTTTCTCTCTCCCTATGATTGTTTATATGCACACATATTGTATTGATTCTGTTTCCGTGGAGAAGCCTAATACAGAATGTGATGCAAACCTTTCAGGTGTGTTGGTAAGGCGGTACGTGGGTATCGATTGAGTGCAGTGCAGACCCCATAGCCCACTGCCACCATCTGGGAATTCCTGCACCTACCTGGCCTCCAGGCATTCGGTAGGCACAGTGTGTATGGCAGTGGATGTGAAGGAGACATGCACACTCTCCTGGAGCACACAGCCTACAGGGCAGAGCAGTTTACAGGGGCTTTTTCTGTGCTGGGGAGGGGATGTGTTAGAGCTGGGTCACGTGGGAGGCATGAGAAGGAGGGCGCCGGTCACATTATTGTTACCAACTTGTATGGGGAAGTCAGCGACGTCCTACAAAGAAGGCCACGTTTGCCGGGAGTGCTAAGGATGGGAAGCAGTTTGTGCCTGAGACAGGGAGGGGGCTGTTCCAAGCCTGGACACTGAAGCCAAGGGCAAGGGGCATTGGCAGCCCTCGAAACCGCCCTGTTCATGGCACATAAAGGCCCTCCTTGTCCACCCAGTTCCTGTGATGAAAGCCTAAACCCTGGCTGCTGCCTGCAGGGCGGTGGGTGTTCTGTCCCTTGCCTCACCTCTCAGTACTCACCCCCAGCACCAGATTTCTCTCAGCTCCTCAGCAGCTCAGTGCCCTTGACAATTAATACTATTTTAAGTCTGAAGAGGCCCATTCACTATTAAGAAACCAGCAATGAAAGAACAGGAGTAGGCTTGCACCCACAATTTCTAGTACGCAGTAGATGCTTAATAAGTATTGGCTGGATACACAAAACATAAATCAGAGGACCAGCTGCCCTGGGGATTGAGGGAGAGGTTCCTAAGATGTAAGACTTTCACAGGTTTACAGCCAGGACCATTCCAGGGAAACCAAGGGCTCTTTCCTAGGGCAGGATGTTGAGTGCTAAACACAGGAAAGCTCTGGGCTTGCACCACCCTTCATGAGAGCATCTCTAAGGTCTGGCTCCTGAACTTCTACCATCTCTTCCACTTCACCCCATCATGTCAGTCGTCAAACCCTGGACAGCTCCCACCTTGCCTCGGTGTCCAGTGTAGTGTGGACTTATGTTCCCAGAGAAGATCTCTAGGGCCAGGTGTGCAGAGTTCCTGAGCACCTGTCCCCTCTCTGCTCCATTCCTCATCCTCCTGACTGTGGGCTGGGATAGAGGAAGGGCTGGGGTCCTGCTCGATCACAGCTCTGCCACTTAACCTTCTCTGTGTGGGCTTCTCTTCTTCCCCAGGTGTAGGTGGTCTGTTCTGACGCCTTCAGGTCATTTTAGGGTTAGTTGTATTTGCTGTAGTTGCTCCCATGGTATGTGTGAGAGAAGGTTACGACTTTGCCTTCCTACTCATCCGTTTCTCCCTCCCATAGTAGGCGTTTTTGCATCTGTCTGAAGGCTGGAGAGCTAACTGGAGCAAACCATCCATGTGTGTTGGGGCTGGAAGAGGCCACCATGGAATCCTTACTGTTTGGGGTGGAGACACAGAGCTTCCCTGTAGAAGGCTGACGCCCAGCTTCCTGCCAAGGGCAAAGGCAGGGAGGGCAAGAGCATACATACTTTCTGTACCCCCTTCATCTACATGACAACTTTTACTTAAGTGTCGAGTTGGATGTACATGTTCAGACATAAACCCGTACACAAATGTTCAAAGCAACACTATTCACAGCAGCCGAAAGATGGAAACAACTCTGATGTTCATGAGTTGTTGACAAGATCAACGAACTGTGGTCAATGCATATGATAGAATACTCTTGCCATAAAAGGAATGATGAACTGATTCACGCTACAACATGGGTAAATCTCAGAAATGTAGTGCCAAGTGAAATAATCCAGGCACAAAAGGCCACTTATGGTATGATTCTTTTTTATAGGAAATGTCCAGAATGGGAAAATCCTTAAAGACAGAACATAGACTGGCATTTGCTTAGGCCTGGGTGGATGGGCTCTGAGGCGTGACTGCTGCTGGATGCAGGGTTTCCCTTTAGGGGGGTGGAAGTGTCTGGAGCCGGAGGGAGGCGCTGCTTGCATGGCAGTGGGGATGTACTGAGTCTCACTCATGGTGAATGTTATGTTATGAGCCTTTCACCACAATGACAAAACAAGAGAATTGGCCTCAGGCCCAGGGCAACCCTGACTATCCAAGGCTGTTTTGTATATGCCCCTCTAAACTGGGTTGTGTGCTCAATTTATTTTAATTTTTCTTTTATTTGTTTACATTAAAAACCCATCTGTGAACCCCTGGCTTATCTCTCTTTGAAAATGAACAATTTGGGATTTGTAAGTGCTCAGTGAATGCTGCTGGGCCTCCATCTGTCACTGTGTGCCCGTGATTTCGACAATGAGTCCCGAATGTGTCTTGCAAAAGAGCCCATGGGATGGCCGCTGATGGGTGCACGTAGAGAAGGCCCCCCACGCCACGTGCATCTGGCTCCCGGACCTCCCTCGTGCTGCAGGTGTGTCCGCCCGGTTGGTGCTTGCCCTGCGTGTGCCCCTCTGCCCGTGTGATCGCCTGGCCGGTAAAGGGGAGGAGGAGATCACGCCAATATTCACACACGTCCGTTTCAGGACACGTGGCCTGTCAGCTGCTGCTGGCTGCGCAGATGCCCGAGACCGTCAGGGTGCCGATATCCACCCCCAACTTTGAGCATCATGGTCCGGCCGTGCTCGGCGGCACTCCTGCCTTTCCAGCCGAGTGACGGTTGTCACACCCAAGCAGGAACAATTATTAATGATTTTCATTTCATTAGAAGCACTACAATAAAATGTCAACAGCCTTAAAAGTGCATCAGAAGTGTACAAATTAATCTTGATCTTCTGAAGTGTAATTACTTCTGTAAGTACTAGACTGTGTAATCACTTTGGGCATTATTACTTGTGCAATCAATTATACTTAAATGCACTTATCTGTTTTCAAACATGATTTTCAGAGGTCACCTGTTGGTGTTTTTTGCCATTATAATAGGAAGATAATTCATATTCGCCATCTAATAACTGAGGTGCGGATAAGGTAGTGATGAGATACATTAAATATAAATAGCAAAAGTTATTTTAACAAAAGACCACCCCCTCCCACATGTGAATTTTGGGCTTAATTAGTTTTGATTTATTTCTGGCTGGGGTTCTACATGCAGCGACTAAAAGACGTTTGCACAGTGGAAAGGTGTAAGTAGTAGTTCATGCCTGTCTTAGAGTGTGGGTGCTACAAACTTGGTTCCTATATTGGACCTCCCAACTTTCCAGCTGTGTACCTTTGAGTAAATCACTCCGCACCTGTGGGCTGCAGTTCATTTGTCTGGAGCAGAAGGTGACGCACTGCTCCTCCCATGAGGCTAGGTGCCCGTTTTTCATCACCAACCATTTCATCTTTACAGCACAGCCTGGCTCAGAGTAGGTGCTTTGTAGATACTTAACTGAATGAGCAAAGGAGTAAGCGTTGCCATGAAAATTCAGTGATAAGATGTGCAAGTCCTCATAAGCCGTTAGCAAGTATTATTTTTGTTGCTAGTCACCATGATCAATCCAATGTGCATAATAACGATGATTGGAATCTGAGAAAAATTTATCGATTTCACTTCCTCTGGCCAGGAAACAGAGCCATACTATAAACTCATGAAAAGATTCTGCACATCATTAGTAATTAAATAAATGCAAAATAAGACATTGGCGGAATGCCTTTACTGCTTATGGAATAGAAAAACAAATGGCATTCAGAGGTGATGGGATAGGGACACATGGGTGCTGTCCTACACTGTTGCAGGAATATAAATTGGCCCAACCCTCCTGATGACAAGTGATTCGGTAAGTGTGAAAAATTTAAATGTACACAACTTTTTGACTGAGGAATTCCTCTTTAGATGTCTAAGTTACAGAAATAAAAATTAAATAGACAAAGATGTATACCCAAAGGATTTTTATTTTGCAGTATTGTGTATAAAATTGGATATACCATAAATGCTCATCAATAGGGTATATAAAAATGAGTTATGGTATATCCATAGAACGAAATCCTATGTATCCATTAAGAAGAATCTTTATTATTGAGATGTAAAATTTTCTAAGCTGTAGTATTGAGTGATATAAACAAGTTACAATCCAATATGTATAATGTGTCTTTTTTTTTTTTAAGAATAGACTAGATTGCATAAAACCTAAGAAGAAATCTGGAAGTCAGTTGTGGATCAAACATAAAGAATTGCTACGTCTTGGGGACGGGGGGATTGAATGGGTGTGGTTGTGACTTTTATTCATCATCTCACATATTTTAAGTGGTGGCATTATGTGTATTTTATCTTTCATTTGTAAGAAAGGTGAAACGAATGCATCTGATTTATTTAAAAATCATTTTAAATGTGTGAGAACTCTCCTGGTTAGCTACCAACTGGATGGACAAAGGAGGAGTAGCTGAGACCCATCTGGCTCACATCCTCTTTGTCCATTCGGGCCGCATTCCCAGGCTCGTTACTTCATTGGCTACCAGCTGGAATTGGTCGGCAAGTGCACCGGTATAAACGGGGATGTCATGAGAGGATTGGTAGATTCATACAACTTACATGAAGAATCGTTTACTTAAACCTCAACACCGTCAGGACCTTCCAGTGATGTAACTCTGAGCTCCAAAAGTGGGGCCACCCTCAGGACTTCTCGGAACAAGCTCACAAAATTATGTCCTCATCACCAAAATGATTTCTGAAGCTGTTCGTTAAATGCCCACTAAAAACTTATCATACTGAAATGTGGAGGTCCTGCCTCCATGGAGGTGGAAAGGACTGAAGCCCTTTGGGAATAGTAACCAGAGGGGTGGTTCCTTGTATTTGCTAGAATCAGTCCCACCTGATGTCTGTGAACAAGGTGGCCGCCTCTCTTTGGCCATGTTGAGTTTTAAGAAAGAATCACATTTTAAAACATCATATTAGTAAGTAAAATCATAATTACAAGAAAACTGATGAAACCATAAGATAACAAGTAAGCCCTATTTTAAAAAATTAATCTCCTGCTTTAAGTAAAATAAAACCTTGCATTGACCTGAGAACTTGGTTAATGAGGCATTTGCCGAATTGTTTAGTTTTTATGCCTTGCCAAGTGTGTAATTACTTTGCTTGGCACTTTTAGAAAATGTTATTATAAACTCCTCTTCCAAAGGAAATTATGCAACATAATTATTAACTCTAAAATTACACACACATTTATCTGCTAGTGTTCGCTTTCATGCTTCAGCTGCCACTTAAACATCGGCTGCTTGAATCACGCACCTGTTCACAATGATGTTTTCAATGTGTTTCTACCAATCACCCATTATATGGTAGAAAGCCAAACACCGGGAGAGAGAAAGCAACAGCAACTGGGCTTTAATAGAAACTCATTTCTCCTAACACTGGCGACCCGATCCCATTCGCGTGGAAGGAGGCTGTTGAATTCTCGCCCATCTCCATCATGTTATTCACGGCGTAGGTTATACATTTTCACCCACTTTGAATATTTCAACCAGAAACAACAGCACTTCAAACTCAGACACACAAAGGCGAGCTGGCTCACGTCAGGGTTAGATTTTATTCTTGCTTTGTCTTGGAGGTTGCCTCTGAAAGGAAGAAAAAGTGCCTGCTTTCTGATGGGCAGAGGAGAAAATGTTCGAGGGGAAAAGTTCCATGAAAATCAGAGGCATTATTTCAAGGTGGTCCTCAGCCCAATTCCATCCATTAGTTTCCTTCACAGGCGACTTCTGCCGGCTCCCCCCAAGCTCCCCGGGGCAGGCCTGTCTCCCGGCATCCCGGCCTCAGCACCCGTGCAAGCTCAGTGCCTCACAGATGCTCATCGTATCTACTAACTGGCTGAATGACCATCTTGTCCTTTCACTTCAGCTCATCAGTGAATCAGAGTAGAGGGCATGTTGCAAGTTCGTGCCCCCCCAAAATTTGTTGAAGCCCTCACTTCCAGTGCACCAGAATGTGGCTGTGTTTGGAGGTGGGAACTTTAAACAGGTGATTAAGGTAAAATGAGCTCACAAGGGTGGGCCCTCATCCCATCTGACTGGTGTCCTAATAGGAGGAAATGAGGACGCAGATGGACACAGAGGGAAGGTGTGGGGTGAAGACAGCCACCTGCAAGCCGAGGATGGAGGCCTCAGAGGAACCAACCTGCCCGCACCTTTAGCTTGGACTCCCTCCCTGCCTCAGGAACCGTGAGTAAATACATTTCTGTTGTTTACGCCGCCCAGTCTGTGATCCTTTGTCACAGCGGCCCTGCCAAACTAAAACTCCGCTCTGTGCAACAGAGACACTTTATGAGTAGCTTTGGAATGATGCAAGCGAATGCCACTAAAGCTTCACTTTAAATTCCAAGGCAGAGGTGAAAGGGTTTGAACTGTGGTGGCATGATGGGAGCTGTTTGCAGGGCCGCGCCCCTCCCAGAAGTCCTGGAGACCCAGGAGTTCGTGGGGAACCACGTCCAGAAACACTGGAAAAGGCAGAGCTGGTGGATCTGGGCAGTCGTGGCTTTCTGTCAGCATTTGTCTGGACAGTAGTACACAGCTTTACTGCCATATTTTGATCCATTCCCATTTTTAAAATTTCCCAAAACGTCAGGTCGAAGAGCCACTGAAAATTGCTGCAAATTTCTTAATGACTGTAGAGGGGAGAATTCCAAAAGTGCACCAGTCTGTGCACATGTACGCTGCCCCCTGGGGTCTGAGAGGAAGCTTGTTGGCCACCGTTGTTCTGATGCTCTCTTCTTGTAGAAATGCAACAGTGGGTTGGATGCCGCCCACCCCCGTAGGTGCTCTGTGTCAGATGGAGTCTGAACACACTGCTGTTTGCAGAGAAACAGGTTTTATTGACTCTTTACATGTTGAACTAGGATGTTTATCACTCAAACAAATTTTTTAAAATCTGTGTTTAGAATTCTTGACACACAGTGCTGGGTTATTTCTGCTTTTAGTGGCCCAACACTTTCTAAATTGATGGCTGCTTTTGCTTCTGATGTGACAATAGAGATTCAGGTTTGCTTCTCTGGGGAAAAATGACGCACAAAGAAGCTCTGAAAACATAAGCTCCCTGAGAGCTGGTCAGTGCCGCCCCACCGTGCCGTGCCCACTGGTGTTTCTCCAGATATTATTTTGCTTTTTGGTGTATGCCTCCTTAGATGATCCAAGAGAAATCACAGGCAGATCTGCACGATGCCTTCTTAGAAAACATTTTTAGGCCCCATTTTAAGGAAAGAGTGAGACATATTTCCACTTTTACACCTTCTGTTCGCAAATGAAAACATTGGCTTGAAAGCCAGGCTCGCAGACAAGCTTTCCACTTAAACAATAAAAATGCACTGAGATCCTTCCAGTGACACCAGAAGCTATCCATCTGATTGCAGCATTCAGGTGTTATGAGCATATAGGACATGTGGACATGCACCATGTAACAGCAATGACACATACTACTTTTCAATTAAATGATACATTATAGAAGGATACCAACAGTATGTGTTAGAATGTTCACTTAGCCTTTACAGAAGCACCAATTTAGGCAAGGAAAAAGATGGCTCTGCTTATTACCCATTGAGTAAAGGTGGCAGATGGGTATAAGGAATGGACGCAGCCCTCTAAGTTTTATTCACAAGGAGGACCCACACCTCTTTCCAGGAAGAAGTCACGCTCCTAACTGAAGGCAAAGCTTAATGTGGGCACTGTGAGTTCACATGAACAGCGGGACATTCGAATGCGGAACCTCATCACTGGAGACCTGAAGACAGCTGCCAGCCACAGACCGTGAGTGTGTGTTCCACTCGGCCAGATATAGTATTTTGTTTTAGGGACTGAGTGCAGAACAAAGGTAAAGTCAGACACATACCGACTTCCAGGTTCAAACACAGCAGTGTGGCACTATACTGGCCAGCCTTGTTTTAATTTCCACTTGGTAAGAGCATGTTCTCTTAGACTTGTACGTTACAGTCCTTTTTTGTTATGTCTCAAAATCTCTCCACTGTGCTTATCGGGTCATGCTGCTCTAATATAATCACAGCTCTGGAAATGTCTTGCGTTAATGCATGAAAAAGTCATCAGTTTTTACTATTTAACTCAAATCAGGGACAAAAAAAAGTGTATCATTTACTTTAGTGCATATTTAGCAGATTTACCTTAAAACCCACTCTCTGTCATAAAGAGTGCATACATCATATAGTGTGCTTATAATTCTGGGAAAACATTTTTAAAATCAGCCTAACACACTTCAAAGTATGTCTGAAAAATAAGTGGCGCTTGGGTCACACGAAGAGCACTCGTAGCTGCTCTTTAACAAAAGTCACAGTTCCAGAAGATTTCCCGAGCTCCTGAATCACGTCGAGATCACACCATGGCAGGTAAGACGACAAAACTTGCTTTTTACTAAAACTGTGGCTTTAGGAGGAACTGCTCTGGGCATAATAACCTGCTGGAATGCTGGAGTTGAGCCACTGCACCGTGGCGTCCCCGGTGCTGCAGGTGTGAGCATATGAGAAGCTCGCCGAGGCGGTCAGTGTCCGGGACTGGAAGTGTTTAACCCGGAGACAGAAAGCAAGCGGCTGCAGCCGGCAGAGGCGTGGGTGGGGGCTGCTGACCCGCACCAGGAGGGCCCTCACCTCTTTGGCCCGGAGAAGAAGCTGCCTCATGTCATGCCTGGTCACTGGCCCCACTGAGCGAGGAAACGTGGGTTAGCTGACCACCAGCTCTGGTCCCTTCTGTCCTCGCAGGGCTTCAGTCCTCATTCCATGTGTGACGTGTCACGAGCGCCAGGGCAGGACCTCCTCAAGGGGCAGGGTCCGCAGTGCACTCAACAGGAGACCCAGACGGGTGAAGGAAATATGGTTTTAAATCTGTGCATGTGAACTACCTGATGTGGCCGCAGAGCGACCAGACTCCGCTCGACAGGAAGCAGGCCTTCCACAGCCTGGCAGGCTCTGCCTTGGCTCTGGCCAGCCCCTCCCCAAGATAAATCCAGGGTGGCAGGGGAGCTTGTGGACGTGGGTAGAGGAGGTTTCTGAGTACACGTGGACCGGGCCACCCCTGGGTCTTGGCTGGCCTCTGTGCAGGGCTGCCCCTTGTGTTTGGCCAGGCCACTCTCCAGTCCCCACTGGCCTTGGGGATGCAGACTGTACGGCAGGAACTCGTGGACTGCCTGCCCCCCCTCTTCACTCAGACCCAGAAACCCGCCCTCCACCCCCTGGTTCTCACTGGCCCTCTGGGTCCAGCTGTGGTTTCTGGTGGAGCCAGAGTTTGGTAGTTTGCCTTTCGTGCCTCTGTCATAGGGTCACTTCTGAACCCCTCCTGGGGCTGGTGGAGACCCCGTGGGGAACCTCGCCCTCCCTCAGCTCACCCTGCCACTCTGTGATTTATCTTGGATATGTGGGCCGAGGGCCCCTGCCAAGTGGGGGACACCATGGGGGACTCACATTCCCTAAACTGAGCCTGGGAACCTGGTTTGGTGAAAAGATCTTGGATTTGGATTCCTAATTGCCTGTATTGGAATCCGAGTCACTTAGGACCTGTGAGAACTTGGCCCAGTGAGTTACATTTCTGGTGCTCCAGTTTCCTCACCTGGGAACGGTGCAGGATGGAAACAGCAGCCTCTGCCTCTTGTGGTAATAGTCTCGTATCATTTAAAACAGAGACTACCAGGTAGTTAAGCTTCAAAAACTACCGGCCGTTGTTGTTCATATAACCTTGCGTCTATGGAGGGAGAAAGTATGTGCCTTATTTTGTTGAGCCAGTCTGACTCGAAAGATACTTCAAAAGTACACACACCACTGCTCATGGTTAACACATGGCAGTTGCTGTGTGTGGGGGCGGTGATCAGCAAATCATAAGGCCTCGCGACTGATTCTGATCTAGACCCATTTTATAGCTAGGGAAAAGCTAGACTGAAGAAATTATGTTACCTGCTCTAGATTAAGAAATCTATCTTAATTAATTTGTGGTTTGCCTTACTATTTTCAAATTAAGTTGTAACTAGTTGATGCACAAGTGTGTATTTACTAACTGAATGTATGTATGCACAGACAGATGCTCAAGTTGGCTTTCTGTGTTGATTGGACTGGTGTGTGGCATACAGATGGGATTCTAAAAATATGGTTGTATTTTTAAGAAATAACACAGTTCACCCTGCCATCTTAGAAGGGAGATGTTATGTGGATCTGCATTAGTTCTGTCTTGCTGTGTAACAGGTCACTCCACAGCTGAGACGGCTCAGCGATAAACATTTACGACCTTACACGGTTCCTGAAGGTCAGGAATCCAGGAGCAGGTCCAGGGGCTCTGGCTGGGGGTGTCATGTTCCAGCTGTCACTGGGCTGCGTCACCTGCTTGGCCAGGGCTGGGCGCCTACCCACCGCCCAGACGGCACCTCAGCTGGGTGCGAGCCCGGGGTCTCCGGTCCCTGCCACCTGGACCTGCCCCAGGGTCCCAGGGCGTGGCAACTGTGTGCCCTTGAGGGCGATCTGGGGGAGATGGCGCAAGAAGCAACAGCTTATAATTAGTCCCCAGATTCAGATCCCGTCACTCTGGCTTCATTCTGTTCCCGGGAAGTGGGTCAGAAGGTCAGCCGTTTTCACGGGGAGGAAAGAAAGGGAGTCACCCCCACCTCTTCCAGAGGGGGTCATCCAAGGACGCGCAGGGCTTCAGGAACACCGGCACACCCATCCACAGTCCCTTCTGGCCGGCACGGCTCTGCTCCCAACGAGCCGGCCGCTCTGCACGCCACCTCGGGCTGTGTGCGGGCACATGCGCAGAGCGCCCCCAGCCACCCGGGCAGGCGCTGTGGCAGGGGCACCGGGCTTTCCCCCAGCTCTCCAGCGACCCACAGCATTCACATTTTGATATGGCTGAAGACATTCAGTGCTACAGTTTATCACCGGGGGCCATTCAGTTAGGAAAGGCGATGAACCTTCAGCAATAGCAGGCCCCTTCTGTGGCTCCTGGCAAATCCACGTAGACCAAATCCATATTCCTGAGGCCTCGTTGAAGGGTTTTCCCTGAGGGTATGGCACTGTGACTCTGAGGCTCCCTCCGAGTTTCCCGGCCCGCCCTCTGGTCACCTACGCCTGGGAGGCTGCCCTGCTCCCCATGGGGCTGACCACTCACCCTGCAGCCTGGGCTTAAGTGCTGCCGCCTCAGAGACCCTTCCCAGACCACAGCATCCAGCAAGCCCCTGTCTGTCATCTGTTACTTTGTAGGTTACAACTGGGTTTCTTATTTTTAGATAGGCCTTAGCACACTTAGTAATTATATGATTCTTTGTACCCTTATTTGGGTATTTTCCATCCACTTCTAAACCTTAAGTGCTATGATGGTGGCTTTGTTCCAAATGTGTACTAAGCACCTAAAACTGGCTTTGGTACATAGTAATTGCTTAATAAATAACAGTCTAGTGAATGCATACAGAATGAATCCATGACCATGCCTACGGATGTCTACTGAGGTGCACAGGACTTCATGTCAGCCTTGCAGAAGGCAGAGCCTCTGAAGAGGAAGGATTGCCCAAGCATCAGTGGTGCCAGACACATCCAGAACAGAGAGAGAGAGTGCGTGTTCAGGCATTTACACAGGCTACAGACAAGAAAACAGGGAGAAGGACAAAGTCTGTGCAGACCTTGTCAGCTTCTACTGCGTTTCCCAGAACATGTAGCTGAAAGATAATACAGTTCAGCCTATGTTAGCATTCAGGGTTAACTCGTGGGCAAGCAGGTTAGCTGAACTCCGGAGAACTTGGGTTCTCAGCAGCGCAGCAGGGAAACCATCACCGTGACAGCTGAGAGCAGCCGTCAGCGACCCGTGCTCTGTGCTTCCTGCAGCGACTTCCACACAAATGCAGAGCGGGGCAAAGCAGCGACGCGACAGAGGCCTTTTTTTTTTTATTGGAGTATCGTTGATATACAATCTTATGTTGGTTCCAGATGGACAGCAGAGTGGTTCAGCAGTTACCCATATTATTAAATCCTCACACCCTCTAGTGCCGTTACTGTCTGTCAGCATAGGAAGATGTCACAGAACCACTGGCTGTGTTCCCCATGCTCTACTGCTGTCCCTGTGATCAACTTACATTGTGATTTCAAATTATTTTGCTCCTTTATCCCCCTCAGCCTCTCCCACTTACCCACCCCCACCCCTCCCCCATGTTAACCACCAGTCATT
Organism: Smutsia gigantea; assembly: GCA_032199065.1. Classification (NCBI taxonomy): domain Eukaryota; kingdom Metazoa; phylum Chordata; class Mammalia; order Pholidota; family Manidae; genus Smutsia; species Smutsia gigantea. The sequence goes on from JAVSCE010015544.1 coordinate 278,073, forward strand.
TCTCAGTATGAGTCTACTGCTGTTTTGTTTATCCTACTTTGTTTTGTTTTGTTTTCATACTATACAAACAAGTGAAATCATATGATACTTGTCTTTCTCCGCCTGGCTTATTTCACTGAGCATAATACCCTCTAGCTCCATCCATGTTGTTGCAAATGCCAGGGTTTCTTTTCTTTTTATGGCTGAATAATATTCCATTGTGTATATGTACCACATCTTCTTTATCCATTCATCTACTGATGTACACTTAGGTTGCTTCCATTTCTTGGCTATTGTAAATAATGCTGTGATAAACATAGGGGTGCATATGTCTTTTTCAAACTGGGCTGCTGCATTCTTAGGGTAAATTCCTAGGAATGGAATTCCTGGGTCAAATGGCATTTCTATTTTGAGTTTTTGGAGGAACCTCCATATTGCTTTCCATACTGCTTTGCACCAGTTTACATTCCCACCAACAGTCCAGGAGGGTTCCCATTTCTCTGCATCCTTGCTGACATTTGTTATTTCTTGTCTTTTGGATGGTGGCCGTTCTGACTGGTGTGAGGTGATACCTCATTGTGGTTTTAATTTGCATTTCCCTGATAATTAGCCACGTGGAGCATCTTTTCATGTGCCTGCTGGCCATTTGTATTTCTTCTTTGGAGAAACATCTGTTCAAGTCCTCTTCCCATTTTTTTAATAAGGTTATTTGGTTTTGGGGTATCCTTTATATATTTTGGATGTTAACCCCTTATCAGATGCGTCATTTATGAATTTATTCTCCCATACTGTTGGATGCCTTTTTGTTCTGCTGAGGGTGTCCTTTGCTTGCCAGAAGCTTTTTAGTTTGATGTAGTCCCACTTGTTCATTTTTTATTTTGTTTCCCTTGCCCAAGGAGATGTGTCCAGAAAATAACTGCTCATACTTATATTCAGGAGATTTTTGCCTAGGTTGTCTTCTAAGAGTTTTATGGTTTCATGACTTACATTCAGGTCTTTGACCCATTTAGAGTTTACGTTTGTGTATGGGGTCAGACAATAATCCAGTTGGATTCTCTTGCATGGAGCTGTCCAGTTTTGCCAACACCAGAGTTGAAGAGGCTGTAATTTCCCCATTGTATATTCATGGCTCCTTTGTCATATATTAATTGACTGTATATGTGTGGCTCTATATCTGGGCTCTCTATTCCATTGATCTATGGGTCTGTTCTCATGTGATGGATGACCGTTAGTGCAGTGAACAGCCCACATGTGAGTGAGTGTGAGCGACATGGAGCACAGATTCGAGACACCTCAACAGCACAGAGGAGGGCTGTGTGGCTGGCCACAGCTGGACTGCATGGTCAGGACACCTTGTCGAGAAACTAAATGGCTAAGGGCAGAGGACCATAGATGTGGCACATCCTACACACAGGCTTAGCCACACATCTGCGAGCACATGGACATTGAGACCACTTTTCTAATCAGATATTCCCTGCTTGGAGCCCAGATGTGCAGCTGAAAAGTGAGAATCTTAACCTCTCAACGTGGAAGCAGACACCACATGCTGCAGCCATGTGCAGTTGCCATTTTGTCGGCAGATTGACAAGTAGCCTGGCATTTTCGGTTCGGTTTGGCAAGTTTGCCTCACAAGCCTGCCTCACGCCAGGTGTGTGGGAATCTCAGCAAGTGCCTTGTGGTCTCTACCAGCATCGTGGGCATTTCTCTGGAAATACACTGTGGTTGGTGCCTGCTATTCCATCTAAAAATTAAGCACCACGTGTGGCTGCGTGCACATGAGCACATATTTTGGAGTGTATGCGTATGGGCGTGTGCATCTGCTTGTAAACCCCAGCCCTCAGAGTTGTCCTAATCTGTTGGAAGGACCTAGAGACTTGGAACAGTATGTTGACTCTGCTCAGAGCACACCTGGGGAAAGACTCCGCAGAGAGGGCAGCATGGGGTCCTCGGGAGAGGATGACAGAGCAGAGCGCAGGTGTCAGTGACTCATCAGCAGCTGGGGGTGTGAATCGTAACTGAGCTCCGCTCAATCCTGAGGACGCCTCTGGAGCACCTATTAGAAAACAGACCCACGTGGCTTCTTAAAATGCTTCATAATCACCCATGAATGGTTTTTAAATTGTTCAGTCTTACAAATACGGTGAACTTGGTTGCCTCTAAAAAATGTATACACCACAAATTTATTTGGACAATTGACATTTCCTCTCCAGCGTGCTTAATTCTAATATTTACTGCAGTATGTAACCAGGTTAAAAGTAATTATATTTCCTATGAATTTATTTGCCTTAGTAAAATACAAAATTTAGTTCAGATATCTCAAATCTGTGATTGCTTTTTAGAATATAAATATCTGTCCTCTGTGAAACACGTATGAATCATCGGGTGCTAGTGAAAAATATTACACAGTCATAATGCACCCTGCAAGGGTGACTGATGACTGCTTATCACAATCTCTGCTGAAAGGTATTAGGCATCAGATGATTCGTCGGTCATATTTCAGGAATCTGTTTGACTAAAAGGGTAGAAGCATTTAAACCTTACAGCAAAGATTACATTAAGGATACCTCACATGCTTATTCTACCTTAAAACAAATTTGGAAACCAAATGTGGAATGAAATGTAGGAGCCCACGTAGTTATCTGTGCATATTTTCGCATTTACATAGCTTCTGGTAAAATCCCCTCCTGTCCCTTCTATGTGCACTTAATTATGTCTGCCATCTTGCTGGTCTGCAATATTTGATGTGCTCAAATGAAAGCAGAGAACAGAAATGCCAAGTGGCATTTCCATCTCCTTATTTAAAAGATTTATTATTTGACACTGTGTGCAGCATTTCTTCACTCTCATAAATATTTTACAAATTTGCAGAGCTTCAAATTTAAAATACCAGTTAGCTCAATTAACAACCCAAATAATTGAAGAACAGTAAACTTAAAGTTCTGGGTGTTTAATTTTATTTTTGATAGTCATTGGATCTGGGTTTTCTGAAATTAAACATTGTATGGAGATCAGTATCTGTAAGGAATACTAGCCACTTGTCTTCTTAAGATTGACCCAACCTGATTTCCCTAAAAGTAGCTGCAAAAATTAATTGTTTACAGCTCACCACTCGATATGCATAGTAAAATCACCTTGAAAGCTGCCTTTCTCCATTTCTTCCTTTCTCCATTTCTGTGGTGACTGGATGTGCCCTGGCTGGGGCCACTGTCCCCCATGACCACATGACTCACTGCCCCATCTCCAGGTGCTCACAGATTCTCACCTGGTCGGTGTGTTCTGTGGACATCATGCTGTTTCAAATGGTGATATCCTCCCCCAAACCCCTCCCCTGACCTGCTGACTCTGCTCGCCCTGCTGTATATTTTTTCATGGCCTTTATCACTCCCTTCCTGACATACCGTAGAATGTACTTCTTCTCATCACATTATTATTGATTGGCTATCTTCTCCTCCAGGCAGGGAAGCTCCACATGCATGTCAGCATCGGTCACCCGTGCTCCCCTAACCACTGAGATCAAGGTTCTCTTGTCGGCACTCAGTTCATACCAGCAATCCAGAGTGGCCTTTACTTTCCAGTTCATCCAAGCACCTGGCCAGTTGGCTAAAATATCCAATTTTATTGATGTTTCTTCCCCTGGACTGCTCGAGTGTCTTGCAGACATTTCTGAGTCGAGAATAAAAGTTTGGAAGCTTCGTGTCTGGTCAGGAGCAATCTATGTCTGCATTCCCCACCCCTGGGGAGGCAGCCTGTTTGTCTCGAGAGTACTGCTACCAACACTTCCACAAACAAATTCCCAGCCAAACCTAAAGGTACTTGGTTACACTAAAATGTTAGACGTGAACTGCATCCATTTTATATTTTAGGTTATAAAGTGGAATTTCAACACTACACTCAGACCTTTTACAAAAGGGAGCATTTTTCTCCCTTGTTATTGTAGGCAGATCGGGAACTAGAGCTAATCATTTCAGAGTGTTCTCAGGGCGCTGCCAATGTGAGTCTCCTCCCCCGCCAGCTCCCATCGTGTGCGTCCGGGGCAGGCCTTTCTTTCCCCTCGATTCCTTTCCTCCTTCTGCATTTTGATCCATCATCTAACCTCTTAAAATGTATGAATTAACCTTGGGATATACATGCTTAACTCAAAGTCAAGATAAACTCCCTGTAAAACAGCTACCTTTAGAAATAGTTTAAATATGTTATTATAAAAAACTCCACTTTCAGGGCTTTTTCCATTTGTAGATAAATTGGTCTATTTGAGGAACCTTAAATTATGATCTTGCTTTCCCACAGAAGTCTCTTTAATCCTGTGACTACCAGGTTGACCTGTAAGGATAATAAGATAATATCCTAAATCTACCTTAAACGTCTGCCATTTCTGTTTAATTCTGACTCCTTTTCCTGCAACACAGCATTTTCAGTCTTGAGGAAGGAAGAGTTCATTCAGGTTTAAAACTGCTGAGTCGGGCCGGGAGTGGCCAGCATCTCCCCAACCCAGCTCTCCTTCTCAGGGGTGCGTCAGGGGTCACTGGGGGCCGAGGCAGGTGGGCCCAGCCTAGCAACGTGGAGTCACCAGAAATTGAGGGACCCAACTCCTCTGCGGTCACTTCTGTGAAGCTCCTGCTCTTCTTGGTCTGATTTTGGCCACATTTTTCTCTCTTATTGTCTCTCAGACATCAGTGGGCATTCTTTAACAACAAGGGGGCCAACTTTGGGGCAGGTGTCACTCTCAGTACTTTGGAAAGGTGATTTCACTGACTGCACCATGAAACAGCCCTATGGGGTGGGCTCTGTTGTGTGCCCACGAACAAAGGCAAATCAGGCTTGGTGATGCAGACGACTTCCCACAGCTGGCCGCAAAGCCCGAGTCTGATGTAGCAGGTGTCCATGCTTCCGGCCGCCACGCTTCACCCTGGTGCTGCGGGGAGAAGGGCATACGTGGCCAGACTTGCACCTTCTAGGGACTGCTCAAAGAACACAGTGGAGAAAGACCCTGAGGCTCCTTTGTTTGACAGTTGCCCCTGTCCAAATGTGGCCTAAACAGGTCCTGGGCTGTGGTCACTTACAGTGAGGTCGATGGTACAAGCGATTCGAGTGGTGTTAGGAAGGTGGCTGTTTGGAGGGGAGAGGTAGAAGGAAAGAGACGGTCATCAGCTATTCGTGGGTATTTCCTGTTTGTTATCTCGTTTAGTTCTGCCAACTTCTGGCTGATGAGGTGGTATCATTGTTCCTCTCTTTTACATACAAAGAAACAGAGGCTCAAATAAATAAACTATGCCAATTAAATGGCTACTAGGGGGTATCCATCCTCCTGGGACTCTGTAAAAAATGCCGTAGCCTGGGTGGCGTAAACAACAGAAATTTCTCACAGTTCTGGAGGTTGGGGGTCCAAGGTGAGGTATTAGCCAGTTTGGATCTGGGGAGGGCCGTGTTCGTGGCTTGCAGACTGTCTTACTGCTGTGTCCTAGCACGGAGGGCAGCAAGGGAGAGCAAGCTCTCAGGTACCTGGTCTTGCAAGGCCACTCATCCCGCCCAGGTCCCACTCACCTGACCGCGTCTAGACCTAGTCTCTCTCCAAGGCCCCACCTCCTAATGCCATCCCACTGGGAGTTAGGGCTCCAGGATGGGTCCAGCCCCTAACACAGGGTTTCCTGGTCCTGGCGCAGCTGGTGTTTGGGGCCAAGTAGCCGCTTGCCGGGAGCGCCTGTGCTCTGCAGGGTGTTGAGCACCCTTGGCAGCTTCCTTCGGGATTCCAGCAGCGTCCCCATGGCTGTGACAGTCCAGATGTCCCCAGATGTTGACAGATTCCCTCGGGAAGGCAGGATTGTCCCTGCTTGAGATTCACTGGGCTAACTGCCTCCAGAGCTTGGGCTCTTAGTGGCAGTGCCATCCACCCTGGAAATGACCCCATGACTGGTTTTAATGACAGGGGATTGATCTAAGTATCTTTAAATGGGCCTCTAGCTCTAACACCCATAAGCCTTTGCTCATGAAGCTTAAAACATTGTAGAAAGGCAGGACAAATGCAGAATCAGCCATAAGCATCTCTGTGCTTTGTTTTCATTTTTTTCCCCTCTGAGAAACTGAGAAGTTGAAGGTACAGCTTCCATGGAGCTCCTCTGTCCTGGAGAAGCAAGTGCACATTTTTAAGGGGTCACTGCCTCTGGCCTTTGTGAGTACAGGCATAAAGGGTCTTAGCCAGCTCCAACCCAAAGCCCCCGGGGCAGCCTTTTCCTTGCAGGGCTTCAGGGACCCCCAGGTCCCAAACAGGACTTGGCGCCCCCACCCACAGATGGCTGTCTGGGCAGGAAGGCCTGTGAGCAGCGGCCTGTACCGGCAGTCACGCCTCGGAGACACCCGTGGGTTTTCAGTAAAGGGGCCACTGGCTGGCTGGCTGACTGATGGGAGGTATTCTGAAACCAGCTACATATTCAAAAGATGAAACCAAATACGTGAAGATTAAGTACTTCAGTGAAACAGAAATTACAATTATAATATATTTTTTAACAGAAGTGAACAGGTGGTGTTTGAAATCTATCCAAGATTAACCCATAGTCAACACTCCAAGCACCCAGGCTGCTGTAATAAACATTGTCTAATTACCTATTCTTGGGAGTGCATTTTTTGCCGGGTTTTCACATTGGAATTTGGATCCATCTGAAGTTATCTACATAGCACAGTTTTGTGTATAATAAAGTAAGGATTCAAAATATTAAGTATTTTTTGAGTCATGGTGGCTCCGCTTGGAGCCTCTCCAGAAAGGAGTGTGGTTGAGAGCTTAGCGGAGCTGGGGTGGGCTTCCTGCCTTTGAAGTTCTAGTTGCATCCAAGAGCCCTATTGGCTGGCTCAGGGCACCTGGATTTTCCCCATATTCGGCTTGTTCTCTGCATTTGTGATGTTCCCCAGCTTTCAGTATGATGCGGTTGGATTCTGCCAGTTTTGACCTTAAACGCAGAAGCAGTGCATTTACATTTGCTAAGGTAAAGGGCTCAGTCCCCTCGTTCTTGCTTTACAATGACGCAGCGTCCTGGTACTTGGGCCCCCAAATGGTGACACCAGCAGAAGTGCTTGACCCTCTGGTGGAAGCAGTAGGATAATGTGTTTGCCTGCTGCTTTCTGCTTAGGAGATTTCTTAGCGCCACCTCAGGCTGGGCAGTGCATCATTTTGAGCCAAGCTCGTAAACAGAATATTTTGATAAGGTTTTCTTTTCTAAAGCCTTTCCATTACAGCATTTTCACAGCCCCCTCTCATATTCCTAACAATGCATTTTCAGCCTAAGCACTGAGGGAGGGGACAGGAAAGGAGCCTGCAAAAAGCGATTCCAGCAGCGGTTGGGCGCCCATGCTGCCTGCTGCCCTGCCACCCAGACACACAGGGCTCCTCGCTCCCACCCTGTCCGCTTGGGGCGTGTAAGCCCTTCCCAGTCTGAAAACACTGTGGGCTCGCGTTCTCACGGTCACCTCTGCTTCGGGAGCCCTGCTTCCTTGGGCATGCGTTGTTTTCCCATTCTGCACGTGGTGTTTCCTTAAAGGACCGCACTGACCCAGAAGCCAAAACCAGCCCTTTCCTCCATTCCCCACCCTCCCACCCCACCAGACAGAAGTGACCTGAGGCCCTTTGTGTATCCAGTACACTTTCACCAGTATTTGGAGGGACTGAGGAATCAGACTGCAGGAATTGTGCTCTGATTTTCTTGTGTAGGGGAAGCTGGCTTCTTCCCCCAAGTTGAGCCTTGGCTTTCCTTGGACTGGCTGGGCCCGACAGAGCTCAGAGCAGAGAAGGCATGTTTTCCACATGAGGATGTAGAAGCAGCCATCCCTCTCTGGTGGCAAATATGTTCTCCTGTGGGTTCTCAGCTCACTGGAGCTGCTGCATCCTCACCTGAGTACCAGGTTATAGTAGGTATCACAGGAGCTTCTCAGAACCTGGTTCTTGAGCTCTTACCTCCAAAAGCAGCCTGCACGATGCCCCCAGTGTTCAGCATCAGAAACAAGAAATGCTTCCATATTATAAGCAGTTTGCATATTAAAGAAGGAAATATGGAAGAGAAAAGTAGTCTAAGGCCAAAGGCACTGCCATTGCTTCATATACAAGGAAACTCGGGGCATCAGAAGACTGTGACGGTCTCGAGTTTGATGAACAAAAGCAGAGAAATAAGAGGCACGTCAAGTTGTAACCTGTAGACAGCCCACCTCAGGCCAGGTGCTGGAACGGTCCCCCCACTCCACTGGAACACCTTCCTGTGCCCACCCACAGGGGCACCCCAGTTTTCCCTCCTGGGATGACAAAGCCGCTCCTGGTGTGGAACCCCTAGGATGGTGTTCGTGGTTCACACAAAAAAAATCATGAACAAATGTATTTGGTAAATTATGCATTACATGAAATTAAATAATTTTTATAGCAGGATTGCCTAGAGTCTTTAGCATAACAATTGCCACGGATTATTCAGGGAGGGTAGAATGCTCAGCATTTCTCAAATGTTTTTAATAGAAACTCTGTGTGTGTATATGTGGGGTGCATTCACTCAAGACTAGTGTTGTAAGGATACAGTGGAAATCAGGTTTGGAAAGAAGCCCGTACTCTCGGGGCCAGAGTGAACCCTCTCCAAACCGAGGAAGAGGACTTGGCCTCATCCGTGGGCCCTGCATGATGGCCCCGAGGCCTCCGTCCTTGCCCTGCCTGCTCCTGGGTCTGTTCCTTCCAGGCCCAACTCCCTCGCCCCTGCCACCTGTCCCGCCCAAGGACTCAACCTTGGCCTCCCCCATCTCACTGTGGCCCTCAGCCACCGGCTGCGATTCCCCAAGACTCGGAACTCTGCTGCAGCCCGGCACGCCCTTGTCTGGGGTGTGGGGTGGAGAAGCTTCTGCAAAGGGAACAGAAGTTCTTAAGTGAAACACCTCACTTCATTCTGGCTTCTTACTAAGCTAAAGCTCAGCAGAGAGAAAGTGTGTGGGCGGAAGAACCTCAGGCCTTCCCTGGGGCTCCTGCTTGTTGGTCTAGAAGCCCTGACTGAAGAGCTTCAATTTGGTGCCTGACATTCACTTGCTTTTCAGCCCTGCCGCTTACTGAGAGTCTTGGTGTAAGTCACTTAACCTCTCTGGGCCTCAACACCTACCTGCGCTGGAAATCAATGATGCGTCTAACAAAATCAGTGAGTCTTTCATGAGATAATGCATGTAACATTCCTACTCTCAGTGTCTGGCACATAGGAAATGAGGAATATGTATTATTTGATACTATTACTGTTACTAGTGGTGTTTGACTGTCCCTAGTTGATTCTAGCCCCATAGCCAGAGAGCCATCCAGAAACCCAGAGCCTTCCCCTCAGGGCCTCCCCCTGTCTCAGGCCGCAGAAGGAAATGTGCCCTGAAGTCAGAGCTCACCTTGTTCCTGGGGAGGCCTTGCACCGAGCTCTGCCTCTGCAGATTAAACGCTGCTGCTGGCGCTGAAGCACAAATTGATTCGGTCATCGTAACTGCTGGGTTACTCTGCAGAAAGTCGATTGCTCCAAGTTCACGTATCAGCACAGGAATCATTCTGGAGTTCTAGCCACATGAACTGCCAGGCTGCTGGTCATTTCGTCCAGAAGATAGGCAGGGAAATACAGCAAGCCTGTAGCTTTCCACCCAGCTCTGTCCTCCCCACCCCCGGCCCCTCTGCCCTGCTGTCCCCTGAACATGATAGGCTCCAGAGGCCAGGGCAGGTGGCAGCCCAGTGCAGGCTGAGGGCTGGAGGGGGCCACTTGGTCTTTTTGGTGCTGAATGTTCTCAGCTGGGTTCCAGGACTCTGTTGGGGGCAAGGGGTGGTTTTACAAGACCATCCTGTCTTGAGGACAGAACTGAGTTCTTTGTTCCTGGCTGGAGTCCGCCCCATCCTCCTAAACACATAAACCAGGTCTTCATCTTGGCCCGTGAAGTCTGCCTCCCTAGGTGTCAGACGCAGACAGTACAGTGGGACCTGACCCGGCAGAAACCCCAGTCTGGCTGGAACTTCTGGGCAAGAGTGGGCCGAACCAGGTGTTCCTGGGCAGTCATGTTTCTACCTGTGTCTCAGATGTGCGTCCCTGCAGCTGATGGCCGTGCTGTTAGAAAACAAGTATGTGTTTGTCTGCCCACCCTAACCTCTGAGTCCTCATCCCCAGAGCCACGAGAGACCCAGTCCAGCCAAGGCTTCCGTGCAGTCACTCACAACCAGAGCACACACTCCAATTCTATCATCAAAAACACTTCCGTTGGTGAAGAAAGCCGCAAGCCATGAAGCGGCACTGTTTGCTCCTGACTCAGATTCTATGCTATTGAGCCATTCGCTGAGTTGTATGCGTACATATTTCCAACCTACAACAGGTGGTATCTTATTTTAAGCCAGTAGTTCTCTAGTTTTTCAATACCTTAATCCCATATCGACTTTCCCAGGTAGAAATGACAGTATGGGTATCACTGGGGCGATATGCAAATCATCCGATGCATTTGGCAACAGCAACTAATGAATCAAAGTCCTGCTGTGACATTTTAAGCCACCTTCATATGGGCCAGTACATTTTGATTTCCTGTGCATGTTGTGAGTTCTGTCAGAGGACAATGATACTTGACCTCACGAGTCCTGTCACTGCAAATTCCAAGAGGTCCTGGACCGCATCTGTCTCTGCTCCTTGCTGAATCCCTTGTGGCGGTGGTTGGTGCAGGGTGGGTACAGTATGTTACTTGAATATGATCTGAATGAATGAAGGGAGGTAGTGATATGGGGGCTCTGAGACAGACTTTGTGTTTTACTAATTTATATGCAATTTTATATTTTTCAATCTTTTTCAACCACCGTGAGTTTCTGAGCACAGACACTTGATCTTTTGTGCCTTAATTAGAGGCCACCACACATGCAATGCTTAGTTTATTCTTAGCTCCTGAAATGGCTTTTTACTGCAGACCTCAATCCTGGTTATGCAATAGAATCACCTGGGAAACTTGAGATGCTCAGAAGGGTAATTATGGTGATGGTTGCAAAACTCTACAGATATACTAAAAATCTCCAAATTGTATTTAAAGCAGGTGAGCTTTATTGCATGTAAATTATATCTCATGAAGCTATTAAAAAAATAGTGAATTCCACACTCAGAGATTCAAATTCAACTGGTTGAATTGAGCTCAACAGAGATTCAAGTGGTAAAATCTCCCCAGGTGACTATAATGACAGCCAAGATTAAGGGCCCCTAGTTTACGATCCGTCCGGGGCTCTGGGACAGGCCAGTTCCTGGGGACACCTGGAATCCTGGGCCCACTGTGGAGACCATCAATTATTCTATTTGTATGGACCTGCTACCCAGGAGCCCACCTCAGATGGCACGAACTGTCAATAATGTCTTAACTGCATTGTTCCCAAACCTGACCAGACATCTTACAAATCAGGGAGACTTTATAAAAGTCAACTTCCCTTGGCTCACCAGCCAACCTTCTGAATCACCGGCCCCTGAGGTGGGGCCTGGAAACCTGAAGCTGGAAGAGCTTCTCCATGGATTCTGAGACCCCTGAGCAAACCCTCCCATGCTACGTGAATGCATCGTGTTAAAGTCAGTTACCTAAATCCCACCTGAACAGCAGATATTTGCAGAGGGGGCATGAGAGTTCACTGCTGGGAACTGTTTGCACTCAAAGTCACGAAGCTGTTTGTAATGAATGACAGTTGCTGTAATTACAGGCAGAGTGAGGCTGGCTTAGCCTCCTTGTGGCTGGCCAGCTGCGGCACTGCCCCGTGCTCTGTCCTCCCAGCGTCGTGGAGGCAGGTGAAGTCTGCTCTCCCATATTTATTCTGGGTCCCACACTTGCCTGAGAAACGGGTTCACAATGATACTTCCTTCCCTCCCCAAAGCTCCCTCCATCTCTCGGTGCCATCCTCTGGTCCAGCCTGTAAGCATGCTCCCCTCCCATCGTAACAAACAAGTAAACCCCCCAGCCCTTTCCCCATGTGTGCCCCACTCCCCAGCAGCTGCCTCTTCCAGAAACCTGCCTCTCTTTTGCGTTCATACTTGAGTTGTCTTCACTAGCTGCTGACAGTACTCAGCCAACGTGCTGCTGGCTGTGTCTCCGTGTCAAAGCGTGTGGACATCACCACTCTGGCCTGCCCTCCGCATGCTTGCTGACCTGGTTTTCTGGTTTGGGCATTCTGCAGGCTCTGTCCTTATTCTTTACTCTTTATTTGTCTTTATTTTTATTTGTTTGACCCTTACTCTTTATTCTGCCCCAGAGTCTCTTATCCACTGCAGTGCTCCAGACTGCTGTCTGTAAACCAGAGCCCCCAGACGATCGCTCAGCCCAATCTGAGACTCCACAACACAGCATTTCAGATGCTTCTGAGGTTCGGTAACACCTGACCCAAGCCCACTGCCTTGCCCCACCTGAGCACACCTCTGTCTGTGCTCCTGCCTCAGCGCCAGCACCGAGCTCTGTTGGGCGCTGCCCCCCACCCCCCACCCCCAGCCATCATCCTCAATCAAGGTTCCCCACACCTTAAACGTTTTACTTCCAAATATGTCTCAGGTCTCTTCGGCACTCTTAATCTCTGCAACCCCACATTATTTTAAATAGTTTTAAAATGCATGACTCACTACCTCTTTTTCCTAAAGAAAATGCATCAAGAACCTCCATGGCTCGTGGGTAAAAGAACAAAATTCCCAGTAGCCTGGTTTGAGACCTGGGTGGTCTCGCCTGCCCGCCTGTCCCCCAGCACCCGGCAGAACCCTCTCCTCTGCTCACCACTCCCCAGCCACACTAGCCTTTTCCCTCCATAGGCCCTGGAAAGATACCTGTTGACCAAATGAATATCGAATGCCCTAGGCCTCAGTCTGCCGGCATGTAAACCAGGGCTGCAGACGGTAGCTGACATTAGGATGAGTTCATGAAGATGCCACGTGATAACGCTGGTGAGACTCTCAGCACACTGTCCAGCACATCAGCTGGACACTGAACACTGAGGAAGTTGGTGATGGCGATAAATTGATCCAGTACATAGTATGCCTAGGACAAAGCCCGGCTTACGCTGGATGATTTAAACTCATTGCCTGGAAGCAGGATCTTACAGGGGCTGTGGATAGGACTCTCCATTGGCCTCCATTTTCTTTCATTTGAAACGCATGTATGGGTCTGGAAAGGTCCCCTAATTCTTCCCCAAAGACTCGGGTAGGGCACTGAGTCCCATGGGGTCTGGCCGTGGACTGGAGGCTGGGGAGGGTCGGGCTGTTGCCACCCCGTGAGTCAGAGCTGCTCCTGTGTGGTGGCTTCCCCATGAAGCTCTGGAACGGAGTCTATGTGTAAACTCCTGACTGATTCTTCAGCCGTGGGACTGGGGGTGATGCTTGTTTCCTTGTGATTCTTTGCACTACAAACAAGAGATCCGTTCCAGCCAGCCTCGACTGGAAGATGACTTTGGCCACTGTGGTCGCACCCGGTCTCAGGTCCATGCCTGGCCCTGAGCTCACCTTCCCTGAGAGCCACTTCACCCTGGCATGGGGCTCACTGACATCCCACACTGGAACCCCCTCCCAGGTGGAGGCACAGTGTCTTCTTGGCAGGCTCCCTGGAAGAGGGGGTCTTGTCACAGCCACATCTGAGGGATTCCCGAGGTCTGCTCAGTAGGGGTCACGTGTCCCCCTGAGCCAACCGCCGTGGCCTTGGGAGTACCGGGTGACGACCACATCCAGTTGGGGTCCTGCAGCCCACTCTTAGGGTCAGGACAGAACCTTCTGTGGCCTGTGACCCGAGGTGTGGTGGGGCATGGCCCTTCAGAGAACACGCAAGGCAGTGTCAGGAGGGAGAAAAATGCTGAGAGCAGAGAGCAAAGCTCCAACAACCTCATCCTTAGACAATTCTAAATCCCCACCAGAATCTAAGTCTACTCCTGCAACCTCAGAAAACTGCTACTCCAGCTCCAGCTGCCAGATGAAACTTCTTCCTGACCCATGCTACCTCTGGACTATCTCTTGGGCTAAAACATTTAAACTTAAGACTTGAGGCCCTTGGAAAATGCCAGCTGGCCTCCTCTTAACTCCAACATTGCTGACAGGACAGTCAGGAAATGAGCAGAGTCCGCTGGAGCACTGGAGTCGGCAGAATTCCCATCGTCACGTCTTCGCTTCTGTGAGCTGTCTGCACGGCTCTTATCCCCTCTGTCTTGAAGATCTTGACAAATTCCTTGCCCATTCGAGCAGCTCCCTCACCACTGCCCACTTGCTGACCTAGAATATTAGTCTTTTGTGTGCTACTGTATCAAATGCTTTCTTGAAGTCCAAGTAAATTATAGCCAGGTTTTCTCCCCATGACTCTGTGCCGTTTCCTTGAACATTTCCATCAGATAGACTGAGCGTGGCTCTCTTTGGGGAGCCCATGCTGACTGCCCGTAATTAAGCTGGTGTGCGCTGCCCCTGCTTGACGGGCAGGCTTGTGTTCTGCTCTGGCCGCCTCCTAAGCCAGGACGAAGCCATAAGAGGCTACCTCCTGCGCAAGAGAGGCACGGGTAGCTCTCTCCCAGGGACATGGCCAAGGCACACTAGTGCCTCTTCTCACGGGCCTTTCCATCCTGCCTGGAACAGAGTGTCCATGACGTGCCCAGTCAGCTGAGGAGGCAGAAAGCACAGGGGGCTCCGGAGGCTGAGTCTGGGACCCCGAGGCAGCTGGGCCTTTCAGCAGCTCAGTCATCCTGAGCAAGCCACCAAGAATCTCTGAGCCTCAGTTTCCTTTTCCATCAAATGGCAATGACAGTGACCCCAATTTGCAGGGTTCACAGAACTACATGAATTAATTAAGTGATGTGGCATCTGCCACCCAGGAGGCAGGCACTCAGTTGGGGCCGCTTCCTTATTTCTGCATGGTGGGCACCTCCCTGGCTATTTCTAGATTCACCTCATACTGTAACTTTCTTTACTGTAAAATGGTCTTAAACGTCCCCTCTCCTCCTTTCCATGCTTAGGAGAACATGTGTTCATGACGGTGATGCCAACATAGGGAAGACCCTCCCAAGACCCCCAGAGTCTCTCTCCACCCTGTCCTTGGGGGCGGCAGGGGCTCTGACTGAGGGTGTAAGGACAGGTGCCAGCTCACTCAGTTGGCTCCCTTCTCCCTCTGGGATTTGCCTTCCTCTCTGAGCAAGAAGGTCTGGCCTACCGTCTGTTTGCCCGGAGCAGTCTCCGTCTTCAGTTGTCCCAGAGTGGTCACTGAGCGCACCTTTTATTATCAGTGTGTCCCACTTGAGACTCACCATCAGCAGGGCCTTTGCCGGGCACCCAGAGTGCCTTTCCCTGTGCAGGAACCTGCAGGGGTCCAGCCGGGCCTGTGGCCAACTGAGTGCAGCCATGGGCAGTAACAAGACTTGTGTAAGAAAGGTGACCTTTTTCTTTTTTCTCTCTAGTTGTCAGGGCTCTGTCTAGCCCTCTGCTGCTAAGACTCAGGTAGGAGGTGAATGCGGACACACTCCTACCCCACCTGGAATGTCCTCCATCCCCCTTTTATCCTGCCCCTTATTCAGACAAAATTTAATCTTATCCACAAAGCCTATATCCTAAGGCACGCCTCCTCTCGCCGTGAGTTGGGAGTAAGACCTACTTCCTTCCCGTCTCAGGAGACCTCCCCTGTGCCTCTGCTGGGTAGAAGTGCCACTCGTTCGTGTCTTATCACGTGCTCATCCAGGGTCAGTCCTGCCTGGTCCTTCTCTGTGTTCTCTGTAAGTAGGAGAGAGAATGGGAAACACTGAGCAGGAATTTCTGCAGGGAACGTGTGAGCGAGGAGGTGAACGTGCTGGCTTGGCTTCCAGGCAGTGTGGTCACAGAAGTGCCCCCTGCTGCTCTGTCCTCAGGCTTACGTTCCCTTCTGGCCCATTCAGGTACCCAGTGTGCCTGCTTCTAGAATGCGACGTACAAAGGTTAGACTCCTAAACAAATGCCATGGATGGGGAATAACAGTCCAGAGATTGCTAGCTGTGGGAAATGGTCTGTCAGGTGGACTTTCTAGTTGCAAGTGGCTGTGACTCAGCTGCAACTACATAACAGAAAAAGAGAGCGGCTTGGCTCACACACATGAGGGAACAGTTGGACCGGGGAAGAATGGGAAGAAATTGGATCTCAGGAGTAAGAAGAGCTGGAGATCCAGAGGCCGCCTGGACACACTCCCCTCTGTGCTTTCTCTCTGCCCTTCAGATTCATTCCTCAGCGCAGACCAGCTTCTTCCGATGAAAGCAACATGGCCCGCAGCCGACCTCTGTCACAGGAGAGGGGTGGCCTCTTCTCAGGCTTGAGAACCACAGGGAGGGCTCTGGTTGTCCCAGCTGATGCCCAACCCCCATTTCCAGGCCGGCCACCTGCGGCTGTGGGTGGGGAGTGGGAGGAGGGGGAAGCTGGAAGGACACAGTGGCTCTGGTGGGGACCAGCTCTCCGGAGAAGCAGCTTCTGGGAAGATGGCGCAGGGGGCGTGCACATGGGTTCCTCACTGGGAGCATCCACACCCTGCTGTGCCGGGCATCTGGCAGCTGGGTGCTGGGTGAGGGACAGCGAGGACCACCAGAAAGAGAGACCGCGGAGCTCATGAACAACGAGCCATGCCCACTGACGGTCATCAGACCTGAAGCAGCTAGTCTCCGAAGCAGCAGCTTAATAGGGTCACCGCTGCAGCCGCCTAGAGATGCGTGTGGCTGGGCCTTGGAAGTTATGGGCTGGGGCCATTCTATGAGGGGCTCACAAGGCCCAAGGCCCAGAAAGCCATGCATGAGTCTCACTGATACTATCTAATGGCACTCAACCTATATCTCTTTGCATGATTTGGGCTAATACATCAATCCCCTACTAGCTGGATAGCTTAAGGCAAGCTACTAGCATCGCCCTCCCGCAAGCCTCTGTTTCCCTAACACTACAGAGCGGTGAGAGCGTCTGATCAGCAGGATAGTTGCAATGCTCAGAGAGGGTGGATGTCGAGGGCCCAGGTCACTCCGACGCCATCACAGGGGACTGCCGTCCTGAGTGGTGGGGACTGCATCAAGGTCCAGGCCTCCTACCTGCTGCCCCATGCCCCGGCCCCATGGTGTCATTCTTCTTCTAAGCGCTAGCACGGTGCTGCTGTGAGGGTCTTGGTGAGGCTGACCACGGTTCTAGCACATTCTGCCAGCCTGACTATACACCCCTGCAAAACTCTGCGCCTCCTCCCCACAGTCCTCTCTGCCGTCACCTCTCAGGAAAAATGCGAGACTCAGGCCACTCACTTCCCGGCCAACAGCCAATCTAAGAGGCGGTGGGCGTGGTTCATCTCACCCCCTGGGGGCTGCCTGAAAGCTGTGTACCAGTCTGCAGCTTCTGGTGGTCCTCTCCCCGCCGTGAGTGTGCAGCCTGTCCGATGGTAACCAGCCCAGAGGATAGCATAACCTGGAAGCCGAGAGAATAGGGTCAAATCCTGGTAAAGCCCTGGAGTCTCTAGGTCCACCTTGGCGTGGAGGCAGACCCCTGCCATTTTCTAGGCTTGGAAAGGCCTGTAGACCTAAACACAGAAGGTGCCAGGAGATTCCAGCTCCTCACTTCTCTTGCAGAAGAATAAACCCTGAGAGAGTTGGACCAGCTGTGTAGGCATGGCGGTGCCCAAAAGGGACTGGGTGCAGCAGGCAGAAGCGGGCAGTAGTGGCAGTCCCCCAGGGGCAGGAAGGAAGCCGATGCGCACGGTGAGCGGCCTGGGCAGCCCCCTGGGAAGGGGGTGAAGACAGGAGGGCAAGGCCTTCCCCAGGCTCCAGGGAGTTGGGATCTAGATATGGCACCTCCCAGCTCCAGCCTGGACATGCCGCAAAAGCCCCTGACTTTGGGCTGGAATCTTGCACCCACTATCCGTCTGTGAGCCCTGGAAGTGTGGAAGTATAGTTCCTGTGTGGCACTTAATCTAATCCTGACAGCAGTTTTAAAGGGAGGTTACTATTTTTTATGTCAGTTTTATAGATCACATAACTAGTAATTGGCTGAGGTAGGATTTGAACCTTGACATTCAACTTGAACAACTGTCTTATCCCCTCTCTTCTGCCTCCAAGGACTTTGTGTCCTAGACAAGGAGCATTTTGGGGGTGAGGAGGGAGGATGCTCCCATGCCTTGGCGCTGGGAGGGTGGGGAGCCAGCAGAGACCCCCATGGTGACTGAGGTTGAGTGCACCTGCCAGGAGCGGAGGGCAGCACGGTGGGGCTGAAGCTGAAGTAAAGACGGAACAATTGGGGTTGTCATTCTCGCACAAACTCACAGGCTGAGAGCCTCACTTGCTGCATGTTACTTCTCTTTCCCATCTGAGTTCTGGGAAACTCCTCTGTTCTGTGGCAGCTCAGAGTCAGCCTACACCTGCCACCCCAAGGCCAGTCTGAGATCTGCCTATGTACCCATTGGCTCTGTCCCCGTGGCCTTGAAAATGTTTGTGAATTGAATCCACAGCTAAAAGGTATATAAATCAGGCTATACTGTTCCAAGAAATTATTTGTAAATAATCCCCACAGTGATAATTTTGGAAAGTGATAAATGCAACTGTTATAAAAATGCCCACCTTAAAATATATAAAATGCAGTCTCATAAACACACTTGGAATGTGCTTAATATATGGGCTGAATGAACAAAAGAAGACATAGATGCCTTAAATTTTCTTATTCAACTCCCTTTTCTTCTTTCTCCACATACACCAAGATTCTCATGTATATCTTTTCAAATCCACTGAAAGGTCTTCATTATGTTTTAAGCAACTGTCTTCACAGAAGTGGCATATGCTGGTATCTTATAAAGAAATGTACATGTTTCTTTGAACAAAATGAATCTCTCTACCCAATGTGAATATTAAGTATTAATTCATTACAGCCTAGGAGGGGAATAAAAGCAAAGAAAATATATATCTCACTGAAATCAATACTAAGGATACTTCAGGAAATATGAATTCCATTGCACATGCATTATCATTGTATGATTGGCTGCTAGACCTTGAGCACGAAAGAGAAGCATGGCATTTAGAGATGGCTGGCAGGCATTGTTTATTGTCATGTGAGGAGTTCTTCCCGCCTAGTGGGATTGCGGCACTTCGTGCTGATTAAAGATCCAGGACATCATTTCAGTACTCTAATGATACCAGTCAGACTGAACTGGATTTGTATAGAAATTCAGTTCCCATCAGATTTGCAGTTGTAAACTTTTTGAGAAAGAATCGGGTGAAGTGAATGGCACTACTTTGCCTTATCTGCATGACCCAATGTGCCCTGCATTGCAGAACAGTCTGTGATAAGAGGGTTCCAAGTGAAACGCCAGGAAAGCACCTCATCCTTCCTGCACAGGCTGAGTGTGCGAGGTGCCCTAACAGTGTTCCAGGAGGAAACAGGAGCTCAGCTCTGGGCCACTTCAGCTCACACGACATCTGAGCCCACAGCAGGGCAGTTCCTCCTGGTTGAGCCCAGGCTTTCTCAGTCTTGACATTGTTGACATTTAGGGTCAGACGAGCCGATAGGGAGCCGTCCTTAGCACCCTAGCCGCTACCCACTAGATGACAGTAGTGTCCCCCTGGCAGTGGTCCTCAGTCATTGCCAAATGCCCCCAAGGGGGCAGAATCTTCCCCAGTTGAGAACCACTGGGATAACCACTTGTTCTCTCCTGTCCTGTCGTGGTGTCGCTGGACACCAGCCTCAGCCCTGGCTGTCCCCAAGCCCACGCAGAGCATGCAGGTAAAGGCAGCTGAGAAGCGAGTCTGCTCAGCGTGCTGGCTTGTCTCTGCTCAGAGAGACACAAAGGAGCACGGAGGCACCTCCAGGCCACAGGCTCAGCTCCCCTAACGCCAGGGAGGGATGGGCAAGCAGAGATGAAGAAAGAAGGTGACATTTTCTTCTTGATACTTCATGTAGTTTGCATTTGCCATGTTAAGCGTTCGTGTATCATCATGTTTGTAGCGAGCCGGTCAGTGGGCTATGACTAATAGTTCAGGCGAGAAATGCAAAGGCCTTTCTTAAAACATACAAAAATAATCTTGAACACCCCATGAGCAAAATATATAAAATAGTATAAATTAACATACTTAAAAATATTATTGTCCTAAGATTTAAAAATAAGGAGTACATTGGGGGCAGTTGTCATAGGGAGGAGCACGCTTAATTATTCATGAAATTTTAAATCGGCACAACATTCCTGCTGGTCTGCTGAAAAATACAAATTAAAAAAATTTTAAATACCCGTACCCTTTCACCTAGAAATGTGAATACTAAGATTAGAGCCTACGAAATACTTTTAGAAGCACGGTTGACCATTGAACAATGGGGGTTCAGGGACACCGACACCCCATGACATCAAAAATCCACATAGAATGTTTGACTCCCCCCAAATTTACCTACTAATAGCCTCCTGCTGACCAGAAGCCTTACAGATAACAGTTGATTGACACATATTTTGTATATCATACATATTATATACTGTATTCTTACAGTAAAGCTAGAGAAAAGAGTATTCGTTTTTAAATTGTCTCAAGTCTCCAAAATTTTTTCCAATATATTTATTGGAAAAAAAATCTGTGTTTAAGTGGACCCATGCAGTTCAATTCCATGTTGTTCAAGGGTCAACTATATAGCATATGTTCATGCTTAGCATAGCATTTAAAGATGTTCACTGCATTGTTATTTATAGTATAAAAGTGGAAAAGGCAAGAATGCTCTTTACTAAGAAGTTGGTTACCTCTTATAAAACATACTTTATAAATAAGAAATAGTATAAAAATATTTATTACATTGACAATACACATCATACTGTTTTTAAAAAATAGATTATGGGACTGTATTTATCAGATGATCCATTCCAGTATAAGGGTCCACAGAAATTTACAGGTGTGAGATTATGGGTGGTTTCTCAGTGACTTTATGGTATCTGTGAATATCCAAATATTTGTATTCCTAAGGGGAAAAAGTTCAAAACAAACATAGAGGCATTCATGCCACGCAGGAGTCCTCCACCTTCTCCCTCATCAGATGTTTCCATGGAAGGTGACTTCTGGCCTCCTTTGCCTGTTCACCCCAAGGAGCTGAACTGGGGGTGGGGTGAGGAGGAGGCACAGGCGCAGAGAAACACCACGAGATAGTGACTAACCATCTGAGTCACCTGGGGTTGTCTCCTCTGCAGAGCGCATGTGGGTGCTGGGGGTGGGAACCAGAGGCACATTTAAGGTCTGATGTGTTTCACAAGTTTGATGTATTAAAAGTAGGCCAATGAATTAGTCAGGGACTGGAGGGGAAGAGAGTCAAGATTCATATTCCCTAGAGTTTCAGGGATACAAAGAAATAAAGATAAGTGGAGTTTGGAGGAGCAAGTGAGGACAAAGCGCCTTTCAAAGGACTCAGGGTCGGCCAAGCCCCCAAGAAGGTCTCTGGCACTGGGACCGAGTTCCCTCCAGCCCAGGGGTTTTCCCCGCTTCTGGTCCACAGGCGGTGCTGTCCTTTTACTGGGACCAGCATGAGTCCTGGTCTCAGATCTGTCCCGGCTAATGCCAAGCAGGAGACCCACAGCGGCTTGTAGCCCCCCACCGGGTCTGCCGCAGCTGCAAGAGGCGTTCCTCTGTGACCTTGCTCCAACAGCGGCTGTGGTCATCCCCAGGGGCCGCCGTTTCTTCCTGTACTTCTCAGGGTCCCCTGTATTGTGGTGTTTACTGTCCTCTGGCAACCCTGGGGTGTGTGCAGAGGGAAGCTGAGGTTTCAGGACACAGCCTGGGCCTCTTCCAGGCCCACACTCACCACCCAAGAAGCCCAGCCAGTCAGGTCTCTGCTGCGCTGTCCTCACCCTGAAAAGCGGGTACGATGGCTGCTTTGCAGGACTGGCTTAGAAACTGGATGGTAAACACATCAACCCACTAGCACAGTGTTTCCGGTTGGACCAAAACTGTGGTGTGCAAGGCTTGAAAAGTAGTCTGACGGGTCAACTGTCTGAGAACAGTGTTTCCCAAGATGTGATCCAGGGGACATATTCATGACGGCTGCTTCTGACCTTCCCTTTTTAAAATGGATTTTATAGATATTTGTAAAAAGACACCAAACATAGTTGTTCCTGTTACTGCATGATAATGTAGCTTAGAAAAAAATGCTCATATAGGACTAACTGCATGCCAGGTGCTATCCCAATGCTTCACATATTTAATCTTTAATTCTTTAGGACTATTAGTGCTCCCATTTTACAGAGAAAATAACTGAGATACAGAGATGCTCAAGCATTTGCCCTGGCACACAGCTGCTAAGTAGCAGAACCAAGTTGGATCCAGACACTCTGACTCAAATCCACCACCTCCAGCTCCACCCCCATGGAGCCCAGGCAGCCTTGCCAGCCGCCCTTCAAGTCGGCGTTGCCCAGTAATTGACCATTGCTCTGTGCTGTGTACTTTGCCTGAATATTTCAGCATTTATTTGCAGCATTAACATTTATGGTGTATGAAATATTTATGCTGCACAAATTGGTTCCCCACAGACCCATGGCTGGAGGGAGGCAGTTTTAGCGAAATAACAGCAAGAACAACAACCATAAAAATTCTTAAGGTTCTCAAACCATCTGGAACTTCCACAGTACAACTTCTAGTAAAGAGAAGCACACAGATTCAGTTTCTAAAATATCAAGGCAGGTAAATGAATCAACAATCAGGAAGATGAATGGCTTTCAGAGTAGCCTAAATCAGTTGTTCCCAAATGTCATGAAAATTGTAGTTTACATTCTTTGTCCCTTTGCCACTCATGCTTGGAGTAGCGGAATGGTCACATCCAACTCCTGGTAAACAAAATGCAGGGATAGGTTTGATCTCATACCACATCTGGGGATGAGACTTGGCAACACCATTCCTGATTTTGAGCAGCTGTGTGTTTTAGACAAGACCCTGAAAAACACTAATCAATAAAACATTTTTTGGAGCATGTCTTCTTTTAGAACAAAAATGCACAATGTAAAAAAAAATCACTGTGTTGATATGTTTTATTGTCATTAACTTATGCACAAGCTGATTTCTCTAATATGTGTTTCTGTATTAAAGCAAAGTGAGTATGAATCAAATTTTTATTATTTCTTTAAGCAATTAATTCACCTTTGAGAGCTTTTTTGGTACTATCTATTTTAATCTAAGCATCCATTTATATTTCATGAACTCCTCTTGGTGTCCCATCAATATATTATAATTTAAAAATGTTTCATGGTCAAGTAAGTTCAGAAAATGCTGATCTAGAACTATCTAAAAATGTTTCCTTGCCATGTAAGAAAGAGATAAAATTCCTGTAGCTGGGAACATCTCCACCATCAGTTTTGATAATCTCTGATTAACAATGGCATGAAATGTGCTATAGATATAAAGATGATTAAGAAAACGTCCCTAGAAAGAAAATGTTGCCCTTGGGTTTTACCCTTTGTGAAATCAGAAGGCGCAGAAGAGTTTCGGCCCAGGACAGACAAGACCTGACTTGGGTTTGGAAGGATGAGCTCAGGCAGCCTCACTGAGAGAGAAAGCAGGGAGAGAAAGGAAGCAGGAGGGAGCCGGTGCTGCAGCAGCAGGAGAGGGCAGCAGCGAGATGGTGAGATGAGGTCGGACTCTGGACACACTTTGAAGTGTAGGCTGTGCCACAGATCGGGCAAAGGTGTGAGAGGAAGAAGGGAGCTGGGTACTCCACGATCTTGGTTCTGAGAATCTGGAAAGATGAGTTTTCCATTTGCTGAGATGAAGAAGTCTGTGGTTGAATTACAGGGTGATGGATGGAAAGTTCAGTTGGAATATTTTAAGGTTGAGTTGCTTCTTAGCCATCTCATTGCAGATGCTCAGTAGAAATCTGGGTTGCACAGGAGAGGGACTCGCCAGAGCTCTCAAATCGGCCATTAGCATATAGATGATTTGCAATAAACTTGATGAGATCCCTTAGGAAAGTGGTTTTCAAACTTGACTGCACACAGCCATCACCTGGGAAGCTTTGAAAACATCTGAGGCTTCTGTTCCACCCAAGAGATTCTGATGGAATGGATCTGGGGTGCCCTGAGAGTTTCCAGAACTCCCCAGGGATTCTGGTGGGCAGCCAAGGTTGAGAACCAACCCCTCAGGGGCCTAATGGAAATAAAGAAGTGAACAGAACTGAGCCCCAAGGTCTGGGTGGTCCGGCATCTTGAGGCTAGAGAAATAAGGAGAAACCAGCCAGGGAGACTTCCCGGGGCCATCGGTGAGACAGTGGAGACTCAGGAAAGTCTATTGTCCCAGAAGCCAAGTGAGGAAAGAGAACACTGCCAGCCGTGTCCAATGCAGCAAATAAACAATGGGAGGGCTTAGCCGTCGGGGTTGGGGGGGGGGGTGGTGAGAGTCCCTCACAGGCACAGAGTCACCGAGTGTGGGGACACACACTGCAGACGACAGACAGGCTCAACAGAGGGCGGACAGGGAGGAATGGATACAATAGACAGCTCTTTGAAGAACATTCGCCCAAAGGGGAACAAAGTGAAGTGGGCAGGAGGGTACAGGGTCAAGAGGTTTTGGATGTTGGTCTGTTCCTAGGGCTTAGACAAGAGTCATGTTACTTGGTCTGAACATGGTGAGTTTGTCCAAGGGAGGGGAGAAAACGGCTGAGTTGCTGTAGCTGTGTCCTGGGGCATTTCACAGGGGAGAGAATGGTTCCAGCGTGGAGGGGGTGCTGTGGATGAGGGCATGTGCAGTCCCCCAAAGTAACAGCAGGGAGGGCAGGAGACCCGGGCGTAGCTGCACACAGGCCGGGTGGGCTGATGAGTGCGGGTGGAGGAGGAGGTGTCGCTGCTTCAAAGAGGGGAAAGAAGCTGTAGGCAGGCCTCTGGGATGGGGAAGGAGGGGGCTAAGAAACGAACTTGGGCACACGTCAGTTTAAGACCGAGACTGCTGGGTCTCGACCCAGGGCTTCTGGTCCAGTAGGTGGTATTAGGTGGTATTAGTGGACTGTGCTTGGTGGCCCCCTGGAAAAGGGGGCTGTAGACACCTGCCGGGCTGTGCAGAGTGCTCTTGGGATGAGCTCGTGACGTCTGGCTGAGGCCAGGTAGCATGCTCACAACTCCCTCCAGCTCCATTCAGCTGGGAACGTGCAGGTGTAAGTAAAGAGTTGGCTCTGGCCAGGTGAGCGCAAGAAGAAACAAACTTCCTTTGCCCCCAGAAAGCCTTTAGGAACTTGCTTTAAAATCCCTCACCATTAAAGGAGCTTCACTGAACAGGGCTGGGTAAGGAGTATGCATTGATCTGTGTATACACATCATTATTTCACAGCCGCGGGGACTACCAGATAAAAGGAAGCCATGCCAGCTTTAGCCAGCAGCAGTGTCTTCATCAGCTACGTGAAGATCGCACATCTGCGTGGATACGTGCATGCTGTCAGTTTCTCATAGCATGAGAAGTCACGGAGAGCCACATCAGACCTCAGGTTTCCCTCTCTGTGCTTCATTTTCTCCTCCAACAAAGTGCAGATAACCATGTCTGCTTCAGAGGATGGCACTGACCTACACATCGAGTCGTCAGCTCTTGTCCGTGGGAGCGCGTGGCTGAGGGCTGGGCAGTCAGGGTACAGGCCCACGCTTTGATCCCCTCACCCCATTCTGCATCTCACAGTCCGTGGGGCCCTAATGCTCTTTCCCAGTCGCATCAGAAGGCGGTGAATGTCTGAGAGTGGCCCCAGTTCCCGTCTCCTCTTACCCAGGAAGCTGAGGAAGGCTCCCAACAAAATGGCAGCTGGAGAAGAAAAGAGGAATTTCTGAGATTAAAAAAGTATGTGTGTACTTTGTAATTTACATATGTGTTGTGTGCCTATATACACATATATATATATGTATTTTTTATTTACACATGTATATATAAAACCAATAAATGGTGTCTAGATTGCTAATGGTCACAGCATCCTCCCAGCTTTGGTATGAAAAAATGGATATTGACTTCTACCCCAAACACGCAGTCTCTGGTAAATAGAGAGCCATTGAGCAAGTTCAGTTTCTGAGCCTTCAGCTCTTGCTCAGGGTAACGCAGTTAATTATCAGATAGGATGGAGGGAGGGGTCACCTCCTGACTCCTTAATGAGTTTTCCATAAATCTGGGCTGTTCAGTGGAGGTCAAACTGATAACCACTAAGAATGAATATCAGTGCCTCCTAGAGCTCTTACATGGAATGTGATTATCACTACCAAATGGCTTCTTCTTTATCACACTTTCAGAGAAATTGGTACTTCAAACACTCATAATGGCTAACTTGAAAATCAGAGACTAGTATTACATTCATGTCAGTGAATCAAGACATAAAATCCTCTGATGACATAGTTTATCCACTGGAGAACCAATTCTTGATTATTTGTTGCTTTGAATTTACACTGAAATTATTTCTGCTGAAGTCACCTTTTGGCGGCTTTCGGTCTTGGATCTGCAATGTTCAAACTTTAAATACTCATGGAAGCCTCTGCGATTCCCCAGGGATTATTTCTCCATAAAGACAGAAGTGCAGCAAGCTCACATTTTGTATTGAAGAAGATTCTGGCGCATTAGGAATACGGCTTGGGGTTAGGATTTGAGGGAGCTTGGGATTCTTTCTGTGCAAAAAGTGATCAGAAACTCTGAGAGATACTGCGGAACTATTCCATTTGATTTTTCTTTAACTGAACAAAACAGGTCCAGAAAACATTGTTGGGCCATGGAGCATCTTTGACTCTGCTACAGCCTCTTCCCTTCTGAGGCAAATGCCATCACGCCTTATCATGGAACTCACAATGGTCTTCTCTAACGTTTTGTCTCAGTGACATGTGTTCTTTGAGAAATGAGTTCTAAAATGTGCATTTTCTCTAGCTACTGGATGGAGAAGTGCATGCAGAAGAGGAATGTTTTATGCACATTGCAAGTCCTACTATAATACTTGGGGAAGGAGGGCCTCTTTGGAGGAAAGTGAAAAGAGATTATTACATGCATTTATTGCAAAGCTCCAGTCCAGGCATCTGCACTGATAACACAATAATGTCACGCTAACAGCTGTGGTCCATTACCGTTATTGCTACCAATTGTGCCCTGCCCTCCCTGTGACAGGACTACACTTCTGGGTCCCCATTAACACCAACTTGTTCACCAGACTTGCTCTGGCCAATAAAACATGAGTGAAAATGGTGAATGCCACCCTCCTGATCATGGTGTAGAGTCCACAGTGACGCCCAAATCCAGGCTAGGCTCTGGGTCCCCTTGTGTGGTCTGCCCACCCCTACCAGCCACAGATAGGGAACCCAAGGGGTAAAGCAGACAGCACATGGGAACATGGGTGAGCTGGCGATCTTACCACTGCTCACCTCTGAGCTTCTGGGGGCATTTGCTACTGCAGCCTGACCTAAAAACTAACACAGGCGTAAAATTCACTTCTACTGAGTCAGCTGTTGCTCCAAGCATGTTTCTCGTTCAGTCCTCAGAACAGCTCTATTATTCTTCCTATTGTAGAGATGGTGTGACCAGAGCCCAGAGAGGTTAAGTACCTCACCCTGAACAACCAGCCAGTAAGTGAGAGCACCATCACCATAAAGCAGGCAGCTGGCGGCCTCCGTCCATGCTGTCAGCCACCAGCCTGTCTGCAGAAGCAGGACAGGACAGCTCCTGGAACAACTGCCATTCCCCTGGATTCTTTCAGAATCTTCACACCTCACTGGAGTTGTGAAGCCACCCCAACAAGGGAGGGAATTGGAATCCAGAAAAGCCTGGAACTGGATTTGGGAATCATTTTAGAGTCTACACCACACTGAACAGCAGAATGACTTGCAAAGGAAAAGATGAAGGATTGGAAATCTCGTAGGCCCCTTCCAGCTCTCAGACCTCACCTATTAACAACACTGAATTTTGAAATAAAGTCCAATGGACTTAGGTGGCCTGCATTGTATGTAAATTACATCTAGGTGTTTTTCCTTTACTAACCCACTAGTTCATAATAACATTTTTCTTCCCAGTAAAAAGAGCTCTATCCTTCATTAATTTTTTTATTTTGAAATAATTTTAGAATTACAGAAAAATTGCAAGGACTGAGAGTTCCTTGCCAGTCCCCCCATGTTACCACCTTGCATAGCCATGGGTCTCATGCAGAATTAAAGAGTGAACTTGGTGCATTACTATTCATGAACTCCAGGCTTTAGTCCTGCCTCCCTGGTGTGTCTAGCCATGCCCTGGGATGTTCCAGCATCCCGCCTCCTAGTGTCATGTCTCTTGCATCTCTACCCCTCACCACCTGCCCCGTGGGTGTCGTGGGTTCCTGGAGGATGAGCTAGCTAGACGGCAGGAATGCCCCTGTCTGTAGAGCCCAGCTGACCCACTGCTGGCCTTCAGCAGTTTGTTCTAAAAGTTCTTGTTTAATCTTCCTATTTGCATGTGTGGCATCCCCAGCAAACAAATGCTCAGGTCCTGTTTTTTCGTGCAGGTGCCCGTCTCCAGATCCTGGGTTGGTTATTTGCTCTGCAACCTCAGTTCTCTGATGGGTTCAAGAAAGTCGTGCACTTGCAGTTTTCCAGCTTTTTTCTTGTAAGGCTGAGAGTGACAGTAGTCCTGGCTGTCCACAAGTCCAGGCTGAAGCCAGCATCACTCTGTCCCGACAGAGAGCACATCCTTGTTCAGAAATGTCAGTACAGGGAACTCATTTCAAGAGGCAAGTGGGCAAGTGCTAAAGTGATAAGGTCATTCATCAAATCTGAGAGTAGTGAAGAATCAGAAACAGTGTCCATGTCCAATGTAAATAAGAGGCCAGGAGAGGTCATATTTGGCACAATTGTATATCTGAATGCTCAAAGCCTCCCACAATGATGTGTAGCTCTGTGACAGTCAGCATGGACTGATCCCTCTTGCAGACTTATGCAAAAATTCAGACTCCAAACCACACACCTGCCCTGCAGTCCTAGTTGCTTCATATTGGACTGTTCACACGTGCGTGTGTGTACACATCAGCGTGCCATGGTACCTACCGAAATGCTAAAGCAATTAACCATTGACAGCGGGTTTCTAGAGGATGGTTTAGTTTATATTGTCCTTTGTTGTTCAGAATTTTTAGAATGCGTATTTAGAAATGAGTGTGTGTTTAGAATGAACATGTATAGAAAAAAGCCATTTTCGTCTTGAAAGGTAGGGAGGACACAGCCTGTTGCATGGCGTCGGTGTGACTCCCCAGGAACTGGGATTTAGGTTGCAGAGCTGTGAAGATGAACACAACCTAACCCAAGTAAAAGGACCAAGGAAGGTTCAACAGCCTCTCGGCATGAAGTTTTCAAAGCTGACGGGGAGGCCACGTGGTGTCCCTGTGAATGCAGGCTCTGGAGTCCACCAGACCATGGCGCAAAATGTGGCTCTGCCACTGAGAGCTGGGTGCTATAGGCAACTTATTTACATTCTCAGAGCTTCAGTTCCTCATCCTCAACTAGGGGAACACAAACTCTTCAGGAGGTTATTGTGACGGTTTGATGAAATTACATGTCGGCCCTTTGCATAGTGCCCGACTCATAGTGAGTGCCCCACAAGTGTGCATCGTAATGCACATTAACTCTAGGCTAAGCCCCTGTGTGGCCAGTACGGGCTTCAGGGTGGTAGTGTGTTCTTCCGTAAAGAATGGATTTCCTGGCTGGGCCCTGAGCTTGTTCACTTCTGAAAATTTCTGAAAATCCTTCCTCAGGGGTTCTGGCCTGCGCTTGGTGAAGGTGGCTTTAATTCGACCTTGGGGCCACTGGAATGGTGGTGCATCTTCTCGCCACCAGCTCTGGATTGTGGGTTGGGGCACAGCCTCCCCATTGGCCCAGGCAGCTAGGGAATAAAACCCTTAATTTTCTCCCCTTTAGAGAAAAAGGCCATGGCGGACCCCCTCCCATCCCCCAATGTACCAATTAAACCCAACGAAAGGACCCTTAGCGGCACCAGCCTGGACCCTTGCAGGAAGGCCACTGTGACAGCTGTTGTATTGGCATGGCAAGCCTGGCTGCAGGGTGTCCTGCGGGGGCTCTGCTCCAGGGAGACATGGTCAGGTTTTAGCACCCCAGGACCCACAGCCCAGCCTCCTCTCGCCGCCTCCCCCTTGCCCAGGTGTGAGCGATGCACAGTCCGAGGCAGAAGCCACGTACGAGAAAATGAATCAGACATGTCCCGTTTGCAGATGCTGTGCGAGCACGGCCACCTCGTTTCTTTTCCATTTGAAACTCAAGCAGCGAGGGGAGACAGCAGCATGTGTGGCCGACTGATTTCTACTACACACTCATTAGCTAGCTGTTTTTTAAACGAGTTTCATAAGAGGTGTGATGACATTGCCAGAGACATACCATCACCTCCCACAGCTTCCCCCACCCCTTTATCATCATCGTCATCAATTTTATGTTTTGTGGTGATAAGAACACCTAATATAAGATCTGCCCTCTTGGAAAATCTCAAGCATTGTTGGCTGCAGGCTCCATGCTCTATAGTCCGTCTCCAGGATGTACTCACCTTGCATAGCTGAACCCTTGGGCCCCTGGACCGCCGTCTCCCCATTTCCCTCCCCCTCATCCGCCTGGCAGCCACTGTTCTACTCTCTGCTTCTATGTCAGTATATTAGATTTCACATCTGAGGGAGACCATGCAGTATCTGTCCTTATTTCACTGGGCGTAACATCCTCCAGGTCCAACCATGTCAATGCAAATGGTGGGATTTCCTTTATTTTAGAGGCCGAGTAATATCCCATTGTGTAGGTATGTGTGTGTATATATGGATATATTTGCCCGTTCATCTGCTGATGGCTATTTAGGTAGTTTCTGTACCGTGGCCACTGTGAAGGAACACAAACCATGCAGGGAGCACGGGAATCCAGGTATCTCCTTGAGATCTTGATATCGGTCCTTTTGGATAAATACCCATAGGTGGAATAGCTGGATCGTATGGCAATTCTATTTCTAATTTTTTGAGCCCCTCCATATTCTTGTGCATGTGGTGGTGCCGACTTGCATCCCACCGGCAGTACCCCAGGGCTCCCCTTCCTCCACATCCTCACCAACACTTGTCATCTTTTGTTTTTCTTAAAAATAGCCACCCTGACAGGCATGAGGAGACACCTCACTGTGGTTCTGATTTGCATTTCCCTGATTAGCGATGTGGAGCACTTTTTCACGTGCCCGTTGACCATTTGGATGTCTCTTTGAAGAAATGTCCGTTCAGGTCCTTTACCCATTTTTTAATAGGGCAAGCTGGAGCCTGGATCTGCAGTGATGTCCGGTGGCCACTCTCTTTCCCTAGGGAAGGCTCTGTGGTAGATGGGCTCTCTGCTGGCCCTGTGCTGTGTGACTTGGGGAATGGTGACTTGAGTAGCATGACATGGTCCTTCCTTCTCTCTTCGATGTACAGTTTCTCTGATTGCACCACCTTGCTGATGTCCTCTTAATTGATTCTTTCTATAACCATTAAGTCATAGTTCTCCATCTGGAAAGCCCTCATTAAGGCAAGGAGGGGACACAAATCACTTCCCATGCCTCCTGGATTTCTCAGCCAAAATGAGTAGATCAGACCAATGTTTATGTGGAAATGTTACAGAATACATCAACACAGAGTGTGGGTAATGTCAACATGCAAGATCTGATGGGTAGGTGAGCCCAGTAGGGAGGGTATGCTCCCTGCCCGTGGTCGCCAGCGGGAGGAGGCCTCCTTCACCTGCGGCACGTGGGTCCTTTCTGGCCTCAGGGTAGCATCCTCCTTTGTAAGGTGCTTGCAGTTCTTCACTTGGATTAAACACAGATTAGACGGCTGACCTGCATCAAGGTCAGCCCAGATGGGGGCTTGGACCATTGGTGCGTTTCTGTGGGCAGCTGCTTGAAGACAGAAGCGAGGGAGGTCACAGTGGGCTGCAGGTCTGATGGGCTTTGGCAGGCCTTGAAGGACGTGGGTGGCATAGCAGGGGCACCTTGTGGGAGGGGCGGGGGTCAGAACACAGGGCTGATTTCTGGACTCCAGAGTGAGACAGGCGAGGTGGGGGCAGTGGGGCAGCCTCCTTAAGACAGGGGAGGGGAGGAGAGGGCGGCTGGATGGGCAGAATGAGGCGGTTTACGGAGGCTTTGAGTGCATGATAAAGTCTGCCTTTATCTTTCAGCCCAGGGAATGTGGCCAGGGAATAGTCACTCTGGTTAGAAGCTTAAAAGAGTCATAACCAGAGACCCTGGGTCTGGTCCAGGGTAGTGAGGTGGGAGAGGAGAAGTGGAGGGAAAGCTAAGGGCGAACCCAGTGAGAACCTCTGGGCCAGGGCTGTGACCCAGGAAAGTGTGCCTGAGGTCCGTGCTTTGTCCTAAAAGCAGACACGGCCAGAAGCACCGTGGAGCCACAGAACAGCTTGTCATTAAAGAAAATACATGTCTGACTGAAGAAATGATCGTGGGAGAACCCTCTAGATGCTCAGGCCCTCGCACCACTGAATTGGAGTGAGTCACATCACAGTCAGCACGAAGTCTGGCAAGACCTAATCTTCCATTTGTTTTCTAGATGCATTTGAACTTTGAAATCAGTAAAACTTCAAATGTCTTAAAATGCTAAGTAATTTCTTCTTCAATTTTCATTAATCCCTTCCAAAAAAGTGTAGCTTGTATAAATATTTCAAAGTCTCAAAAAAAAAAAGTCTTACTTTTAAAAAATGTAGAAGAAGGATTGCCTCAGAAGCTTCTGCAGCTAAACACCAATATTATTGTATCTGAAAAATTCCATGTATCAAAGGCTGTTCCAAACATCTAGCAATTTTAATGCAAAATCGCTTTTCTGTACTGATGAGGCCTCTTGACTGACAATATAGTAAAAAAAATTTTAAGTGAGCACCTTGTGCCAGCATCTTAAAATCCTTAGGAGAGATGGGATAAAAATGTTCATTACAGGTGATGAGGAAATTCAGATGAGATCTACAGCAGCCCTGAAGAGAAAGTGCCAAATCAGAGAGCTCAGAGGTGGGGCAGGCTGCTCTCTGCAATGATGCAGCTGCAAGGAGCTGCTCAGGAAAGGGCTTAATTAGGGCTGTCAGTTACACTAATTGCCTGTGATTAAACGGCGTGAGTCAGCAGGGCTGTGTGTCAGCCCAGGGATAGGCCTGGCCCCATCAGTTGTGAATCAGAATCTGGGATCACCGTGTGGGCAAGTGGCCCTGATGCGCATTCCCAGATACTTGCCATCAACACCTGCAAGAATCCCCGGCCTTCTCCAAACAACGGGCTCTTTGTTTTACCACCATGAGGTCATGCACCGGAAGAAGCTTCCAAATAGCCCACACCTGCTGTCCACGTTGCTGAGGTGCCCCTGAGGGGTTCAGTCATTAATAAGCAGAGCTCCAGGGATTGACTGTGAGCAGCCAGCCGCCTTCTAATGCTAAAAGCCCCCCATTCCTCTCGCGGGTGTCCCACGTCCTGACTCTCCACAGGGCAGGCCCACTGGGGTCCCCGTTTCTGTCCGAGTTCTCCCCGCGTGGGTTTTCCATTCCAAGACTGTGGCTATACCTTTCCAAGAGACCCCCCCCCCCCACTGTCATCTCTGTGGACCTCCCCAGTTCCAAACCCAGTGCAGGCCTTGTAGGGTCTGTCTGAGGCCCTCAGCCTCCTGCCCGTGGGGCTCTCTCTGCTCCTTTGCTCTGTTCTCCAGCACTGCCCTGCTCCGCCCTGAGACGAGTGGAACCCCACAGAGTGACATGCTCCTTGAAGGCAGATATCTGTGCCTGGTTCCGCTCTGCAGCTGCTGTGTTTTTGTTTTTAAAGCACTCTGTATTTTCAAAAAAATTTTAGGGCAGAGTAGATGCTCAGGAAATATTTATTGGGTCAAACTGAGTACGTCATGGGGGAGAGAACCAAAGGTCCTGGGGAGGGAGACTGTGTGGGATCCCGTCGCAGAAAAATGTCTATTTTCATCTGGTTGGCTCTGATAGGCTACCAAGTAAAGTGATAAAAATGTTAATCTTCCCAGCCCCACCTTCTGCCTCATGTAGCCTCTGAGCTGTGACAGCAGTAAAGTAGGTGGAGAAGTTAAAGGGGAAAACATAAATTAGGTCACGGGAGGATAAAGAGACGGATTTTCAATAGGCTTCAACCTTCAGAGCTGGGAGGGCCTGAATTAAATGGATCATACAAAATTCAATAAACAAGGATTGTAGACGGCAGGCGATTTGCCCCATTAT
The DNA here is from genome assembly GCA_032199065.1 of Smutsia gigantea. Lineage (NCBI taxonomy): Eukaryota > Metazoa > Chordata > Mammalia > Pholidota > Manidae > Smutsia > Smutsia gigantea. The sequence goes on from JAVSCE010015544.1 coordinate 312,162, forward strand.
AATTTGAATTCAATTGAAGCATCAATAACACCCCTGACCCAAAGGTTATTAAAAGACAGCTAACAGTCCAAACCGAACCGGTGCATGTTGTATATTATTGGTGAGAATTTAGGGCTGGGGACTGATTGTCCGAGAGAGAAATTTACTCTGACATGTCTCAACACACTGACGAAACCATCCACTGAAAGCCTGCATGGCCACTCTCAGAAGCACTGACCAGTCAATCCAGGCTCATTGCTCCTGCTTGGACCAGATGGTTCTGTCTGAACATGAAGAACGGGCTGAGTCAGGACACGACCGGCCCCAGCAAGTCTCAAAAGAACTGGCCTGACTCTCCCCGACTGTCTCGGTCCAACCCCCTGATGTCTGCTTGGTCTCAGTCCCCTTAGTCGTTTGGCTTCACAGCACGTTTGCTTGTCCATCCCGTTTAGACATGACATCGGCAGAGCTAATTGCATCATAAGAACAGGGCCCTTTGAGCACATCTCCCAATCCTCTCATGCCCTTGCTCCGTTAATCTTACCGGAGCCCCCCTGGGGAAACGCCGTCAGGTCCATTTCACTGCTCGGGACGCCAGGCTCGGAAAGACCCAGCATCTCGCCCTAGGTCACCTGCACAGACAGGGCCAGAGCTGGGATCTGAAGCCAGACCGTCAGGTCAGATCCCCCAGTCTGCACGATTTCACAGTGGAATGTAGCAAGGACTGAGTTTTGTGAAGCAAGAATCAGAGTGAACCCAACTCAGGGAGAGTATCTAGACAGCTGACCAAGTGGCTGGGCCCGCAGCTGTTTTCCTGAGGGCCCAATGAGGGACTGCTGCTGGGGGAGCCCCTCTGGCAGAGGCACTGGAGGAAGGGGCCCCGTGCTGAAGGCGTCCGGGCAGGCACTGCGTTGCCTGGGGAATATAAGGGCATCCTTCAGAGCGGGGCACATGGACTCAGCTACCTGATGGGATTCTGTAAGCCTTCAGAACCCTGTACATGGGCCACACAAAGGGGACAGAGCCACCCACTCCCGCAGCAGGACACCATTTGACCTTGAAGTGTCAAAGGTTTCAGCACCTTAGGGATTGGCGGAGAACCAGTGCCCCCCGAAGCGGGCGGTGCCCGGTGCAGGCTCTATGGGGCAGCAGCAGTGTGTGGTGGGAGGCATCGTGCTCGTCAGCATATGTGAGCACCCACCCACCGCTGGACCTCCAGATGCTCTGGCAGAGGGACATTCTAGGGAGCTGCTGACAGCATAGGGGCTATTGAAATGGTTTTTGTTTTGGGGTTTCTTTTTTGGTGTTACTCTCTTTCCTTCTGTACTCGCTGGCCAGTGAGGGCTGGGGAAACAGCTCTGGGGTCTCTTTATTAGCAGTTCGGCCCCCACATACCAAGAGGGGACTTGACCACATGAATTCTGGCTGTGCCTCACACAGGATGAGTCAAAGCCATGCCTCTCACATGCCGCCTTTCTAGGCAGTGGGTGGTTTGGGATCTACTGATGGAAGTTGGAATCTGCCAGGAGACTTGTGTGTCAGTCAGTGAAACTATTACCTGTTCATTTGATAAGAGAAAATTAAATCATTCGACTCCCAATAACACAAGCAGCATCCCAGCCATAATAGTGGAGTAATTGTTTTACAATTAAGGGGTGCCCAGAATGTACATTACTGAGTCACTTTAATAATGTTTGCATTGAGTCGCTTGTTTTTTTTCCAGAGAGAGGCAATTCAAATAAGTAATTTAGTGGTAGAAATAAACTATGAATTTAATTTATATGTTCATTAATTGAACAATTAAACAGAATAGTAATTGACTGTAGAATTATGGCTAAATGGAACACTGCACCCGAGTAATTAGTTCTCGTTCTGTTTTTCATTGTGGACATCATTTTTGGTGGTCTCATCCCATCCAGTTAGGTTTTGTTTGGCTTTATTGGAGCATAAATCACTCTCCTAGCACAGAGATTTAATCCCGTCAGGGCAGCTGGCGTGTTACTCCTTGTTGCAAAAGATTATCTCTCTAAGAGAAAGGGCATCTGGTCATAGTAGGTCAGGACGATAGCATCCGGGTTCTGCCACAGCATCTGAGGAAAGACTGGAGTCTGGTGATGTGCTCACCACTTCTACCGAAAATTTCACCACTTTCACCACAATAAATCCCCAGATTTGTCATTGTTTAACAACGAGGTTTATGGCTCAGATGCTGAGGGAGACTGTCAGGCAGAAGCAGGCAGCATGGTGTCCTTCCATTTAACGTAGTGTCTCTGCAGTAGACACACAGCTGCATACCTTTCCCCACAGCTTCGTCAGGAGCGGACGCCTTATTCTGATTGCATTAGCCTGAGGGTCTGTGTGGCTCCCTGCTGCTTCCCGGTTCATGCAGAGATGCACATGGGGTGATTTTGCTTTTCCAAGCTGCTTAGAAAGAAAGAAAGGAAGGAAAAGGCAGAATGTGAAGTGGTGGCTCCTTATGATGTCTGAACTACCTTTTCCCTGTGAGGGCAGAGGGACCCTAGGTCACGCAGACCTGTGCCTCCAGAGGCATCCGAATCTCCAGGGCTGTGGACAGCTTGCCAGAATCGGGGTTCCTGGGCAGACATGGTTCTCCCTGGAGCTGAAGCAGCTTAAACCTCAGGGCTTTTCTGGGGCACTGTTCCCAAACATGGTGTAAAGTCAGCTGTGAAAGGTGCTCTCTACACCTTTTCCTTGGCATGGTGCTTCTGTGGGACCATATTTATTCAAGTCATTCCACATATGTTGGGAGTATGTCCCAGACACTGTAGTGGGTCCTGGACGTACAGCAGGGGGCAAGACAGACCTGCCCATGGAGCTCATGGCCTTCAGCTGAGACCACAGGCCGTTGGGAATGTGGCCCAGGGCAAATCTCAAGAGCCATCGGCTGAGCCCGCTCTGCTGGCCCTGGCGCGAGTAAAGGAGACCCCTGAAGGGCTCTGTGTCAGCCTCCTGTGGCCGCCCTAACAGCTTGCCACCGATCTGGCAGCTGAAACCACACAGCTTGCAAACCACAGTTCTGCAGGCGAGAAGTGTGATGTGGGTCTCATGGGGTGAGATGGCGTGTCCGCAGCCTTGGCTCCCCCAGGGGCTCCAGGGAAGAGTCGTCTCCCTTGTGTCTCCCGGCTTCCAGAAGCTGCCTGCATTCCTGGCTCGTGGCCGCTCCTCCACCTTCAAGGCCAGCAATGTGCCACGCCCACCTCTGCCTCTGTCCTCACCTCTCCTCATCTGATCCACCCACCTCCCTCCTTCACTTGGGGTGACATTGCTGGGCCCATCAGGTCACTTAGGACACTCCCCATTTCAAGGTCCTTCATTTAGCCCATCTGCAGAGCCCCTTTGCCATGCTCAGTAAGCTGCTCCCAGGGACTAGGATTCGTGGAAGCGTTATCCTTCCTACCACACTCCCCATGGGCTGAAGGACTGCCATTCTTCCAGGTCTCAGAGCCTGGGAGACAGACATGCTTCTACTGGGCGGCTTTAAAAATACTTGGTGGTCACTGTTCACTTGGCTCCCCGACTTGCTGTTGGGTCACCTGCAGTGAGGAGTGTGGTGGAGACCCTCACAGGTGGAAGCCCACCTGCCCCTGGGGAGGGGTCAGGGTGGTGTAGAGCTGGTGCCGTGGCACCATGTGGACCCCGCGGAGGCGAATCGGACGTGAGTCATTCAATGATTAGGGGGTGATGCTGCCATCCAGGTGGGAGGACACTGTTCCCTTCCCCTAAAGCTGTCAGTGTGACAGAACCTCAAGTGGGTGTATGTCTGAAGGGACTAGTTAGCACAAAATGTGGGATTGCACATGAAACTTGAACAGGTAGTCAGTGATGGTTCCTGAGAGGTAGTAGCGTAACATGTAAAAAAGGGCACAGGCTCAGGCCTCAGCGATCCACCCCTTACATACACTGGCATGCACACCTTAATTCCCACCCGTTCATTTGGTTCCCAAGTGCTTAGCACCTTCTGCTACCCTGTGCAGTTCATGCAGCTGTTTATTATCTGTCTCCTCCCTTAGATCAGGAACTTTGTGTGGTTTTTCACCATCCCAAGAACTCAAGAAGTACCTGATAGGTCAAGGCAAGTTGATAAGTACTTATAGAATTTATGAGTGATACAAACACAAAGCATAGAGGATTATACCTGTGTGCTTGGCCCACTGGTTCAGGCCGTGGAGACAGGCACAGCAGCCAGGAACCAGGAAACAGCCCTTTCCTCCCCCCAGGTACCATTACCGCTCCCCTGTGACCCCCGACATTGCTTCAGGGGCTGAGCAGCTTCAGGGACTAGAGCTTCTGGGCACTAGAGGGCACCATACACAAATAAGAAATGCCAAAGGAACCTGGTCCAGAGTAAAATTATTAATACAACTCCTGAGAAAGATTTAAATGACATCAACCTCATGAATCTTCCTGAAAGGGAATTCAAAATAAAAATCATTAACATGCTCATGGAGGTACGGAAAGATATTCAAGAACTCAGGAATGAATTCCATTCGGAGATCCAATCATTGAAGAGCACAATGGAGGGTATTAAAAGCATATTGGATGTGGTGGAGGAGACGATAAATGAAATAGAAACTAGAGAAGAGGAATACAAAGAAGCTGAGGAACAGAGAGAAAAAAGGATCTCTAAGAATGAAAGAATACTGAAAGAACTGTGTGACCAATCCAAATGGAACTATATTCGCATTATAGGGGTACCAGAGGAAGAAGAGAGAGAAAAAGGGATAGAAAGTGTTTTTGAGGAGGTAATGGCTGAAAACTTCCCCAGTCTGGGGGAGGAGATAGTCTCTCAGGCCATGGATATGCACAGATCTCCCAACACAAGGGACCCAAGGAAAACAACACCAAGACATATAGTAATTAAAATGGCAAATATCAAGAATAAGGACAGACTATTAAGAGCAGCCAGAGAGAGAAATAAGATCACATACAAAGGAAAGCCCATCAGGCTACCATCAGACTTCTCAACAGAGACCTTACAGGCCAGAAGGGAGTGGCATGATGTATTTAATGCAATGAAGCAGAAGGGCCTTGAACCAAAAATACTTTATCTGGCAAGATTACCATTTAAATTTGAAGGAGGGATTCAACAATTTCCAGATAAGCAAAAGCTGAGAGAATTTACCTCCCACAAACCACCTCTACAGTGTATTTTGGAGGGACTGCTATAGATGGAAGTATTTCTAAGGTTTAATAGCTGTCACCAGAGGTAATAAAACCACGGTAAAGAAAGTAGAACAGCTAATTACTAAGCAAATGCAAAATTAGATTAACTATCTCCAAAGTCAATCAAGGGATAGACAAACAGTACAGAATATGATACCTAATATATAAAGAATGGAGGAGGAAGAAAAAGGAGGAGAAAAAAAGAACCTTTAGATTGTGTTTGCAATAGCATATTAAGTGAGTTAAGTTAAACTCTTAGATAGTAAGGAAGTTAACCTTGAACCTTTTGTAACCACGAATCTAAAGCCTGCAATGCCAATAAGTACAAACCTATCAATAATCACCCTAAATGTAAATGTACTAAATGCACCAATCAAAAGATATAGTCACTGAATGAATAAAAAAACAAGACCCATCTATATGCTGCCTACAAGAGACTCACTTTAAACCCAAAGACATACAGAGACTAAAAGTGAAGGGATGGAAAAAGATATTTCATGCAACTTATTAGTTGGGAGAAAAAAGCAGAAGTTGCAGTACTTGTATCAGACAAAATAGACTTCAAAACAAAGAAAGTCACAAGAGACAAAGAAGGACATTACATAATGATAAAGGGGTAAATACAACAAGAAGATATAACCATTATAAATATACAGGAGCACCTACATATGTGAAACAAATACTAACAGAATTAAAAGGGGAAATAGAATGCAATGCATTCATTCTAGAAGACTTCAACACTCCACTCACTCTGAAGGACAGATCAACCAGACAGAAAATAAGTAAGGAGACAGAGGCACTGAGCAGCATATTAGAACAGATGGACCTAACAGACATCTACAGAACTCTGCACCCAAAAGCAGCAGAATACACATTCTTCTCAAGTGCACAGGGAACATTTTCAATAATAGATCATATACTAGGCCACAAAAAGAGCCTCAGTAAATTCAAAAAGATTGAAATTGTACCAAGCAGTTTCTCAGACCACAAAGGTATGAAATTAGAAATAAATTACACAAAGAAAATGAAAAATCCCACAAACACATGGAGGCTTCACAACATGCTTCTAAATAACCAATGGATCAATGACCAAATAAAAACAGAGATCAAGCAATATATGGAGACAAATGACAACAATAATTCAACATCGCAAAATCTGTGGGATGCAGTGAAGGCCGTGTTAAGAGGAAAGTATATTGCAATACAGGCCTACCTCAGGACCAAAGAAGGAATTCAGATGGCCAACAGACACATAAAAAGATGCTCCACATCACTAATCATCAGGGAAATGCAAATTAAAACCACAATGAGATATCACCTCACACCAGTAGGGATGGCCAGCATCGAAAGGACTAAGAACAACAAGTGCTGGCGAAGATGCAGAGAAAGGGGAACCCACCTATACTGCTGGTGGAATGTAAACTAGGTCAACCATTATGGAAAGCAATATGGAGGTTCCTCAAAAAACTAAAAACAGCAATACCATTTGACCTGGGAATCCCACTCCTTGGAATTTACCCAAAGAATACAACTTCTCAAATTCAAAAAGACATATGCACCCCTATGTTTATCGCAGCACTATTTACAATAGGCAAGAAATGGAAGCAGCCTAAGTGTCCATCAGTAGATGAATGGATAAAGAAGATGTGGTACATATACACAATGGAATATTATTCAGCCATAAGAAGAAAACAAATCCTACCATTTGCAACAACATGGATGGAGCTAGAGGCTATTATGCTCAGTGAAATAAGCCAGGTGGACAAAGACAAGTGCGAAACGATTTCCCTCTTTTGTGGAGTATAACAACGCAGCAAAACTGAAGGAACAAAACAGCAGCAGACTCACAGACTCCAAGAAGCGACTAGTGGTTACCAAAGAGGAGGGGTGTGGGAGGGCAGGCGGGGAGGGGGAGAGAAGGGGATTGAGGGGTATTGTGTTTAGTACACATGGTGTGGGGGATCACGGGGAAAACAGTGTAGCACAGAGAAGGCAAACAGTGAATCTGTGGCATCTTACTACACTGATGGACAGTGACTGCATTGGGGTATGGGTGTGGACTTGAAAATATGGGTAAATGTAGTAACCATAGTTTTTTCATGTGAAACCTTTATAAGTGTATGTCAATAATACCTTAATTAAAAAAATGCATGAGTGATTCCTGTCATATGATTGGTATGCTGTATTTATTTAGCAGAAGGGAAATAATCTCTCCAATACAATATTAAACCCGAGTTTTTATTGCTGTTTGGAGGAAAATATTTTTTAAAAGTATGAGTCATGTCGGGATGCCTCAAAGTTCTCCCAAGTGCCTGAGTCAGGCCGTGCAGTGAGGGAGTGACCTGGGGGCTGGTCAGCATCCTTCTGTAGCCCAGCTCTCTCAAATTTCCACAAAGATATTCATAAAAGCACAGAGAAAAATTAAGAATTTGGGGTGCTCTCACACAATGCAGATGAAAAGTTGAAGAGATATTGTAAAATGGATAATTATAGATAAGAAACCCAAGGCTGAGAATTACAGCTATTTTTATGGAAAATACCAGAAGTACCAAAACAGAATTAGTCATCGATGACAAAATTATAGGAAAACTACTGGAAACATAGTAACAATCTCAGAATACAGGCAGCAAGTGCTCACAATATTCCAGGGAAAATCAGTCAAAATGGGCCAAATTTAGACACATTTGGCAAGCATTTAAAATGGTAAAATAAAGATAAATGCAAAGACCATTTTTAGAAGGAGAAAATATGGTTGCACGAAAACAAACACAAATGCCTGTGGCCTCAGTTTGTTCTCTTGCTGCAATCCTGCCAGAAGGAAATAGAGCAGCAGCTGCAGTTTATGAAGAAAAGGGGAAAATCCACCATACCGAGACCTTCCCTTACATGGGGGGACACTCAGATAGTCTCTGACATCCACATGCTCATGAAATATACACTGAGATGTGTGTTCTTGAAAGAGTTACAAAAATGTCTGTGTCAGCCTCCATAGGAGATAAACTTAACAATTCAAAATATCGTCCGAGACTTGAAGAACTCCATTTGTCAGCCCCCAGCCCCCCCGTGGATGCATTGCTGGGTCTGCTGGGGTGGTTCTCGAAGCTGAGGTTGTCTGGGGAGCTCGTCCAGCCCCAGAGATGCTGACTCTGTCCCGCAGTTGGGCCAGGGAATAGCTCTGACAGCCAGGGAACAATCTCTAAAATCAGGTGATTGTATCATAAACTACACTCTCTCAATGAAATCAGTGTCTCCCGCCTCCAGGAAGCTGCGTGAGCACTCTCCATTCTCTCTCCTCTTTTTCGTTTTCCAGGTCTTAAAAGAAAAAGTATTTTTGGTGAAAACAACAGCCAAGCCTCACATGATGCAAAGAGCCCAGTTTCATGGGGCACAGCGACCCGGTACCAGCTCGTTCTGAGTTCTAATTAGAACCGAAAACCCGTGTTCTCATCTTGCTTTCGCGAGCTTCTTCAAATGCGGACGCCCGGATCTTCCCTGAAACTTCTTTTCGGCATCACCCTGGGTCGAAATAACCTTCAATAAAAAGACTGAAAATGACTTTTTATCCAAGAGATTCCTGAGAACTTTGGCAGCTAATTCGTAGTTGAGAAAAGCAAATGAACCAGCCAGGTTTATATCCACTTCAATGTCTCTGGCTCAGCCACCTTCTGACCTTGGAATCGAGGGCGCTCTCAGCGCCGGTTTCCTCATCTCCACAGTGGAGGTGGTTAGATCTCCTCCAGAACAGCAAAGACAGGAACAAAGTTAATGAGGAGAGGTCGGAGACTCTACTTTTCAGCACAGACAGCGAGCGGGTGGAGGTAGCCAGATTGATCACTGAGGGAGCTCCGGTCTTACCCTGGCATCTCTGGTACAGACCATTCTGGAGTTCTGCCACTAACCACGACAATTCACATTTTATTAACCCACATTTCAACAAACCAACAATCTTTTGTGCATCTGGAGATCCCTAGACAACCCTCAGAGCCCCTGAATGTTCTGAAGGACTCAAGAATTCAGAAAAGCAGGTGTACTCACAGTTATGGTTTATCACAGTGAAAGGATACAGATTAAAATCAGCCAAAAAAAGACGTGAATGGGGAGGGTCCAGAAGAGACCCAGTGGAATGTCCAGTGACTCCCCCCATGGACTCGGGGATCCTGCTTACTTTCCCACAGTGATATGTGACAACATGCATGGAACATTGCTGGCTGGGTGGAGCCCTGGCATCCAAGGTATTTACTTGGGGTCAGTTACAAAGGTGACACTGACCACCCTTGTGGTTCACCTTCAGTCTCCAGCCCCCACAGAGGCTGAGCTGATAACAGGGCTGACACATGGCCCTAGGCCCTGCCCTAAATCCCTTTCTTGGCATAGACTCTCTTGTTCTGCCCTAGGCCCTGGGTGAACAGTCACTCTCACGAGGCTCAGAGTTCCCCCCACCAGGAACTGGGCAGGCAACTCTTTTCTTGAGCAAGGCCAGAATACATGATGGATTTGTCAAAACTTATAGAATGGTCCAACACAAAGAGTGAACCTTAGTGTAAACTATATATGTTGGTCAATAATAATTGTTATCAATATGGGTTCCCAGGTGTAGAAAATGTACCACACTAATGTGAGATGTTAAAAGGGAAAAGTGTGTGCTGGGGCTAAGCGGGCAGGGGGAGGCATATAGACTTCTACATATTAACTGCTCTGTTATTCTATACACATAAAACTAGATGAAAAAATGATGTCTAAAAAAAGTGTTAGAAGTATTCTCTGCTCATAGGTCATACAAAATCAGGCAGTGGGTCCAGTTTGACCCATAATACATCACTTACCCACAGACAAGCCAGGAGCAGAGCTCACAGGAGTGGCCCGTGAGTGGCAGAGCTCTGTTGGGGATCACACAGGCCGCAGGAACAGTGGACACAGTCAACTCAGGGACCAGACAAGGATTGTGGACCAAGGAAGCTTAGGTGGGAACTAAGAAATATAGGATTTCCTCCTCTTCTTCATGCTATTTGTTCAAGATCTAACTTAGAAACTTGCCATGGACCTAGAAACAGCCTGAGAATCCATACAGTACCCATGGATGAGCTGGCAGAGGAAGCGTGGGTCACACTTGCTGTTGTTTGGATGGCTCCGTGGCCCCAGTGAGGACTGAAAGCCAGGCCTAAAGGGGTTTCTGAGACACTGTGCTACCGTGAATAGGCGGCTTGCCCTCACTGCTTCTTGCAGATGGGACAGTCAGGAAGGCAGTGGGGTGAGCATGGTTCATTTGACCCTCATGTACTGAGTGCCCACGGTGTGCCCACCGCTCTCCCAGGCTGCAAGAGTTTGTGGCCGTGATGAGGCAAATCGGGGCTGGCTGGATGGGATCAGCAAGCCAGAGAAGAACGAGAGGCATCACGCTGATTCCACGGAATGCTCGCTCCTAGATTTTACTGCGACCCAGTGTTCTTCCCAGGTGGCCACCTAGTGCCTGGTTAGTGGTGGTCTGTGGCCGATTCATCTGCCTTGCTGCAAACGTCCAATCATGGGGACACATTCATCAGCACCGTCTGGACAAGATATTCACTTACTGCTTCTAGTATTCTCATGATATCTGCTGAGGGCTCGAACCGGTTCCCTGCAGACAGCAGTGAAGGCTGTGGCCCGCAGGGAAGGTGAGAGCACGGACCATTATGATTCCCGCCTGGGCACGGTCAGCAGGAGCTGAGGCAGATCCTGAAAGCTTGCTCTCGGCTTGCACATCATTCTCTCTCGGGGATCAGAGAGATCAGAGACCTAATTACAATTTCTATGAGAGTTTACTCCAATCCCATGGTCAATCACTCATTGTATGTAGATTTAATATGACTTGAGGATTGTCCATTTTTCTCCAGGGAGAACTGCGTTGGTCCCCCCGAGGCCTCTCTCCAGCACTAGCCCCCCACCTGCTAGCTGAGTGCCCCTTCTGTGCAGCCGTCCCTTCAGAGGAAGAGCAAGACAGCTTCCCGTGGCCCAGCGCACAGAGTCCGAGTGACGCCTGGCTCAGCAGTGTCAGGGGTGAGGTTCCTCACTTCCCTGCCCCTCAGGATCCCCAAGTGCAAAGTGGGAGTTACATCAAGACCATTTGTAAAGCGCTGAGGACAGTGCCTGACCGAAAGTGTTCAGCAAAGGAATAACCCACGGACAGACGAGAGCAGTGAAAGCTGTTCCTCTCCAGAGCACCTTCAGGCAGGAGAGGGGCAAGGGGAGGCAGCCCGCTGTTGGCGCTGAGCCCAGCGTGGACCTCACAGCGGAGGCTTGTGCCGGATCTCAGCCTCATTAATACTGCATGTGCCAGAAATATCCTCCCTATCCCACGGCTACTTTCAAGGTGGAAATCCACTGCCATCCGGAACTTTAAGAAAATTCCCAGTGAAAGGAGCTGGATGTGCCCCCCTACCCTCCCAGGGACGCAGGTGGACTAAGCAGCAGGCATTTGGCCACACAGTGACTTGCAGCACATGGGCATGCAGGACATTTCTGTAGGGGCTAGTGCTGCTTTCTCTGTGGCTGACCTGTAGCCCTCTTGCCACCCCACGGAGTGGACCTCACCCTGGCTGCTCAGGACCCACAGTTGCCAGCTCCAGCCCCTCTGGGTCATCCTTCTGGCCCCAGTGCTGTGGGGTGGCCTCTCGCCTGCATCAGTTCCCTTCTTCCCAGGAGTGGGGGACACACTGAAACTCCAATTCGCCAACCTGCCAGGACGCCAAAGAGTGTTCCACACGCAGACATCAAAGACGCTGTGGATGCCCGTGTGGTAGGCAGGGCTCCTGTCGCTGGGGTGAGGAGGGCGTCAGCAAGGCCACCAAGCAGACTAATGAAGCGCACTGCCAGGGCCCTCAGTGCAGCTCCCCTCTGAGCGCGAGTCGCTGCCCTCTGATGATCATAACACACTCGGCCGACACACTGTGGCACACAGCCGTGTCCTGAATGAGGATGGGCTCAGGGCTGCAGATGGCCTCGTGTGGTCTCTGGGTGAGTTCACATGAAGGTCGGGGGACCGTCTCTGCTTCTCATTTGCCCCATCAGCAATTGCAGCTTATCTTGCCATTGTGCTCGAGGCAAAAACATTAAGTATGGGGTTTGTTCCTACCTTTGAAAGCATCACAGAGTCAAAGGAAATGTGTCCGGGTTGAACTGTACACCACTGAGTGACACAGGCAATAGGAGAACACGGCATTTGAAAAGCAACTTTGATCCCTGTAGCAGAAGAGTGTCAGAAAGTCCCTGTCACTGGAAACAGATCCCCCTCATACTAAAGGTCTAGAGAAGGTCAGGCGTGGGGAGATCTGGAGAAGGGAGATCCTGAGGGGAAAGGAGTGATTTGCATTCCGACCCTGAGCTCCGTACGTGGCAGGCCAGTCAGCAGCCCTAGGGAACAACAGGTGCATCCTGCCTCTTGGTCAGTGGTGCAAATTCCAGTCCAGACATCCCAGACATCCACGGTGGCCCTGGACAGGGGTCCTGGGGCTTGGGAAAGTGGCTGTGACAGGAGACCAAGAAAGGAGGGCAGAGACTGAGGATACGCTTCTGGGGCCTGGCATGGAACCCAGTCAGTTTCTTCCACTTCATCCTGCCCCACAGTGGGCAAGACAGAATGGAGCAGGCCAGGTTTCACGTCTATTCCCTAGGAGTGTGCAACTCATTCCTGCCACTGTTCCTTGGCACTGTTTGTACTTTGAGGGTTAATGTGGCTAAGACAGTCAAAAGGAAAGAAAAGAGAAACACACCACAAATAATTAATTAATTAATTAATTAAGGAGGCAGGACAAGAGCCATAACAATAATGTAAGGGCCTCATTCCTCTTGCTACTGAGATCCACTGTGTGGGAACAGGTGACTCCCTTGGGTATGATTGGATTTCGACAAAGCTCCAGATACTTCTGCAAGGATATAAATATTCCATAGTTTGACATCACCATAGTGATTAATGGGGCATGAGTAATAACTGCTCTGGCAGGGATACAGAATTAATTAGCTCATCTGGCTCATAGTAGGTACTTCGTAGGAAAGTCTCAATGAACAAAAGCTGTCCGTGAAGTACATTCTATTGGCTGAAATCACCCTCTTCTTTTACCATCAGTAAATCAAATGTAGGTGATTGTATTGGTTTACCTCTAACTTATACCCTTAAAAGTGTCATTTGCAATTTTTCTACTGTATTAGTGGTGCCAACTTTTCAGTACAACCTTCATGAAACGTGTGACAGATGCACAGAAACTTGTGGTCTAAGATAAAACCCTTCTCTACATTTTCTATAGACTCAGAAACATCTTGTACTGTAGAGCTTCACTACTGGACAGGTGGTCCCAGCCGTGTCAACATCAAGAAAGAGCCTTCTGGGGATGTGGAATCCTGGGCCCCACCCAGACCTGTGAAACCTTGTTCGCATTTCGTCAAGATCCTGGGTGACTGGTGTGCTCGTGAAGAGTTGAGAAGCTCACGATGGTGCCGGCTGATAGAAGCCATGATGGGCCCCTGTGGCTTCCAGGCCACTTCCTGTTGCTACCAGTCAAATTAGCTGCTGCTTCAGCAGCTAGAAACCCAAGCTCGATGTCCATGAGCCAATGAATTTGGAGCCCACAGAGGCCAGTGGTTTAATGGACAGCAAATAGGGGCAAAGCATTGCCTCCAGTCCGTAATTTTGGGGCTCACGTTGGAGCATTTTTACTTGGTTTGCCCTCCACACATCGGAATGCCCCACAAAGAGCCCCTCTAAAAGAGTGTAATGTCAAGGAGGATGTCAGGAAGGTTTGGGGAAACCGAGTCTAGTTTCATTTCACTCACGTGATGCCTCCTCACCACAGCCTTACAGTAAATAGTGTTTTATTTAACATTTTGTGATTGCAGAATACATTTGCACTTGATTTATGGCATGTCCCTCCTTCCGTACTACCGGCCTGCCGAGGAGCGATAGGTGTGGCACGAGGGAAGCAAAGGAGATGATGTGGCGTGTCTTCACGCGAATCCAGTAACACGTTGTTTTATTTTACTGCCTAGCATACACTTGGTTAGCAGGCCACTTCAAATTACCAGTGACTTAGGTATTTTCTATTTGATGCTTCAAGGAGTGGGGCAACTTAGGGAGGGGTAAATATCAGCATTTTAAAGTCAAGGGCCTGAAAGGAGTGCATTTCAGCAGCTCCCTTTCTGCTATTTATGTTACCTACAGGCAAAAAAAATGAGATCTTTTTGAAAAAGAAAAGCACATTTTTATTCTTAATTGAATCATGTATTCAAGTTCTTTATATATCAGAGAAGCCTGTTCATTTGTACTGAATGGTCATGGAGATGTTCTGTCTATTAAAACTCCGCACACTTTCAGTACAAATACAAAACAGACTCTTGCAGTGCCCAGGAAAACAGGATGCTTTTTGGAGCAACAGTTTTAACCGATTATCAAGTCCCTGAATATTTGAACATATTCATTCTGAAAAAATGGCCAAAAGTCAAAAGGACTCTGGCTCCTTTGGATCGACACGGGGGTTCCGGATTTAGCTCACATTTCTGATGGCGGCAAGGGAGGTTCCTTCCATAGCTGTCAGTCACCTGCTACAGATATAGACAGATGCATGCTTTGAAACAGAAAAGCATATTCAATGTAAATTAACTTTAACATTCAAAGATGATGGCTCATGATTTATTTTCAAAATAGTGTATCTGTGAAAAATTAAGAGCCACAAGGATCCAATTATCTCAATGGCAGTCTAATTTATGTGGCATGAAGTACTTAAAAAAAATTGGGAGGGATGTTTAGTAAGGCTAAATCGGTGTCGCCTTGCTGGGTCACAGCTTGAAGTCTTTCTGAACGATGTGGATCTCATTAAACATCATCAACTTAAAATTGCTTAGGTGATAAAGATGAAGATGAAGATCCGCCCACTGAAGTTTTCCTTTTGTTCGTATATGTACTTCTCCTAGGAGCATTTTCGACTTCCCCGAGCAAACAGCACCTCACAAGAGGAGCTGTGAGGCAGCTGGAGTGGGAGCATCTCTCCCCTGGGACTGACTGTAGGGGGGGGGGTCAGACCCTCGGATCCCCCTGTCCCAGAGCCTGCAGCCCTGGCTACAAGCTGGTATGGATTCTGGGAAGGAGCTTTGAAATCAGTCAATATCTGTTGGCAGCTGAGACTTTCAGATATTTGTTAAGGAAGCAGACGGTCATGTTTCTGTGGGCAGAGCGGGTGGCCGTGTTCAGAGTAAAATGATTAAATAACGCCTAGTTTAGCCATTGTTGATAAGTGACAGGTCAACGCAAGAGTGTGGGTTTACTGTGATTAATCTAAACAGTTGCAACCCACGTCGACCCTGCCCTCCAGCACCCGTGCAAGTGAAGATTTGTAATTTGCTAGTTTGAAGCAGTTTGTCCCTTTTAATAAGCTCTGCAGATTGCGGGCGTTCTGTGGAAATCTAGTCTCTGCAAGCACAGCTATCAGAGCTGGACAGCGTGGGGGGCCCTCTGAGTACCACACCTCCTCCCAGGGGACTTTTCACAGGCGAGAGGGTGCAGCAAATGAATTACCAAAGGTGTTAGGCAGCCAGGGACTGAAGCACAGCACAGCATCCTGGGTACCCAGGCCATTCCCTTCCACTGTAAGCCTACTCGCTAGGCTCTGCATGCTTTTATCTGACCGGATCCATCACCTACTGTCACAGGGACACTGAATGCAGAGCGGGCATTTGGATGTATTTCCCTAGTAAGGAAGAATTCTCAAACAAGCCACCTTTTACCACATCAAGGTCTATGGAATGTATTTTTGGATGCACTGATAAAATGATCTCTACTTAGCCATCACCTAGGGTGAATTGTCAACCCATTCTAGAGTGACTTGGAGACTGGGGGCTATGCAGGTGACCATGCACTCACAGCTGTGAGGGATGCAGATTAACAACTCCAGACCATAATCAAGTCAAGCTAGAGCGTAGCCAAGTTAAGGCAAAAACAAAAAGTAAAAATTCAGGAGAACCAAGACACTCAGAAATCCTTGGCCGTAACCAGAATACTTAGATTTTATGTATAGGTTTTCCAGTATTTGTTAAGACTGCGGGGCTCTCTGAAATACAGACTATTAACGAGAGGAGCATTTGAATCCTCTCCTGGGTTTGAATCTCTGCTCTGCCTTGTACGGAGTAAGGAAGGAATAGCGTGCACTGAGTCTCAGTCCTTCTCTGTAAAGGAGAAGCAGTAATTCATGCCCAGCTTCTACAACTGTTGCGTAGAGCAGATGACACTTAGCGTGAGCAGCTGCTCCATAAATAGCGGGTGCGGTGGTGTGCTCCCCTGACAAGTGTTCATGTATTCAGCTATGTCACACACACACACACAGAACACACAGGTATCTTCATGCTGGCCTGTGTGTGCACACGTGTGCTCTGAGACCCCCAGCCTGAGTGAGGCTTCCATCAGACCTGTGGAGGGCTTATCTGCTTCCTGATCAGGCACTGACTTCTTCAGCCTGAGATCCCACGTGGGCTTGCAGAATTCTGGGGGTTCCTAGCCAACTCTCCGTAACACTACCACAGGAGGCCCCGAGCACATGAAGGGTTGGCTGCTGTTCCCAGACTCCAGCAAACACATCAGGCTCACCAGCCTAGGTATAGCCGCACCTTTGAGGATGTAGTTTCGGCCTGGCAGTGGCACCCCAGCAAGTCTGCAGCGGACCGCAGAGCACGAGCGTCACAGTTTGCGAAGGGTTCTGCATGCTTTCTCGGATCAGTGGCTTTCTGCCCGTGTCGGTGGGTCGCAGTGCCGGCCTTCAGGACCAGCGGGGAGGCTCCCCTTTCATCTATGCTAAAGATTGAAAGTCACGTGGGCCAGACACTAATTTCTCACTAGGGCACTGGAATTAGCTAATATCCTTTGGTGGAGGGTGATACGATAGAAAAACTTGGTAGGGTGATAAGAGAAAAGCAGAATCTCAGGCAGCCACCGACAGTGAGACGAGAGGGGGCTCTCCTCCTGCGGGGTCCACCTTCCTGCACGCCCGAGGGCTGCAGGGGACATGCAGGGATCCAGGCAGGCTGGAGGCCCATTGGGGGCCAGAAAAGCCCCACTCACAGTGGCTCTGCTCTCACCCTTGAAAAGCCTTTTGAAAATGTGTGTATTTAATTGGGATGAGGGATTCTGCTTGTTGTGCAGGGCTTCCCAACCTCAGCGTGGGTATTTCGGGCCAGGTCATTCTCTGGGGAGAGGAGGGGGCTGCCCTGGGCCCTGCGGGGAGTTGTGCAGCATGCCTTCCCTGCCCACTGGGTGATGGCAGCTCCCTCCCCCAGTTGACAGCCAGGACACCCCCAGTGCCCCCTGGGGTCAGAACCACCCCAGTTAGGGTCCCCGTTCTGGGGTTAGAGCCCTCGCTTGAGCTCGTTGAGTGCATGATCAGGGGAGTTCACAGGTCAAACCTGTTCCCACCTGGACCACGGATGTTGCATGTTTCCCAGCCCTGCAACAAATTACCGCAGACTCAGTGGCAGAGACCACACAGTGCTGTTATCGTACATTCCTGGGGGCCGAAGGTCCTACATGGGCCCCAGGCTGGAATCAAGGTGTGGGCAGGGCTGTTTCTTGGCCTTCCTTAGCTTCTAGGGGCACCCACACTCCTTGGCCCACGGCCTCTCCCTCCGTTTCGGAGCCAGCAGGAGCTGTGGGCCCTTCTTACCTGGACCCACCCACCTCCCTCCTGCCCCGTCTGCAGCCTTCAGGACCTGAGGTTGTGGTGGGCCCGCTCAGATAATGCAGTCAGTCTCCTGCAGAGCCGCCTTCACCCCGTCTGCAGACCTCATGTCCCTTCCACCCCACCTGGCATATTGACCAGGGCCGGGGTGGGAGGAGGACGTCAGTGGGGCAGGGGCATTATTCTGCGGACCACAGATGCTAAAACAACTCCCAGAATGACATCCAAACCCCTTAACCCGGCGTGTGAGCTCCCCCTGTCCTGGGCCATGCCCGTTCCCTGGTCTCTCTCCTCACACTGGCCTGCTAGCTTGGTCGGCCTTTCTGTTCCTCCAATGTGCCAGGTCTGGTCCTCTTTCAGGTCCCTTGCCTTTGTAGCTTTCTTTATGAAGAATTTCAAAAATAAACAGGAGGGTGGGGAATGCTATACCAAATGTCTCTGTGACCACCAGTAAGAGTCAAAAATGGGGAGTCATGTTTTTCCGTATTTGTTTAGGGTTCCATAGCGTCTTGGCATTCACTGGGCTCTTGGCCTGGTGTGTGTGTGTGTCTGTGTGTGTTTTGGTGTGCAAGTCCATGTGCACATGCATATGTGCATGCCAGTGTGTGTGTCTGTGTGTTTCAGTGTGCATGTCTCTGCGTGGATGTGCGTATCTGTGTATGTCTGAATGAACTTGTCTGTGCTTATGTCTGTATCTACACATGCCTGAGTGTGTGTGTCTTTGTGTTTCTGTGTGTGTCCATACATGTGTACGTCCGTGAGTTTCCCACGGGTCTCTGCTCTCCCACAGCTGTCCTGCTCACGGCCCTGCCCAGGTGCCTGCCCTGCCTGTTACCTGCTGGGAAGGAAACACCAGCCTTGCACCATCTTAGTCCTAGACTTCTCAGCCTCTCACTTGCTTCCTTCATAGCTCTTTTCAGGACCTGTCATTTCTCTATTAGATTCTCCTCTGACTCCCCCAAAGGAAGGAATAACAGGGGTAACGTCATCCATGTGTCACCACCGGACACAACGCCCTGAGCAGTGAATGAACTGGAGGGTCAGAGCAGAGGGAGGACGGGTGGGGCGTATTTCTCATTGCTTCGTGTGGTCCCGCAGGGGTGGGCAGTCAGAGAAGGAGGGAACACTGGAGAAGAGAGGGGCTAAGTGCACTGAGCTCTGCACCAGCCATGCCGGAGCCACACCTCACTAATGACACCGCAGCCTGAGAGGCAGGCGTCCCCACCGCACCCGGAGAGCAAAGGTGTGAAGCTGCCACAAGGTGTGCCATCAGGATTCTGCCCCAGGCTTACCCCAGGCTGCACATGAGGTGGGGCCTGAGTCCCGCCAGGCAGAGACGGAGCAGCACGGTGTGGGGGGGCCTGGAACAGGCATGTCCCTAAAGGAAACCTCCGACTCCACCTCCTTCAGCGTCTGCCTGGCGCCGTGAGCACCCCTCAGCCTGGACACCTGGGTGCCATGTCCCCAAAGGCCAGAGAGAAGAGAAGGAGGCCCAGAGCACACTGGGGTCCCCAAACCCCCCTCCTGCCGATACCCAGCTCGGTTCCCAGGTAACCGACGGGCTCTGTGTGTGGGTGCTGCCCACTGCACACCCCAGCCACGAGCAGGGAAGGGTACTTTTAAAGACCCTGGTGAGCAGAAAAGAGACCCTTTGGCATTCTTGGGCACAGCATTCCTTCCCAGTGATTCCTTAATATAAAAGGCTTCAGTTTCTGTCCCTGCTTATTTCTTGTTACAATAATTATAAATGCCTCTGTGGCTTTGGGGACAGTTTTCTGGAAGCACAGAGGCAGAAAATCTATTTTCCTGAAAGCTCTTCCTTCTAAATTAGGCCATTGTTTCTTCGGCCCTAAGGCCAACCTGACGGCCTTTCCTGGGGAGATGGCTGTGCGCGGATGGCTGCAGCTGTCTCTGCAGAAGGCGCTTTCCTGGCCTGCATCTCTGAGCAGCTGGGGCGGGCATCCCTGGGCATGGCTGTTTTAGTTCCATAGCCAGCATTGGTTGGGCAGGTTCTAGGAGCTTTGTACATGCTGCACCTCATGAAGGGCTCAGAGTGACCCCATATGAGAGATGCTGTTCTCCCCATTACACAGATGAGGAGGGCACAGGGGTGCCAAGTAACTAAGCCAAAGGCAGACAACTCAGAGGCAGCTGACGTGGGATCGCTGCTAGCCATGTGCTGGTAAGCCAGCTTTGGGGGGAAAACGTAAGGGAGGGGTGAAATTTTTAGCACTTGCCGATTTCCATAGTGTAAATAATCCCATCACTTAAAGCCACCAGTGGTTTAGCATCTGGCCAATTGAATTCCCGAATATTTCACAACCCGCTCTTGCCAGCCAGGGTGAGCTCAGCCTCATTACTGAATTCCAGATGCTTGACCCCTGGGTTAGAAAGGGTTGAACTGGGGCTTTAGGATGGTCAAGAATGTTTAGGGATTGGCAATGGGGAGGAAATACTGTGTATTCTGAGAACTCTTCCACAGCTCATGAAAAGAAGCTCTCAGTTTAAATCTCTAGGGAGCTGGTGGAAAGGAATTTCTAGAATTGGGCATATCACAGGAAAGTTTCCCAACTTTCCCAAGATAGGGGATGTCTGACTTAAATCACGTTCTTCTCTTCTTGCTTCCCTTTCTACCATCTGATTGGGACTTACCACACTGCCTGGCTCAGTGAGGTCAGGGGCTGCCTAGTTTGGGGTACTGGCCATCAACAAGCCCCTTCTCTGAGAAAAGGCCCAGGCCAGGGGCAGTGAGGCAGGTCTCACTAACTGTTGGGTCTGGAAGAAAGTCCCCCAGGGAGGAAGGACCAGCCAGTCCTGCTGGAGGCTGGCAGCTCACCACACCTGAGCTTGGGCCACAGGGAGAGCTGACCCACACTGACCAGCAGTTAACACGCAGCAGACAGGGCGAGCACTGCTTGGTGGCCGCACTGGACTCTGTGCATGTGACCCGAGGTGTCCTGGCCACATGTGCTTCTGTGTGAGCAGAGGAGCAGTCAAACAAGACCGTGGCATAAACCAAGGAGATACGGCTGTCGTGGCTCCTGGGAAACAGGAAAAGGGGCTTTGATTCCTGTAGGGGGTCCAGCTCTCCTCCCCCAAGTCGCCGGATACCAATCCAGTCCTCTGCCATGTGACCAGCAACACTGGGCACATGTAGAGCACCCGGTCCATGTTTATCTTCTCACCGATCAAGTGTACCCCAGTCCAAAACTACCAAAAGTTTGAGATTCATTTCGAATCACGTTCAGCCAAGTTCCCCTGAATAGCTTGCCAGAGGTTATGCAATAAGCCCAAACGGTTCATGAAGAATGGCCTCAGGTCCCAGCAGGGCCACACCTCCAGTGGCCTGACTCCGACGGAGAAGTTTTAGACCAAAAATAAAACTGCTTCTCCCTTTCAAATAAAGATTCCAACGCTTTCATATTTTTTTACTTTTCTAATTGGTAAACAGCAATCTTCTGGACAACATAATCCAGTCTAGAAGGAGGATGTGTCCGGCACTCAGCCTCGGTGAGGACAGCAGTGTTTCCGGGAGGGGACCCGTGTGGGAACTGCGACAGGTGACGCGTGGCATCCTCCCACCTGAAGGCGAGACAGCCGTTCGGAGGGTCCCAGCTGGCACTGCAGCGCTGGCTGCCCAGCTCTGGGATGTACTAAATGCCACTGGGTTGTACACTTAAAATGGGTAAATGCCATCGCATGTAAGCTCTATCTCAGAAGGTATATTTTAAAAAGATGCATTACTGAGGAAGCCACTTCATTCTCCCCCGATACGGTTGTGTGCTGGTTAAATTTGTGTTGAATGTGTCAAAAAAAAAGAAGAAGAAGAAAAGGAAGGAGGGAAGGGAGGAGAGAGAGAGAAGGAAGGGCATCGGGTTTCTGCAGGAAGGGATGTCATCAGCTTAGAACCTGGACCCAGGCCCAGGCGCATTGGGGGCTCAGTGACGTCACCAGGGCTGCTCTCCCCGCTTTGTGCACCTCGCTTTCATCTACATTGGCCTCATCCTGCCTATTCCAGGAGGCCAGGGAAATAGAGCATCATTTCTGCTCTGGCTTCCCAGCGTGGCAGCCACCCCAGAGGCCCAGTGTCTGCACTGACCCTGAGAGGCAGTCAGTTTGCCCATCCTCCTCACTCTGCCCCCTCTGAAGCCCCCACACAGCCTGGATGCCTGTGCGGCTCAGCAGCTCCCCCTCTGTGGCCAGGCCGAAACGGGCACCTGGCTGATGCAGCCCCCGGCAGTACGCGGCGTGGGCAGGGGTCGTTTCCCCGAGTGGGAAGCAAGGGAGATGTGTTTGCCATGGGCTGACACCACAGCAGAGCACGGTGGGAAGGCAGAGCTCTCCCAGGGGTCTGCTCTGTCACTCCCTGCCAGAGTCTGCTGGTCCCAGGAGAATGGTCCACACGTGCATTGGACTTGGACTGAATGCACAGCCTGGACCCGAACCCAGTCTAGATTGGCTGTACTGCAGCTGACCTGCAGGCACACGAGAGAAATACAAGCTGGCTGTTGTGGCCCGTAGATTACGGGGCAGCTGGTTACACCGCACCACTGCGGCAGTGGCTGACCAGCGTACTCCCTTTGTTTGTAGAGCAAAGAATTGGGATTTTGTCACAACCACCAAGCTCTGCCCAGCGGAATATAGCATGTCATCCTTCAGACCATGAAGTACCTGGCAGAGCCATGAGCTCCAGCTGTTAATGCAGCCACATCTCCTCAGCTTTTAAAACCCAGCTTCTCAGTACGTGGCAAGGACGTGAGAGTTTGCACCTTTGTAAGATTGCCTTGCATATCCGTACAACAGGCTGCAGAGCTCCCTTGGACGGACTTCCATTCTTTGCAACAGTCTCCAAGATGGCAGGCGTCCATGCCCCCAGCTACCTGCAGGGACTACCGCAGTGTCCGCGCCCCCAGCTACCCTCAGGGACCACTGCAGCGTCCGTGCCCCAGCTACCTGCAGGGACCACTGCAGTGTCCGTGCCCCCAGCTACCTGCAGGGACCACCGTGGGGACCCGCATGGGCCTTCACTCCTCCACAGCCTCCTAGTCCTCACCTTCACCAGGGACACAGGTCAGCAGTTACAGAATGAGATGCAGAGAACCTGAACCACAGGAAGCAGGAAGTCCTCCCCTGGCACCCACTCGGTGGTTTATTTATGAGGTTTCAGCCATGCCTGATGCCGTATGTCCTGGAACATACCAATGACTTCACCGTGTATGATTAAAACACAAATAAGGAACCAAACAGAAAGGTCAGGAGTCTTTGTGGGTGGAAGTTATACATTCCTGGATATGAGGTAGGGGACACCTCTGAGCAGCATTTCTTTTTCCTAAGAGTTACTATTTTTATTCTGAGAGAATGTGAGACATGTGGAAAGCTGCAAAAATAATACAGTCCCCATACACCCTGACTCAGCTTCCCCTGATGTGAACATCTTACATGGTTTTTAACAAAAGCATGAAAGCTTCCTGGCTGCAATACTACACTTAGAGTACAGAACTCACTGAGTTTCCCACTCTTCTGCTAGAGCCCTTTCCCATCCCAGATCCCACATTGCATGTGCTTGCCGCGTCTCTGGCTCTCTTCCAGTCTGGGCCAATTCCTCTGTCTTCCCTTGTCTCCTGTGACCTTGACACCTGAGAGGATACTGCTCAGTCACTTAGCAGCACAGGCCTGTTTGGGTTCTTCCGACATGCGCTCATGGTCGGTTTGAGGTTGGCACCCAAGAGGGCGCCTCTCCCAGTGCGTCCTTGTTGGACGTTTGCATGCGTGACTTGTGATGCCCGCCTTGGCCAGAGGCTGACAAGTGGGCCAGGATTCCCCCATAAACTTACTGTTTTCCCTTTGTGATTATTAAATACTGTGGGTCCGAGGGCAGTACAAGTATCATTTTTCTGATTAAACTTTTAATTGAACCCGCAGTAAATGATGCTAAATGCACAGCCCTTTGTTCCAGCCTGGAAACTCCAGTCCCTGTCTTTATGAGCCAGGGGGCCTGTGCCTCTGTGCCTGTCCCTCCCTCTGCCTCTGCATGTCCCCCTTTCCAGCCGGCCTGTCCTTACACACGTCCAGCCTCCACCACACCTGTGCCGTGCCAGGACTTTCCCTTCCTCCCCGAGAGCGTTACAGGGCCCACCCCTCCTGCAGAGAGCCACAGGCCATACCCAGACAGCCCAGGGCTCAGTCCTCCAGCAGAGAAGCCCACATGCCCACTGAGAGGCACCAGCCCCCAGGGCAGTCAAGTTGGACCCACCACCACATTTTGTCCTCCAGGCTTGTCTCCTGACCCTCTTGGTCATGTGTGCCAGCAGGGCAGCCCTGGGGCCCTTGGCCCTCGGCCCTGCAGCTCACCTGCCCAAGGCATGTGCCCTGACACTCACACCTGTGGGAAGGAGGCGTGAGTTTTCAGGTGGGGTCACCGAGGTGCCGAGAGCGCCAGGCTGGGCTTCCTTCCAAGGCCCACAGCCGTCATTCACGGGCCCCTGCACGTCCTCATCAGTGTCACAAGCCTGCGCTTGCTTTCCTGGCTCATCTGCCATGACAGTTACAGTTGCTTGGTTGAATTTCTGTTTTCCTTTTTCAGCTGAACATAAGTTAAGGTCTCCAAACAGAGACATTGATCCAGGACTTCATTTTCCTTCTCTGCTGTTTCGGCTTTATGAGGACCCAAGTGGTTACTGGGGAAACTTTTGACAGGCCCAGCAGTCTGGCAAATTAAATCTTCTGGGCCAAGCAAATCTTGACCTGGAGTTTCCGCACAATACCCCTGCCTTTTCGGCGGGTTTGTCTGTGTCTTCCGTGATAGGGTATCGGTTTGCCTCCCTGTGGGCACAGGTTAAACAATAAAAAGCCTGGAAACAAAACAAGCCTCTCTTACAAGCAGCCTAGTGTTCTGTTGCTTTTCCATTACAGAGGGAAGGGCAAGACCACCGAGGAAACAGGGCCTGTGGGGCAAGGAAAGGAAAGCGGCAGGTGCGGTGGGGTCTCCGGGCAGCAGCTCTGCGCCCAGGACTGGGTCCCATCAGGCCTGCTGGGGCAGGAGGAAGCGCAGATGCTACATTATGGACGGGAGAGCCACCGGGATAAAATATGATCTCCCCTGACCCCGCTGCAGAGGCAGATGACCTGGGGCCGACTGGCCAACAGAATTGATTTCCCTTCAGCCTGCAGAGCACATTTATTTTTTATTCACATCTGCATTGCCAGCTCTCAGCAGAGAAACAGAGCAGCGACCTAAGCACAGGCTGTCCGCATGGGCTTTCTGGTGGATGTCCACGCCTGCACACGTCTCCTAACGCGGCAGCTGCCCCTGGCCCTGGGTTTTGAGGGACGGGCCTTTAGCTGCACTTGATATAAGAAGGTGAAACCAGGTGTCCCCAGGGAGCAGTCGGGGCCACACTGAGCCCACAGACCTGGGTTTTGTGGCCCATATGAGGTAGACTGCATTTTTAGTTTATTTGTAATAATTTTTAAGAATAAGATACTTCACATGAAATTCTGGATTTCTAGTTTATTGGGGAAATGGGAAGATGGCGCTCCACTGTGCCCCCACTCCCACCTGGAAGCAGACAGCTCACACAGGTCGGCACATCTTTGTCCAGCTGACCCTCTCCTCAAGCTGGCTTCCGTGGCTCTCGCTGGGTTGGTCAATACTTGTCACCTTATAGGTCTGCTCTGTTCCTCTGCTTCCTGCTGGGCTCCAGGGAGACTTTGCTTGTGGTCCTTCCATGGAGAGGGCAGGGGTGGGCATGGCATGGAGGAGGCAGAGGGCAGAGCTGTCCATGGGGCAGAAGAAATGCTCACCGCATCTCACGGAAGCGGGAGGCCATGGGTGGGACGTGCACTGAGCTGGGCCTCACGTGCCAAGCTTTGGACCGTCAGGACCT
This sequence comes from Smutsia gigantea, assembly GCA_032199065.1. Classification (NCBI taxonomy): domain Eukaryota; kingdom Metazoa; phylum Chordata; class Mammalia; order Pholidota; family Manidae; genus Smutsia; species Smutsia gigantea. Next base: position 337,897 of record JAVSCE010015544.1, read on the forward strand.
GGTATAGGTGTGCTGGTGGACAGCAGTGCTGCAAGGAGGCTGAGCATGTGGATGCAGAGCTGGACTGGCGCTGCTCCATGCAACTGGCAAGGCCATCCTCTGGACACCTCAGTGTCCCCAGATGTAGCAGCATGTGACAGAATCTGCCCTCGAGCTGGTGCAAGGGCAGGATGAGGCAGTGCCGGCAGAAGCCCGCCCAAAACAGAGGGTGTGACCAGTCAGCCTCAGCTGCTTCATTTTCCAACCTGTGGCTCGGAAATGCTCTAACCAACAGGAAAGAAAAGGGACTGGGGACAGTGCACACATGGGGTGGTTTTCCTCATCTGAGCTTCTGGAAGAGTGAGGGCCAGGCATCCTTCCTGAAGAGCATCGGTGGAGGGGCTGGTGGGGACAGCTCAGTGGTGGCAGGACTCTCAGGATGGACAGTCCAGCCCCGCCCCCAGCAGCTGCCAGTGGGGAGGGCATCGGGGGTGGGGCCCAGGACAGGAGCCTCGTCCAGGGCTCAGGGCAGTGCCTTCACTGAGCTGTCACGGGCCTAGCAATCCTGCCCTTGTTAGAACGTGGATATCTCTGGACAGTCCCCCGGGGCTTGTTGGAAGTGCCCTGCTCTCTGCCTCTACCGCACACCTAGGTGCCCCTAAGAAGACAGTAAAGCCACACCACTGTGGGTCATTGGATGGCCTGTCTTCCCTGCTGGCCCTGGAGTCCCAGGAGACCTAGGCTGCTTGTCTGTCCACAGGGTTGGACCCAAGGCCTGGACCAAGCCAGACAGTGAAAGCCTGTTGGTTAAACGAATGAACTGGAGACTCTTCCAGAGACAGGCAGCCCCCAGCCCAGGGCACTGGGTGGGAGCAACTTCAGAAAATCTGAGCCCAGCCTCAACAGGACCTACGGTCGGCAGCACTGTCTGCACTTAGCTGGTAGCAGCCACTTGTAGCCACATCAGTGTCACGCAGAAAGCCGCAGGCACACCAGGCCCTGAGGGGGGCTGTGGGCGGGTTTGGGTCATGAGTGGTGCAGGACACGGTGGGTGCAGCCCGCTCCCCTCTCCAGTGCCTCTGCACCGGACCCAAGGCAGCATGCCTGTGTTTCAGTCTGGAAAGTAAGAGAGGAAATGCCCATGCCCCTTCTCTTCAAAATGGAGATTTAGTCTAGTTCAAGTAAATCTTGATTATGGGAAAAACATTCATAATTTGCTTTAAATTAGCAAAAGAAGCAATTTTAAGAAAGATGCAGAGGACACCCCATCAAGAGGAGCGGTGGGGAACATCCTTCCTGAAGTAACCATTCCAAGGGTACTCTTTCTTTACTTATAAGCAGAAAGCAATGCAACTTTCCAGTCCTTGAACTTTGGAGTGGGTCAAAAATATGTGGATAATATTATATGTTTGTATTTGACCGAATGGTGGTGAATTTACTATGGAAACTCTACTATCAGTCAGATGTTGAATGATGCTAAATCCTCAGGGAAAAAACAAATCTGGGATTCCACCATTCAGATCCATCTTAATCTAGTACTTACACCTGTCCTTGTGCTCTGAGCTCTCGTGGGTGGCTTCTGAGTCATCCAGTTTGAAATGTCTAAAAATAGCATCTTGCTGAGTCTTCTGGGATGTCCCGCAAAAGAAGTGTTCTGTAGTTAAACACATATGTGGAAAGCTGACACCTGAGGGCCCCTTGCTTGCTTCTCAGAGGTTCACCACGCACAGTGACATTGAAGACCCTGCTAGTTCTGCTTCATTAACCACTTTTCCTGGACCTTGTAGACCAAGACACCTCTTCAGTAAAGAACACTTAAAACATCCTCTGGGACTGTTGAACCAGCAAACACAGAGAATGCTCCACTGTGTGCAGAAACTATAAAAGAGAAAGTTAAGGCAGATGAACACTTTGCTGAAAAGAAAGAAGGTGTGTTGTGAGCTGAGTTTCTGAGATGGGGAGACGTCTAAGATACCGACAGCCAGATGGCACCATCCCATGCTGCCTCCCCCGCCCCTCAGGAATGCAGAACCTGAAATTCTCCACCTGCCTCGGGCCTTCTGCAGGGCCTTTGCACTCTCCCTGCTTTGGGGTGCTCACTCACTGCTTCCTGTAATAAGCCCCTAAGTGTTAGAGGGTGGGCCTTTGTGGATAAAATGAGAATTCCTGTGGCCAGGATTCTCAGCTGGCCCTGGTTCCTGGTTGACTGGCTCACTGCACACCTGTGGGCAATACATGGCTGTTGACTCTATATAAAGAGCTCTGCCCAGTGCTCTGGGAGACACGGTGGCATGGCTGCAAGGCTGCAGGAGAGCAGAGCAGAGGCTAGAGTGGTGGCAGCACCAAGGGCAGAGGCCCAGAGGATGGCTGTGCGGGACGGCTGTGCAGAGAGGCCCAGAGGATGCAGCGCCAAAGACGGGCCCAGCAGCAGAGACCGGCTTGCTGCAGGCAGACTCGCTCTGAGTGAACAGGATTTTAGTGACTGACCAGCCACCCTGGAAATAAAGTTGGGTATAACCCTTTCACCCCAAGAACATTTTGCTGTCAATTTCTTTGGTCACATTGAATATGGATTGAATTGAAGTGAACTTGCCCAGGGCTGAAACCCATTGGCAAGACACCCTTTAACTCCAATTCCGCCAAATCAGGAGCAAAGTCCACCAAGTCTGGTCACCTCACATGCAAACCACCCCCCGTGTGTACTGAGAAGCTGTCAGAAGCACACCTCTGTGCAGCCGTTTGACACTGTTAACAGTAGCACCTCAGTGAGCCTGTCTACATATTGCAGGGAGCCCTACCCAGCAGAAGCTCACGCCCTTTGGTGCCTGGGAAGGAGAGCTCTCACCTTTCTTGCTCCAACATTTTCCAAAGAAGAACTTACAAAAGACAACCTGGGGATGGAAAAAAATGGCAGAGGAGGAAGACAAGGTGGAAACCTCCTCCCACAAACACACAAAGAAAGCAACGACAGCATATACAACTAAACCTGAAGATGGCAGAACAGACCACCTACACCTGGGGAAGAAGAGAGGACCGGACCGCACAGAGAAGGGTAAAGTGGCAGAACTGTGATCAAGTGGGACCCTAGACCTTTCCCTGTCCCAGCCCACAGGTGGGAGGAAGAAGAACAGAGAGGGGACAGGTGCTCAGGAACTCTGCAGATCTAGGAACGTGAGTCCACATTGCACTGGGTCCTGGTGATCAGCAGAGCTGGACAGCAGGGACAGGTGGAACACTCTGGGAGGCTGAGACTCCAGCTGCTTGTGGAGGACAGGCACGCTTTGCCGGTCCAGCTAAGACCCTAAGTAGAGGTGGCAGTCTGAAGGATTTGCCAGCAGGGAGAGAAGTGCTAGAGTGGTGAGGGCTGGGTGGAGCTCTCCCCACGGGAGAAAGGACGAGTGGATGATACCTCCCAGCCCTTCCTTGGCCCAACAGTTTGGGTACTCTCAGGAACCCCAGATGCTCCATCCCCCTTACTAGTGGCTCAGCCCCGAGGCACTTTGCTGCCCATCTCCAACCAGCCAGGCAGAAGGAGGCTCTCCCAGCTTTCTCCGCCCTGTCTCAGCCCAAGGCAGGAGGCATCTGTAGGAGCCGGCTCTGAAAGCTCCTTCTGCCCTGCTGGTAGCCAAGCCCGGTGTTACCTGCCTTGCCGCTGCCACCACAGCATGACCTGCCTCCATGTGACTTGCCATACCCCGCGCTGCCCAAGAGCCTAACAACCACTCCGCCCACCCTGTTAACCCTGCAGCCCTGCCAACTTGGCACGGCAGGCACAGGGCAGCCCCACCCACAACAATTCCAGCAGAAAACACTGCTCTGATCACAAGGGCCCAGTGAGGGCAAACTGCTGAGAGCTGACTGAGCCCTCTGCTGGCAGGCAGGCAGAAAGCTGGCCCTGCCCAGTGCCCACCCACAGCCGCTAGGGCTCCACCGCAAGGGAGATCCAGGCACTGGTGAGTAAAGAGTCTGGAGCCTCTGGGCACCCCAGGAAGCCTTCTTCGTAAAGTCATTACCCTCTAGACCAGGAAGCACAGCAGATCCATCTAATGTAAATGAAGAAACACAGAAACCCTGACAAAATGAGGAGGCAGAGGAATATGTTCCAAATAGAACTACAGGATAGGACACCAGAAAGAGGGCTGCATGCAACAGAGAGCACCCATCTTTTTGATAAATATTTCAAAGTAAAAGTCATAAATATGCTCACTGATCTGCAAATAAGTATCGAGGATCTCAGGGAGGACTTCGTGCAGGGCTCTGCGTTTGACAGGGGGAGCTCATCCTCACGGAGCTCAGAGTATGGCTGAAGAGACAAGATTTATAAGCACGGGACAGTACAGAGTGGAAGAGCGTAATCAGGCCTCAGGTGGAACTAGAGCACCCATGTATGCGTTTGCCTCTGCAGCTTGCATTTGGGGGGGCTGTTCCTCTCCCAGTCCATTTGCTTTTCAAGGGACCATGCATCTGAGCATCTGGCTCCCCCAGACCCTGAGCATCCCACTCTGGTCAGTGGTTCTCCATCCCCAGAGCAACAAGGACTGGCTCAGGTGGAATTGTGTGCCCAATCAAGGCCGGTCCAACTTGTTGCCGGAGTTGATTTGCAATCTATGGAAACTGCAGGAATGAAGCACCTTTCTGCAGGGCCGGCCGAGCTGAGGAATCGTGTACACGTGGGGTCTTGGGAGCAAGGCAGAGCCGCTGGGCACAAGGTGTGAAGGGTACTCGGTCTTACACAAGCTTGAAAGTGAGCACCTCCTTAAATGTGTGCCACAGCCCCTCACAATCCTCACCCTGGTCCTGCTCATGATCCTGTGCCTCACAGCCATCTCTCCTTGCCAGACAGAGAGAACCTACTTGGAAGAAGAGAAGATTCTGAGCAGAGGGAGACAGCAAAAACACAGAAATGGAGCCCCAGTGACATCATGACAGCTCCTAAACGCAACCACGCATGTAGCTAGGATTTCTAGTCACAGAGCTAGTATGTTGACTTGGCTTTCTGCCCCTGAAAGTGTCTTGGGTTCAACATAAATTGGTAGTTTGAAGTAAAGTGTTGCAACCAACAAAGTCTAAAATGCAGACTTGGCTGACGTGGGTAGTGAGGAGGGCAGTGAGAACCACATATCCTCTGCTGGGGAGCGTGTGAACTTTGTCAGGAAGCAGCATGTGAGGATGCTACCCGTTCTGTTTTGGGAGACAGGCCATTGAAGAGTTTATGGACTTTGTATGGTGTTTGGCAAGATCTACGACAGAGGAGACTCAGCCTGCCTATCTGAAAGCAGGATGGGAACAGAGAGACATTTCTTTATTGGTCATTTTTCAAGGCAGAAATCTCTGGATCCAGCTGTGCCTGAAGACAGATCATTCCTTGATGTCTGAGTTACGGGAACTACTAAATTGCCCATTTTCATGAGCCAGTTCATGGTGGGTAATGTTCACTGAAACTAAAGGACGTCTGATGCAGATACCCCACCAACCACACAGTCTAATCTGTAGGCCACCTGAGGGCTGGTGCCCTGAATCCTCCACTTTTGTGTCCCAGAACCAGCATAGAGACTGACGCTTCACAGGCACACAACCTTGAAAGATAAACAGACAAGTGAATGTGTAGGGAGAGGTGTCCAGGGCTCCCTCTCACAGGAGGAAGGGGTCATCTTGCCCTGGACACCCTACAGAGCATGCATCTCTGCTCCCTCAGAACAACTCAGGAATGAGGCAGAGCAGGAGAATCTTAAAACGACCACCTGGAGCCCCAGGGCCTGGGTGCCGGCAATCCCCAGCTCCAAGCAAAAGGCATGCACTTCCACCTTCTGGGGCTCCAGTCTCCCTGCCTTCCCCAGGAAAGGGTCTGGGGAGGGTGTGACGGCCCATCCCCTCCAGGGCGGGCAGAGTGGTGACTTGCTCCTGACCAGTGAAGTATGGCAAAGGGGGCGTGAGGGCACTTTCGATATCACATTGCATCATATGACAAAGGCGAAGGGACTTGGGATGCAGTTAAAGTCTGTTTAGTTGACTATCAATGAATTAATCAAACAGATGGATTTGGGTGGGCCTGACCTAACCAGGCAACAGCAAGCCCTCTAGAAGAGGGTCCCAGCCTTCCCTGACATAAGAGGGTCCCACTGGAGAGATACTCTCCTGCTGGCTGTGAGGAGCTGGGCCCCAGGGTCTGAGTGGGCTCGGAAGGGGATGCTGATTGCCGCAGGAGCAGGGCAGCCCCCTGGCACCTGGGCTGCAGCCTCGTGAAACCCTGAGCAGAGGATGCCCTCCCAAGCCTCATTCTGGGGCTGGGAGGATGTCAGAGAATGGGCTTGCCCCCTGCTGCCCTCTGCAAGGAGCTCACCCAGCAGCTGGATGGTCTTTAACACGTCTACACGTGGCTCTAACCCCTGCCCTGAGCACTGGGAGGTCCTTTACCCCCACGCCGTTCAGCCACGCATCTTTGACTCAGATTTATTGAACATTCCCTTTCATGCCCTTTGTTCTGGCACTGACTCCTGCCTCTGTTTTCCCACAAGGCTCTCGGGGACCCCTCAGCCTCGCTCTAACCAAGTCCTCAGCTGTCTCAAGAGCTGTGTCATTACATAGCGGGGTATATGGAACGTCCTAATTGCCTCATTCAATTGTGTTAAATTATGCATTCCCGCAAAAATCTCTCCCATTGCTGCATTATTTAAGGAGAAAGAGCTAAAGAAAGAAGACTTCTATTTTTCACTCGTAATTTTGAGATGATTATACATATACTGACTTTTTTTTTTCTTAATCACGGATTAACTTTTATGGAGATGGTTGATTTCCTTTTTCTGGAGTCTTGAGTTTGACTGAAGCCCTGACGGTGTAACAAAGGTCACGCCTCATACATCACCCCTTGTGTTTACGAGGATATCTACCTGGGCATTTCTACAGCGAGGGCCCCGCAGAGCAAGACGCCAAGGCAGAACCTGCCGGAGAAACCCCTTTTTATTCTTGAGCCAGCGTGTTCCGTGATCCGAACAAGGCTTCTGGATGCGGGGGGTGCGCTCTGTGGGAATGTGCTAGTCATGTTAGCAGGGATTTGCAAGTGCCCACAGACGGGATTTTAGCAAATTGGACTCGGGTTTCTCTGCTCCCTTACGTTTTGTTTTCCAAATGCCTTATCCCAGCGTGCGGTGGTTGAATGCTCTGCTTCATGGCCATCAGAGACTTTCTAGCTAATTGTGATAAACCAATGAGAGGACAGGTCTCTGTTCAAAACAACGGGTCAGTCGGTGTTTACATGACAGGCAGACTGTGTAAGTAATGCCAACAGTCAGACCACCCGCTCTTACCACAGAGACAACGCGACACAGTGCCTAGGAGCACAGCCTCGAGTCAGCTGCCCTGGGCTCTAGCCAGCACCGTTTACTAGCTCTGTGGCCTTGGAGGAGCCTCGCCCCCTCCCTGTGCCTCAGTGTGGTGACCTTCAGAATGGGGTAGTAATAGTGTTCTGCTCATATTATTGCATTACATGAGTCAATGTATTCAAGTACTTGGAATGGCATTGAGTCCCTGATAAATGTCACGTGCCTGTGCTACTGTTGTTATCATTGTCCTTAATTTTATACGATGGATGCCACAGAAATGAACACCATAGGCCAGTCACTGCTCAGCTCACTCGCCCCTCGTCTCACTCACCCGTTCGCGGGGGCCTGAGTGTCCCCTCTGTGCGCCCAGGGCAGGGCCAGGTGCCCGCTGGGTGAGGCACACGCGATCTGCGCCCGTCTCGTCAGCGGACACAGCGCAGGCTCGCTCCTCGGGCTGAGCTGACCGATTCCTGCCAACGCAGAGCCTCCTCCTGTGGGCTCCCTGTGGGTGTCTTTTATGGGCTCTGGAAGCGCCCACGGAGAACATGTCTTCAGTGGGAGAAGAAAAGCTCCTCTTCACCAGCGGGCACCTTCCCCTCCGCCCGGCTTTCTCAGTGCTTCACAGTCTTGGCGATTCCTGGGTTTTGTGCGATAGACGAGCAACAGATTCAGGATACTATTGTTTTGTTCTGCACCTTATTTAAGTCCTTCCTGAGCGCAGGTAAGGTTTTGGTGGCCAATGCCTGGCACAGGGAGGGAATGCCCCACATTCTTGTCTCATCGACCGTGATACATCCGAGGCCTCTCCTGCACTGTTGGGGTCACGCGGGTCACCACAACTGCACCTGAGAAAACATGGCAGCAACGACAGGTGGAGCCAGCTGCCTCTTCGGGCAGGGCCATGGGTTTCCATCGGCTGCAGCGCCACTGCCGACGGGCGCTCTTTGCTTCACTTACTGCAGCAAGGGAGAATGAGATCACCTGGGCTACACCCACTCTGTGCAGACAATCAGATTACATGTTTTCTTTCTTCTTCAGATTTAACCAATGGCAACATCTGTCTAGCCAAGATGAGGCACACTTGCGCAGCACCACCCTTTAAGCACAGGTGTCCCCAGTTCACGGAGGATCCGAGGACCTACTCAGTTACCCCTCATCCTAAGCAAATGCCTGTGAGCTCAGAGAAATCACATTCCAAGGAAACAAACTGAATGGGAGGAAAGCAAACATTTTCAAGAGGTTGTTTTTAGACATTTTGGTACATCTCTTTGTTGTGATAACAGTTTTTAGTTAACAACTAAAACTACAGAGAATCTGCATGGCATTCAGGCCTTCTGCTTTCCGAGTTTGTGCTGATGGATGCAGGATGGCGGCTTTCCATCAGCAGGGAGCTCGCCCCCACCCCCAGCACGAGGGACACGCTGCGGAACATCCAGGGCGCCAGGATGGCCCACAGCAGAGAATTGTCTGCCCCCAAACGCCACTCCTGCATTGGCTCAGAAAACCATGTTATGAGGGATGATGCTTTCACACAGCGTAAAAACATCACATGCTAGGGTAACTCCTAACGCAGGTAACATAGTGACAGCCTATCACAGGGACTTAAGGTATCACCCACCTGACTAAAAATCACTGAATGTTTTTCTTAAGCAATAAAGCAATCCTAGATCCTCATTTTGGGTCATAAATGTAATTATCATTATTATAAATGTTAATAATAAATATTTATTGAGCAGTAATTATTTTCTATAAAGTGGGGCCATCAGCTTTGTAGCAGGAACTTATGATGGAATGTGTGTGCTATGCTGAGCCCAGCAAATGTCCAGGCAATGGACAGGGCAGGCAAGCAGTGAAGGCCCCATAAACACCCAGTGCTCTCGGGCGCTCTTACTGCAAAGCTGCCTGCTTCTCGGCCAGGAAACTGCCCACCCAGCAGAGTGAGGGGACTCCCTGGGGTCATCCCGCTGGTCAGCTGCAGGCAGAAGCTCGAGCTGTACCTCTCACCTCCTCTGTCTGATCCACGAGGAAAGCTCCATCGGCCCAGTGCCGTTCAGGCCGTCTCTCGTGGGCCCTCTGGAATCCAGAAGGCAGGCAGAGGCGGGACCAGTGGAGGCGCCCACTAAGGCAGCGGGGCTGTGGCTGTGCCTCCCAGCTGGGTGGTAGTGACACTTGAACGTCCGTGTAGGAGACATCCAGGTAGGTCAAGCTCACCCAAGGGCAAGCTCCATCTCTGACGTGAGACCCAAAGGCCGTGGAGAAGGGGGTAGGGTTCATCCTGAGAAACCTAATAGCGCTTCACTTCTTCACAGGCCTGATTTCAAAGCTCCTGACGACCCTGCTCACTCTTGGCTTCCTGAGCACTGCAGGGTGATGTGTGCAGGCGGAGAGGACGAACCGTGGGAGATGGTCTGCAGCCCGTGTCCTCCTGAGGCCAGCCGGGCTGGGAAGCCGTGCTTCAGGCTCTCCTCAGTCTCTGAATCCTGCCCTTTTAAGCAGTCAAATCCCATGGCAAGAGCTCCCTGTTTCTGCCTGGCCTCCTTAAGGGGCCAAGACACTCAGGAAGAGGGGATGCAGGAAGAGAAAAGGAGCCCTTGGGGTCCACATGCTCACACCAGCTCTTGGCCTGGCACCCCATGGGGTCAGGGCTGTGATCTTCCTACAGGCAAGATGCTGAGGTGCAGAGGGGTTAGGCAGGTGTCTGAGGTCCTCTAATGAGAGAGTGGAGAAAGCAGGATCTGTCCTGGACTGTCTGACAACAGAGCCCCAACCCTTAGCCCCAGGTCAGTGCTGCCTGGGAGCCAGTGTGCTGGCCTGAAGCCAACCCCTCACCTCTGGCCACCCACACCACGTCAGAAGGGCAGCCTGTGTCTGCAAGCCCCACTTCCCCCTCTGTGGTTTGAAGATAACAGTAATATGGCAGGATCCCACGTGGCACTCCGTGCACAGCCCTCAGCCCAAACACCCCTATCACCACAATTTCTGGTCCGGGTGTCCTCCAGTGTTGGCTGTACAGAGCCTGGAGATGCAGAGGACAGGACATCCACCCAGTCAAGTCCAGCTCTGCATGGAGGTGGGTAGGCCCAGCCTAGGGTGATGGCGTGGGCTGTTCCACACAGAGCGCGGAGTTAGAGAGGGCTCAGGCTTTCTCCTCTAAATGTCACCCCACTTCCACGAATTTGTACCAACACATCCCAGATTGCCTGCCCTAATGCATTTATGTAGTTCTCCCATGCATGGGGCTCAATCACACAAGCTCTATTTCACAGATGAAGTACAATTCTTCAGCCTTTCAGCTCAACCACAGTTGTGAAAATTGGGTCATGTTATCTGGCCACCAAAAAAAAAAAAAAATCCTTCCCCACCCGTGGTGGATTCCTATCCATCTTGATAGCAGAGGGCCCCAAAGCAGCCTGATTTCCTTAATCATTGTAATTAACTAGCATACAGGGTTTTATCTAAATACACCAGGGAAAAATACAGTGAAGACAGATACAGTAGGCAGTTAACTATACCAGGGTCTCAGAAAGCTGATTGGAAAACCACAAGCTCTTTTACTTTTCGCTTCTTGAAACAGACTGTGACCATTTGGATATGCTACAGTTCCAAAAATATGCAAATAAGTCAAGACTGAGTGGCTATGTGCATGCACTTCTCTTTAGGGATTTTTTTTGGTGATTTTTCACTCCTGGATTTACGATACTTCCCTCCCACAAATTAGATGAAGACTATAGGTTCAGTACCAAGGTATTTCCAATGATTTTACTCCTGGAGCATGAGTTCACCAAGAGAATAATCCTGATTAAGGCCAAGTGGGCATTCTGCATCGTGATGGCCAAAGAAGGAGGCACCGCATCTGTGCTAACTCTGCCGATGAACGGTGCCCTCAAAGCCACTTCCTGTAGGTGCCAGGCATGGCCTTTGCTGGTGTCCAGGGTGGATGCTGTACCAGGAACACTTGGTGGTTTGGAGCCCACAAGGGCCTTGGCAGCAGGAGTCTGGGAGCTGGGGCTCTTCTCTGGGCCACCACAGGGTGCCTTCCACACACTGGGGGGGTCTCTGTGTGACACCCCGTATGGACAGCTCTCTGAAGCCAGAGTCTTGCGAGAGATCCAATGAGCATGTAGATCCCAGGTCAGGCCGCCTGCATCTGACAACCATTGGCCACACGGCTCTGAGCCTCCCCCCCTCGCAGGAGGCAGAAGTGGGGCGGAGCGAGGCCTCCCACTTTGGCGCTGACATGTGGTGTCTGCCCGGGCTTGGCACGCTGCGAGCAGTCATCCTTGTAGCTCATGTCATTACAATCACAACTGTCTTCAAGACTTCTTTGTGAAAGCCCTTCAAGGGCTAGTCAGAGGCTGACTCTATGGATAAAAATGGAGCCTAAGTCATGTCGTCTAAACATGTTTTGGAGGAGTTTGGGACCACACAGAGCTTTCCGTGCAATAACCCCAAGGCTGGTGGCGCTGTCACCCCGATAGCGTAGTGGAGCAACAGGCAATAAATAAAAAGGCATGTTGAGCTGAAAAGCAATGCGGCACATTGTTTCCATAACTATATGCGCCGCCCGCGTGTATATGGACCCTTCGGTTCCCAGCCAGAAGCCCCTGCACAGTTCTGGGTCCTCTGTCATCAAGGCCAACAGACACGGGCTCCGGCCTCACCAGCCCCTCACGCTGGGGGCCTTGAGCAGGGCGCTTGGCCTGCGTAGCCTTGGCCTCCTCATCTCGGAAATGACGCCACCATGAGCCACATGAGTGAATGGCCCCAAAGCGGCCCCCACCCTTGCCTGCCCAAGGAATGTCTCTTCCTTTTATTTCAAGGAAGATGTCCCTTTGCTGTCTGGGGACAGTGAAACGGGACAGAAGCACCAATGAATCTAAATATTTAACACACTGGCTGGTGCTCCTCCATCTCCAATTTCCGTTTCTGGCTTAGGCTTCAAGAACTTCCCCCCAGATGGTAGATGTGTGTCCTCACTGTTGCTCTGTCCTGCCCCCACCCCTGTGTCCATTCACCATTTAAAATATCAATTCTAGCATGTACCTGCCGGGAAGGAAGGGCATGCGGTGGCAGTCTCAGCGATGCACATGCTGACCCCCTCTTTAACTCGCGTGCTTGCCTGCCTACCGTGTGCTTGCCTGGCTCTGGTATGAACAACGGGCCCGTTTGTGGGGCTGGTCACAGCAGTGGGCAGCTCAGTGGGTGATTCTTTACTCTGGTTCCAATTGCTTTGCAGTAGCCACAGGTGAATGAGAGAAAGGACAAGGAGACACGAATATGGGTAAATAAAAGTAGGATGAAAGTACCCAAGGGGGAATATAAGTTATTTATATTATTTTTTATTTCAATACAATGTAAGGAAAAAAGGCTCTACTTTGAAAAAGTGGATTTGAAGGCTCCAACACCTAGAGTTAAATAAAAAGTGTAGGAAATAGTGTAAACTAAACACGATCCCGTGAACGTGACCGCCGTCCCCCATGCGCACAATGCCCTCCTGTTGGGCTCTTGCTTGTTCTCCAGGTGCCTGGGCGGGGTCGCTAGCTCTCTCCCGGGTGGCAAGCCTGAAACTCAAAGAGATGAAGTGACTTTCTCCACAGCCAGGTAACAGTGCCGGCTGGAATCTAGACATTTTCACCTAAATCCCGTGTCCGTTTTAAGCCCAGGGCTGCTTTCCAAATGCCAGGCCAGTCATTCTCCCTTGGCAGGACTGAAGACATGTGGTACGCTGAGGACCTTTCAGGGATACGTAAGGATAAAAATGCATATACCTCTCCTTGGGGAAGGCAGAACATAGTTTCTCTAGAATTTTGGGCATCTCTAGGTTCCCCAGCCTTAACCCTATTCACAAGCAGCTGACTGGGCCTGGAGAGCTCCTTGCTGCGGACAGCTGTTCTGCAGGTCACAGGATGTAGAGCAGCCCCCCTGGTCTTGACATATGAGGTGCATGGATGACCCCCATCCTGTTGTGATGACCCAGAATATCTCCAGACAGCACCATGTGATCCTCTGTGGCAAAATCGTACCTAGTTTAAAACTGTTGCCTCCTCTGAATTCAGAATACAACTAATAATTACACATTACTATTTTTACTATTTAATTATTTGTTTTATTGTTTAATGGAAAATTGAGAACTTTCTTGTAGTGCCTTAAGTCTTCACTCCAAATTTCAAGGCAAAAGAAAAACACAAAACATTATCAGAACTAGCCTACCAAAAGCAAAGAACCATTATGCCATATGGGCTTATGCCTGGGTACAGGATTTTTACAAATATATTTTAGATTAAAATGTCCAAAAAATCTGCCTAATGATATGTAGTTTCAGAGTAAACACTTCATTTTTCTTCTAAATGAGCATTCAGTTTATAGAAATGGAAAACTAATGTATTTTCTGCTGCCAGAAACAATCCCCATGGTATTCAGAGACCTTGGTTGATTACTTTTTAGCTACATGATGTTTACATTATTCAAACCCAAAATACCGAAGTGAAGGCTGTAAGGATCATCTTGGGTTCGTTTCTTTGTCTGGCTTTGCAATCCAATTTCACGACTAATCATAAAATAAAAGAGAGGCATCTTGATAAAATAGAGAATCGATCATAGTTATCTTGTCCCACAGGCCAAATTCCTACTGAGAGGGGCAAAGAAACCTACAAGCAGAGAAACCAGCAGAAGCATTGGAAATGGAAAGCATCTCCATGCCCACGACACTGCAGGCTCCCTGCCAGATCCAGTGCGGGTGTGACAGCCTCAAAGGAAGAAGACAAAGAGCCAGACCCCAGCCGGCTATCAAGACAGAGGGACACAGAGCCATTGCACGGGGCCCTGATGAGCATGGTGGTGCATGGACTGAGGCACCATACTGCCCAAGAAAGATGGGCCCTTCTGAGAGGTGGCCCTGTGGCAGCCACAGAAATTGAGGATGAACTGCCTGGGTGGTTAGAGATCAACCTCCATGTTCAAAGGACAGAAGAGCAGGGTCCTTGCCTGACTCATAGGTGGTGCACCCAGAGGGAGGCTGAATGCATCCTCGTGGGCCAGGAGCGAAGCCCTTCCAGACCGAAAACGGGACGAGAAAAGGAGAAAAGCTGTCTCTGAAAGAACATCATTGGTAAACCCAGAGAACAACTGCACCCAGACACTTTTCTTCTTACGCTGCCTCTGAGCCTTCTAGGCCACTCTAGCATGAGACGAGGAAGGTGAACGTCCACAGAATCCAGGATGACAGTGAAAAAAATGAGAAATTCAACTCCTCAACTCAGACGAGGGGAAAACATCCCAGATCTAAAGAGAACACCACCTATATGGGGACATCTTCATACACAGAAAGAATGATGTGTGACCGAGTTTATAACAGTGTTGAAAACAGAGCACTGTTCTTTTAACACTGCAATGGAGATTCCAGTTCCTGCAGTAATCCATCGATTGATTGATTTGGCTATTCTGAAGAGCCAAGAAAGTCAGCTGAAAACATAGGAGAAATAAAGATCAGTCAGGAGGGACAATTTACAAATGAGAGTTATATCACAATAACCATCCGATGGTGCATCCCAGGCACTGTGGTCTACATTTTACTTACATCTTCCTGTTGAATTCTACTTCTTGCTAGTTGCATAAACTTATACAAATTTAGAACTCCCTAACTCCAGTGGTGCCTTAATCACACCTAAGCATCTTTAACTCCGTAATCATCCATGTTCTTGTTAATGGCATTCACACCTTCTTGATAAGCTACCCAAATTAGACAATTTCCAGGATGTACCACAGGGATTTATAGTGATGAAAAATAAAAACCCAAAGTTATGGGACCAAGAGGGTAAGATGAGCAGATTCAAAAATATATTTAGTAGGATTTTCAAGTCTGACCATAAAGAGAATGGATAAGCACTACTCAGAGAGGAAATTTCAGAGATTTCCAGAGTTGAAGAACAAGAATCTACACACTGAGCCCCGAGCAGCAGAAATAGTATAAATTCCAATTAATCTTCCTGTGCTGAAACAGCAGGATACCAAGGAAACTGAGGAAATTGGAAAAGCAATTATGGGGGAAAAAAAGATTATTTAAAAAGAAATAACAGTTATTAGATTTTTTTTTTCCATCAAGACCGAAAGAAGCCAGAAGAAAAGATAATGAAAGCTCCATACTGCTAACGGGTGTCTAGCCACCTACACCCAGACATGCGACATTCGTGGGTAAGGGTGGATACAAAGAACTTTTCAGACATGAAGAAACTGAGAGTTTTACATTTATAGGTTATCATTGAATGAATGATTAAGGGATTCAATTCTTCAGAATAATTTCTGTGCTGTTATGGTTACAGATTATCTCTGACATCTCAGTGGGTTTTTTTAAAAGTTTCTTTTCCTTGTCCTTGATGGCACTAGCTAGAAGAAAACCAACAATATTCATCTTTCTGTTCATATACAGTCCCCTGCAGGTAGGGCTGCTGTCTCAATTCCTGGAAGAGGAACTCAGATGAGTAATTTCTAAATATATACCCTAAAAATTACTCTGCAGGAGGAGACGGTGTACATGTATGTTTATGGTTGCATTTTTATAATATAAAAATGCAATATAATATAAAAATTATAAAAACATTTTTTAAAACATCAATAGAGGAACGGGTACAAATTATAGCATACAATGAATACTACTGAACAGAGGTCAGCAAACTCCCTATGGCCCATAAGACCTAAAGTAGTTACCCTCTGTCCCTTTAAAAGAAAGTTTGCCAACGACTCCCTTAGAGCACTTAAAATGCATCAATGCAAATATATCTGAAAAATACCAACCTTATAATGTGGCATGGGAGAAGAAGCAAGGTTCAAAAGGATATGTACATTCTGATACACTTTATTTTAATTACATAGAAAACATAAAAGAATCATACTAAATGCCATGCATACCTACACATATAAAAAATAGAAAAAGAGGCCTAATGGGGAGGAACTGATTCTTTCTGGAGAGACAGGGGAGGAAGGAAGGATAGGCTAGAGCCGGAACATAGGTAACGTTTTATCAACATTTATGGTCCTCCCAAATCTACATGGAAATTTGTTAACACTCTATGTCTTTGTATCTTCCAGCTACTCCATGATTTAGAATTTTAAAAATTGTAAACTAAAACAGTAACTAAAAGGAAAGCTCCCCAGCAGGAAAGCAGTCTAAGGACGTGAGCAGAACCAGACGCAGGAGACAAGTATATCCGAGGTAATAGCCAAAGGTGAAGTCATTTTCAGGAGAAGCACAAGTTTCCTGCATGCATCACCTTTCAAGATGGCATCTTCAAGGGCCGAGGATGTGGGGCTATGGCCACACAGTATTCCCTGTGTTGCACGTGCCTCATGCCTTTTGCCTTTACAGTCCCAGTTGCCCAGCCACTGCACACCCCACACTATAAACTCTGCGGGAAAGGCCCATGTCTTTTTCTCTGGGTCTCAAGCACTTGTCACTGGTCTAGGACCAATTGGTTATCATACCTGTGCTGAAATAAAGGCAAGACTGGGTGTTCTCTGTGTTGGGCTTAAAATACTGATTCTGAAAGTATCAGCTGTGCAGAAAAAACATATACCAACCATCTGGTACTTTTCATCTGCAAAGTTTAGGACTCTGGTGAACTCTCAAAGCAGACAGACTTGAGTAGATGAATAGAAATAAGATCTTCACTTCCCAATATGGGAACAAGTGTTTTAGGAGATATTTTCATGGCAAGCAGGTCATTCAGGGTATAATTGCCTCTGAATGACACTAAAAATCAGGAACATTCTTTACCCAGAGCTGAGTGCCCCTTGAAAAGATGACAACCTTTCCTGCCTTTGCAAACATCAAAGACATCAAAGCACCGACTTGCAACCTGAATCTCAATATCAAATACCCAGTGTACAGGGTGGGATGGATGACAGCTGCAGAAAAGCCGCAGAAAAGCACCTCAGTGTGAGTCACAGAGCAGATGATCCCTCTGCATCTCCGCAGGGCCCTGGGCTAGGCGACTCTCTAGGCGGACCAGGTGGTTGTAGCCAGTCCTGGGTTCAGACAGGCTGACAGCAGATGTGGGTCAGCAGCCATGACAGTCACCTACGTGGGGTGGAGAGGCATTGAAGAGGGAGATGTTCCTACCTGCTTGTGGTTCCCTAAAACTCTCCTTCGGGTTAAGTTCAAGCTCTATAATTAAATGCAAATAGCACCTGGGAGACATAACGCTTTATTTTAGATCAAACATTAACGCCTAATTTGAGTTCATTGTATCAGGTCCTTGGCCCAGAGCAGAGTAGAGAAACAGTGGGGCTATCAAGAGCGAATTTTATGTCTCTGGTTAAAGCTTGTTATTACTGTGAAGGACGTGTTGCAGAGTCTCCGTCACAGGTGAGCCCGTGTGTGAACTCCTTGAGGACTAAGCTCTTTGACTTACTCTTAGAGTTTGTCTTCTCAGTTACCTGGTGGGAAAGTTTGCTATTTCCCCTCAGAAAACAATGTGTTGGCATATTGTTAACTGACTTTTATTTTGAGATAATTCTGGACCCACACACAGTTGTTAAGAAAGACAGAGAGACCCTACATACTCTTTACCTAGTTGTCAAGAATGATAATGTTAGGGAGGAAAAATATCTTTTCCTCTACCCATTCCAGACTCATTGGCTGGAGCCCTGCAAATTGGACTAACAAAAGACAGATTAACAAGAGAAAAACACGCCCAATTTATTAAGTGTGCTTTGCCCATACACACAGGAGCCCTGAGTGGTGAGTAATTCAAAAGGGTAGTTGTAACGTGGGCTTCTATATCTTCTTAACAAAACAATAACACGTTTTGTTAAGCAGTGACAAGACAGCGGAAAAGGAATTGGAGTTCCTAGGGGCAGAAAATTGTGGGAAGGTAAATATATGAGGGAACCAGTGGAAGATAAAGGCCGGGTAGGAAGGCTGTTGGGTGGGCTCCTCTGGTGCCCTCTCTGGGCTGGTCAGGGTCCAGAGTGGTCCCTGGTGATCATCTTTTGTCCTTCCTGGTGTTGGGGGCCAGGCTGGGGGGCACCTTTACCAATTTATGTCCTGCTTTTAGGTAACTAGGATAGAGAGCTTTTCTTGTATCTGCTTCTTTTCAGTTGCCTTATGTTCAAAATAATCCTTATGCCAAAGCGGCATACTTTGGGGTCGCATATCCTGCTGCCCTTTAGGAACATTTTGTAAAACTCTAATATGATATCATGATCAGCATGTCAACATTAACATAGTCAGGACACAGAATGTCCTGGCCTTTCACAGCCCCGCTGTCCCCTCCCCAGGCCCTATCCCTGGGAACCACTAACCTGGCTTCCATTCTGAATGCTGTCATTTCAAGTTTCAAGAATGTGATATGAATGGGAATGTGGAGTCTGTCATCATTTGGGGGTTGGCTTTTTCACTCAGCATAATCGCCTTGAGCTGCATTTGCACTGCTGACACATCAGTGGTGTGGATGCACCAGAGTTTGTTTATTCATTAGTTGAAACACATTGAAATTGTTTCTACTTTTTGGCTATTACGCATAAAGCTGGTATGCGTATTTGTGCGCAGGATTTTGTGTGAATACACGTTTCATTTTTCAGGGACAAATGTCCTCAGGTGAATTGTTGGGTGTAGTTGGTAGTCACACGGTCAGTTTTATAATGAGTCACTAAATGTTTTTCCAAAGTAGCTGTACCATGTTACAGTCCCACAGACAATATTCGTATTTCACTGTATTTTAAAGAGAATTGTTGAAGCTTCATGCCCTTTAGCCCTGGGAATTTATCCTCAGGTGGCAGCTTGAAATAAGGAAAACCAAAAAAAGCACCATGTTTTAATACCGTCTATTGTTTGGACTCTAGAAATACATAGGGCAAGTTAGGTGGTTATTTTGTATTTAAGCCTAGGAGAAAACCAAGTTAAAAGTCTATTTATGGAAAAGTATAATTGAGTGGAAAAACACACCGGCCTATGTTTCTCAGACAACAATGCTAATAAGTATTTGTTTTGAAGATATGGTCGTATCACTAGTACCACTGTGTACATGCTCACTAGGGAGAAAAATTCCTCTGGAGTATTGGGTGAGAAAAGCTTAACCGACGAAAGGTTAAGTGAGTGGTGAGAAGCGGGAAGCTGCTGAGGCCTAAAAAGCTCCTCCGACGGGGGGCCTGGGCTGAGGCCGCCGTGAGGCTCCCGCGGCCCTAAGGCACCTGCAGGCAGATGGGTGAGAGGGCGAAGGGGGCATGGGGTGGGGAGAGCTTTCACCCCTCTGCTCCCTGGTCTCATACGGGCCAGCCTGGTGGGAATTAGCACCTCTGCGCCCCTGAAGGCAGAAACTAAACCAAAGCAAAAGGCATTTCTCAGAAATTATGTTTTTTTTTAACTTTTTGGAATAATAATATATGAGTTTATTTTTTTAAGAGAAAATCATAACCTAACTAGCTAGCAGCCAGGGGGAAAGATTTTAGTAGCATTTCCTCTGTCTTTGGGGCCTTTGGAGGGTCTGCGGGAGGCACACAGGCAGCCTGGCAGATGCGCTGAACCACATCACGTCAGTCAAATCAAATCGTAGCACAGACTTCATACCCTTTTGTTTTTATTATTTTATTTTAAAAGTAACAAATATGAAACAGTCCCTCTATGGAATCCGTTTCCCACGAGAACAAACAGCACGTCGGGTCTGGTATTCATAGAGAACCGTGGTTTTGAATCCTGAATGTGCCTTTCCCTGCACATGCCAGCAGGGGGCTCCTGGGGCCCCCTCGGAGGCCACTGGGGCATGTGTCCCCAAAACCAGCAGGACAGCCGGAACCTTGTGGCCTTTGTAGGGGAAGGGATGGAGACCCGGCAACAACTCAAGTGCTTGGGAACCAGTGCAGAAATCGTGGATCGGTTCAGCCCGCCTAGAATCTGCCCTGTGGGGTGGGGAGGGAAAGGTAAGGGGCTTGTACTGAGGAATCACACGGACGGCGCTGGGATTTTGCTGCTGCTGCGATCGTGTGGCCGCGGGAGGCTAGAGCCCATGACACACTCTCTGTGAGCTCCGGCGTGCGCCCTTGGAAGCCGGGGCCCGGGACCTGCCTCGCCCGCCCTGAGAGCCCGGACAGTCCTGCACGGGAACCCGGCCTTCGGCATTCGCTGCGGCCACGCTACTGGTTCGCTGGTTGCCCCCTCTGCTCACTGGGGTGGCTTACAATTCATGTCCTTTAAGGTTCATTCATCGATGGAACGGGTGTCTGTTGAAAGCCCGCGGGGCCCCAGACGCGGTTCGTGGCACTGCTGACAGAGCGGCGGGCACAGGGGAGCCAGGCAGGCTCTCGGGGAGAGGGCGAGAGAGGAGCGACCAGCCGCCCGTGCTGCTGTGACAGACACCGAGAAGGGAAGCAACGCAGGGCAACGGGACACAGAGCATGGGGACGTCGGGGTGGCGCGTTCACAGGTGTGTCGGGATGCGCCTCTGGGGTAACGTGACCCCTAAGCAAGGTTCAAACCGACCAAACAAAGCGAAGTCCAGGGCTGGGCGGGGCTGTGATGTGACTGGACAGACACACTCCTCGGTCCCTGCCGGTGTCCACGGCCTGATGCTAATAACCATCCAGACTATTCCTGCCGAGGAAGGAGGGCCCCAAAGACCGGCCGCAAAGGGGTTCTGTCCCGTTCCTGGGAGCTCCACGTGGTTTTCCTTCTTGACTCCGGGAGGCATCAGACTCACCCCCAGTGCACACGTGTCCAGCACCCCTGGCTGCTGCCATGGAGCCCGGGCCTCTGTGTCTCCAGCATTTCTGTCCCCGCTGGCCGCAGACCTCCCTGGACCTCACTGCTCCCACCTGCCTGCCTGGGGGTCCCCCTCCAGCTGGAGGGCAGGCTTGAAGGCGGCACCTTGCTCTCACCCATCCCTCCCCTCTGGTGTCTAGTGCCATGCTTACTTCAGAGCAGACCGGTCTGCAACAAAAGCTAAGAGATCTCAGGGGGAAAAAAGAGCTAAACGGGTTTGGCTTTAAAAATTCATATAGTGACCAGCATATCTGCAGGAGCAGAGTTTCTTCCCACATTGCTTATCTAATTAAGACAGAAATCCACCCTAACTAGTTCAGGAGAAAGGAGGATGGTCTAAAGATCAGAGGGTCCCCAGCCAGGCCCCAAAGCGCTCTGCAAGTGGAGAGTCAGGAAGCTGGACCACTGTCACTCTCTGCAGGGTCCCCAGCCCCCTCTGCTCTAATGCCCGGCATGCATGTGGCACTGGCTGGCTAGGGCAGCAGTGCCAGCCATGGAGCTCTGTGACCAGCCTCTTCAAGCCTCCGTGGTCTCCCCTCTCCAATTTTCCATGTCAGGAGACAGGCTTCCATCGGCTCTTGCTGGGTCCAGGTTCTGCCCTGGGCACTCAGCTGTGGGCACGGGTGGCGTCTCCAGTGCCCAGGTTTTTCCTTCAGCTCTGATTTCTCACCTGCTCTCCTGCTTGTAAGTTCTGTGATGGCAGGACTGCTGGCACCCGCAGCGCCCCCCACAGGGTCCAGAGGAGAGACGAGGCTCCATCCATAGTACTGAAATGCTGATTTCACGTTGAATGTGGGAGAGAGGCACGGATTAGCATGTGTTCTACGGCCATGTGGCTCTAGAAGACACTGAAGGTCTGCTTTTGTCTCCGTAACAATGCTCTGTTTTGCACAGACCTGCCTCTACTGGGCGTGCCTCTCCTTTCTCCTCCATATTTTTCCAAGGTAACTGACTCCAGCTAGGTACCCCCTCCCTCCCCACCCTATACTCAGAGGAATGTAAATTAGGGCTGAAGAGCAATGATTTTCTAAACATCGCAGGGAAAGGATGGCATTTGTGATTCCACATCCTGGGGTGGAGGACACGGTATGTGTCCCTTCTCCGAGCCTACTTTTCTCGTCTACTCAGGGGGGTAGCTAATAATAATAAAATAGAAGAGGAGGAAGGCACTTCGCAAGGCTCTTGTCAGGATTCCAGGAAATGATGTGAGCAAAGCGGCCAGCATGGTGCCTGGGACAAAACGCAGCCCTGAATACATTGTTGCTACATGGTTTGTAAACAGTATCCCCAGCGTGGATATCAGTACTGTCACCCCCACCTGGGGGGTCAGAAAGATGGGTGCAGAGCAAACCATCCAGGTTTTAGACATAAGGACCCCACAAGCTCTATTTCTATTATCTGAGAGTCAATGTGAGTTAAGGACAAGTGAAAAACAAATCATTTGCAAAAAGGTTTGATTTACGCCTGCAGTGACATCCAGCCAACTTTAAAGCTGTGTTCATTAGCTTGTGGAAATTCCCCGGCTCCCAAGACACGGCTCTGAACCCCCGTGAAGGCTTCAGCGCACCTCACAGACGACTGTGCAGCTCGATCAAGACGAGAGACAGTTTGCAAGAAGCATGGGCATGGAAATTGTCTGCGATTTAGCCGTTCTTCATTTTGTGTGATTGGAAATGCTGGTCCACCTACAAATGACAATCGAATAAAGGGTTTTAAACAAGCATTTTCTGGATGTTGATTTATTGGAGAGGAAAAAAGAGTTGTGTTCCACCACATGATCGCAGCACCTATAAAATGCTAATAAGGTCATTTTTCTGCTAAAATGTCACAGTGAGATTTTTTAAAATAGATTCCTTGTGCAGTTTTAATAACGTGGAGGTTAAAGGTAAGGGGGAAAAGTACTTAACATTGAAAGTGAAGCAGAAGTATCGCTGTTTAAAGTGGATTTTAGGAGTACCCTTTCATTATGTCAGTGTAAAACATAACCTGGTCTATCGTGGACATTTTTATAATTGTTTTATTCATAATTAATAACAATCTGTCCGATGGCTCTAGGCGGACGGTCCCTTCTCTACCTCTCCTGCGGATGATCATAAAAGCAGTCCCAGGAGAGGTTTGGAAGAGGGAAGGAGCACAGGCAGCATGTGAAGCCTTGCTCAGTACTCAAAAACCTCAGCCTAACCCACGGCAGACATTCCCTGATGTGTCCATCCAAGCGGTCTCCTCTTGAACTGACCCCTATGAGTCAAAACCTCCAGTCAGGGCTGTGCCCTGTGACCCAGACTCATCGATGGTCTGGAGCATGTTGGAAACGACCCAAGCTGGGAGCCCCATCCCTGGGATGCGTGCCAAGGGAAAGAGCCTGCGCCATGGAAACCCAGCGTGTTATCCGCGTCGTGCTCTTCGCGATGCAGTGCAGCTCCCCAGATGCTCATCAATACTTGGCGTCTACCAGCATCTTGGTGACTTTCTAGCAAATTACCTTTTACCTAAAGTGACTTAAGATGTCTATCATAAGAGAATCAATAGAGAGGTTTAATTCTCCAACTTCAGGTGCGTGGAAGGAGGGTCCGGGGTTAGTGGAAGACCTCAGAGCAGGCTCTAATGCTCTCACCCTTCCCTTCAGCATCGCCAGATGGCCGCTGAAGCTCCCTGGCACTGCCCTCCCTGCCGCTTGGCTCTCCTCCTGCCTTTCCTAGCAGCACCCAGCAGCTTTCCTGCTTGGCCAGTCCTGAACCATCACACCTTCTCCAGCTGCAGA
This sequence comes from Smutsia gigantea, assembly GCA_032199065.1. NCBI lineage: Eukaryota > Metazoa > Chordata > Mammalia > Pholidota > Manidae > Smutsia > Smutsia gigantea. Next base: position 361,706 of record JAVSCE010015544.1, read on the forward strand.
AAAGGCAGAGGGCCTTTCTTCTTTTGGTCTCCATAATGGACTGTGTGCAAGGAAGGGGCTTGGGGATGGCTCTGGGGTTAGCAGCCCTGCTCCTTGAGTGGCTTCCTGTCAGCAACTAGAGTGCAAACGTGACCCTCTAAGCCGAGGAGTGGGGGGTCGTTCAGATTCTCTCACACCCCAATATCCACTCTACTTAGGCCCACGTGAAGGAGGAAACTGTGACTCAGCTCAGCTCCACTTCTCTGTCAGACCTCACGGGCAGCCCCAGGTCTGAGGAAGGTCCCACCCCACACCCCCTGCATGGCACCTCCCCATCCCGCACGGCACCCAGAGCCTCCCTAGGTGTTCTCCCCATGCAGATCCATCCTGCCTGCTTCCCTCTCTCCCAAGGTCATGGATATCATGGATTGCATTATCACATCTATTCATGGTTTTTAAATATATTTTCCAGAAATGTAAATGTTCATAACAATATATAGCATCACCTTAGATACGATTCTAAATTATTACACAGACACTGTCATAGTGCTTATATGATCCAGCAACTTTGTCTGTTTTTCACTCAACGTAAAGTTTGAGATGTATTCATGTTGGCATATGTAGCTCTAGTTCATACTAACTACTGTGCTCTCCTCTCTTGTGTGTATAAATCATCATTTATTTATCTCCCGACTCATGGACGGTTAAATTGTTCCCATTTATTGTCACTACACACAATGCCGGGGGACACATATGTCTGAGGTTCTGGAGCAAGCACTGCTCTTCTAGATTGATGCCTAGGAGTTGAATTCATGGACCAAAATACACTTCACCCGCTACCAGGTGTTGCCAGGTGGTTCTCTGCCTTCAGCCACGGCCCTGGCAGGGCACAGAAGCTCTGTCTCCACGTTTCCAGCCGTTCTCACCACCAGGCATCTCAATGCTTCTCTTCCAGTGGACCGGAGAGAAAGGGCATCTCTTTGTGGATTTAACTGGTACTTTCTTAATACCAGTGTGAGCCCCTTGTTCTGTGCTTAAGGCTCACCCGGGTCTCCTCTTCCATGAATTGTCTTTTCATATCGAATCTTTGTTTTTCTATCAGTGATTTGTTTTGTTCTTTTATTACTTTGTAAGACCTTGGTCTGTATACCCCAGGGGCCCCTCCATCACTGGGGATGTGTGCTGTTATGTGTCATGATGTGGCTTTAAGGTTTCTCCTGTTTTCAGATGTTTTAAATTGAAATGTGATCATCTGCGGGGCAGGTGTTCACTTTGTGGTTTGTGCCTCTTCTGTCTAATTCATGAAACTTGCCTGCATTCAACATCAGAAGACAGTCTCATAATTTAAGAAGTTTCTTTTGGTTTGTTTGAAACTTTCACATTTTCATATTTAGGTTTATAGCCAACTTTGAATTTCGTTGGGGGTATCAGGAAAAGTAAGAATATAATGGTGCCCATTTTAACAATGGTATATGGGCACCATTTGTAGGATGTCCATCACTTCTCACCCTACTTACAGGGCGCCCCCCCACCCCAGTGAGTCACACCCCTGAAAGAGCCACATGTCAGGACCCTTTCTGGGCTTCCTATCTAGTCCCAGTTTGTCCCTGAGCTAATTCTGTGGAGTTTTATATTTACATAATAGATAAGAAGCAGGGCATTTACCCGGATGTTGATTATAACCATCTCAAAACTCTGATAGTTGCTTGGGGCTTTACTGTGTTAAGAACATTCCCTTTTATTCCTAATTTGCTGTGAGTGTTTTAATAAATCATATTTGGATGTTGAATTTTATTACATAGTTTTGTGCATCCGTTGATATGACCATTCTTTCATTGGTTAGCAAATTAAATTACATTAATAAATTTATTGATATTAAAATAAATGGTAAAATGTGAGCATCGCCTGTCGTATGACCTATGTGTGCATATGTGTGAGTGCATGCACACACATATGTATGCTCAAGTGGGAGAATGTGTCTCTGGCCAATACTATAAATGATTCCATCCTTTACTTTCAGTCCTTTTATGCTGTGGAGTTGGTTGTGTGTGTGGCGGGGCGGGCGGGGGGCGACAGAGGTAGTGATTTATCCAATCTGAAAATGTCTGTCTTTTCCAAGAGGTTGTGATGTTTGATGGGAGTACCGTGAGGTCTCCTGGGGCTTAATCGTGCCCTCTTGCTTCTGTTGTTGGTTTTCCTTCCCCAGGTGCGACCAGCACTCACTCCGTGTTGAGCTGAGGTGTGTCACTTCAGGTGACGCCACTACAGTCCCGGAGGGCGGGCTCCCCTCTGTGCAGGAGCCAGCCTGTGCCCAGGGCTGCTTCTGACAAGAACGTTCTCATGTATTTCAGCAAATGTCCACCAAACACTGGAGCTGACCAGTGCCTGAAGGAGACAGGTGTCCTTCCTGGAGCTCAAGGTCAAACTCACACAATCCCAGTCAAGCAAATGGTAAATATATGGCAGACTTAGATCTGCAGGCAGGATTTTCAAATGCCATACGAGGAAAAAACAAACCACTGGCAAAACCTATTAAAATATCTTTAGAAAACACAGCTAACATTAAGTCAAAAGATTTAAATGAAAAGATGGTCTCAGCAACTCTTTGTCTCAAGACTGGATAGCTTTGCAGAGATTGTAAAAGTTCTTAGTGACTTCTTAGCTTTGATCATGTGGTAGAGGGAGGCTTATCGTGGCAACATTGTGCAAACAGCTCATTAACTTTAAAGTCCAAGTCTAGGATACCCATAAAAGACACAGTGATGTTAGATATGCAGAAGGGAGCTCAGCGCCTAATTTGAATAAAAGGTGTGGTTCTAAAGTAAGAGCTATGATTTGTCTACTGTAATTTTTAAAGTGGTTCTAAGGATAAACATGATTTGGAATAGTTGCAAAACATTCCAGGCTAACGTCTTTTCAGCCAACATTGCTCATTTACTCGCATGTGCATTTTGGCAGGACCTTTCTTTAAAAACATGTATTCCACTTCCTTATAATTACATCCTGTGACTATGAGCCAACTGAGAATGTGATCAGTGGAGAATTAAAGCATTTCTAGGAAAAAGTAAATTTTGTTGCAATCCTAGATGTAGCACCTAACTACACAAGCCTGTCCTTTGGTTGGGATGCCAGGCTGGTCCGGGCTCTGCGGTTGGCTGGATGGTGGCTCCGAAAAGATGCATCCGCCTTGTAATGCCTGGAACCCGGGGATGTCGCCTTATTTGGAAAAGGGTTCTCTGCAGACAGAATTAAGGATGGCAAGATGAAATCCTCCTGGGTGATTTGGGTGGGCCTGAAAGCCAAGGGCAGGTGTCTCTATAAAGAGAAGACATGGACACAGAGAGAGGGGGAGGAGGCCATGTGAAGGTGAAGAAAGAAACTGAGGAGTGAGGCGGCCGGCACAGGCCCAGTGCTCCCTGCGGGACTTTCCTACTAGCACAGCTTCTAGAACGAGGGGAGCCTGCTCTGACCCTACTCGGGACCCTTCAGTCCTCAGGACCACTCCAAGATGGACACAGTGGACGGAGGGGGAGGGTCACTGGGATGGAAACTGGCTCAAACTCTGCTAAAAGATGTCAGCGGACTATGAGGACATCCTGCCCGGGCCCAGACGCTGCAGAGCACAACCACCCAGTCTGCGGGCTGCCAGGGGGGTTCCGAGACCAGTGAGTATTCAGGCCCAAGGGCGGGGCATCCCAATGGAGCCAAAGCTGGCTTTTCAGAAGAGGATAGACCCGTGTACGGGAGGTGGAGAGGGCACCCTGGGATCTGAATGAGTCTTAGAAAGGAGGGCACAACCTGGATTTCCACAACAAGAGAGGAGGGCCATCGGGGAGGAGCCCAGAGCTGGGGAGCTGCAGCATGAAATCCATTCCGGTCTTGGAGCAGAAACCCCATTTCCTTGGCTTATTGACAACAAACCACTTGGAATACTCCATGTTTGTTAAATGGGGTCTTTTCTGTGGTTTAATGTTAGTTTTCCATCCATGCTGTCTTTTAAGGAAACCCATAAGAAACTGATATATATATTTTTTGGCATCATTAATCTACAATTACATGTGCAACATTATGGTTACTAGACTCCCCACTTCATCAAGTCCCCCCCCACTTACCCCATTACAGTCACTGTCCATCAGTGTAGTGAGATGCTATAGAGTCACTACTTGTCTTCTCTGAGTTGTACAGCCCTCCCCGTGCCCCCCCAACATTATGTCTGCTAATCATAATGCCCCTTTTTCCCTCTTATCCCTCCCTTCCCACCCATCCTCCCCAGTCCCTTTCCCTTTGGTAACTATTAGTCCATTCTTAGGTTCTGTGAGTCTGCTGCTGTTTTGTTCCTTCAGTTTTTTTCTTTGTTCTTATTCTCCACATATGAGTGAAATCATTTGATACTTGTCTTTTTCTGCTTGGCTTATTTCACTGAGCATAATACCCTCTAGCTCCATCCATGTTGTTGCGAATGGTAGGATTTGTTTTCTTCTTATGGCTGAATAATATTCCATTGTGTATATGTACCACCTATTCTTTATCCATTCATCTACTGATGGACGCTTAGGTTGCTTCCATTAGAAAATGATATTTTTTGGCCCCAGGGAGTAAATGAGTCCTGGGGACTGGACCCAGAGCCACCGTTGGAAAATTTTGTGTAATTGGAATGTTTTAGGGAAGGATTTTTTTTTTAATTGTTTGACAGTCATTTCACTTGAAATGTGACAATTGTATGGATATTATTCACTCATTTATCAGCAAATCTGCAGTTACTCACTGCGCTCCAGGCATGGCACTATCTCACCACGGTGGCAGTCTCCTCCCGCTTCTCCTAGATTGGACGCGATTCAAGCACCTTGTGCCCATCAACTCCCGTGATGCTTGCAAAGGCACTGTGAGGTAGGTCTTCATTTACATTTTGCAGGTCAGAAAATGGAAGCCTTGAAATAATGAAATGATTTGACATACTTAGAATGTATTTGTTGAAAAATAATTTGAAATACAATGAAACAATGGAAATTGAAGTAATTGCCCCAAGTATTGAAGGGAAGGTCTGTGGAACCAGCCCACCCGGTCTGGCTACGGCACTCTAGGCCCCTAGCCAGGCTCCACTCCATGCCTGGTGATTAGCAAGGTGTCACAAGCCCATCCTGTGTCACCCAGGCCTGGTGGCCCAGAGAGTTTTTAACCAAATAATACACGATACATACACAATTATAATGGCAGTTAGCCTTTGACAGTGAGCCTCAGGCGCTAGGAGATGCATCATAGACAGAGGAGTTTGCTCCCCTCCAGAAGTGACACAGGTCGATGCCTAGAGGACAATTGTTGATTTGGCTAAGAGGGCCTGGGGATGTTTCCGGCCAGAGGCAGCCACACCCACAACATGAAGCCAGGTCTTTACAAGGTCCAGGATTTCCTCAGTGAGTCTATGTTGTAGATCAGCAGTCTCAGAACCAGCAGCAGCATCGTCTGCAAACCAGTTAGGAAGGCAAGTTCTTGGGCGCCACCCCAGAGCTGCCACCGGGGACGGGACGTCTGGAGGGGGTCCCAGTACTCCGTGTTTGGAAGCCTTCCCCATGACTCAGGCGCTCACTCAGGTTTGGGAAGGGCTGCTGTGGAAGACGCTGTGGTGCCCGCCCTGGGCCCCTTCCCCACACATAAGCCCATTGGGCAGCTGCCTGCCTGTGGCCACCGCCTGCTGCCTCAGGACTATTCCCCTCCGTCTAACGGAGCCCTTCCTCCGGTCCTGCCGGGCAGACAGAGGTCCCTTGGACCCGGTGCTCCTGGCCTAGGGTGAGAGCTCTGTTCTGGGTGTCCTCCAGAGCTGCCCAGGTTTTCCCCTGCCCTTCCCTCCCCTTCTCCCAAGCACACTTCCCCACCACTCCCCGTGAACAGGAATCCCTGTCCAGGCTCTGTTTCCAGGAAACCTGGTCTAAGGCCCTGCTGCACGTTAGGTACTAGAACAGGAGTAGCTTGAAGCACAGCTGAGAAGGAGGCAAAGGGAACCGAGCAGGGTCTGCCGCCTCCCTCTCCTCTGCCGTCTGCCCTCAGCCCCTTTCTTTCCAAACATGCCCACCGGGTCCTCTCTCTCAGGAGAACCTGCCCACCTGTTCATTAAAAGCAATGAGGTTGGGGGTTGTGAAACTCGTCCTTTTGTTTTACAGGAGACAATCCTTGGACTTTTTCTTAATTAACTACGTGGAGATATCCTTAACCCTTCACAGACTTCCTGGCCAGCTCCCACCTGGAGGCTCCAGTCCCCTCTAGGGCAGGTGTGTGTAGGAGTTGGTCCTGATAAGAACACCCCTGTGCAAGGCCTGGATAGAATCCATCACGTGCTTGCTTGTAGGACCCCCGCGCCTCCTGAGGCCAATCAGATGCTTCCTTCAGGAAATGAATTCTGAGCCAAGGGAGGGAAGGCTGGAATCAACTCTGGGGCTGGTTCCTTCCAACAGCCATGCTCCAAGCTCTAGCCAGGCTCTCCCTGCCTTCACCAGGCGCAGAGTCCAGGTGCTGTCCTAACTCCTGTGCGTTCTGACACTGGGCTCTCTAACTTTCCTTCCATTTCTTCCCCAAACTCCATTTCACTCAAGTTACATGCCACCATTTTGTTGTCTATAACAAAAATTCCTAAAAGATAGAGTGCCTGTGTGGGGTGTTCCCACTGGAAACCTCAGAGGGTTAACAGAGTCAAGGTTCTTCTCCACTCCTGCAAATTCCACTTTGGGTCCCACAGCACTTATCCATTTTGTAGCTGAACCCCAAGAAACAAGGCCAATGAAGTCACTGCTCTAAGACAGGAGAAGGGGGACGGGGGGGGCTCAGCCGGGAAGTGGCCCCATCACCCACCACACACGCAAGAGCAAAGGAGGCAGGGAAATGCGGAGCCTGGTGCCCCTGCCTTCCAGTCCAGTCTGGAAGCATTTTGTCCCCTGCCCCTTCCCCTTCATTGGCACTCACTCACTGGTCACCCGGGTTACCCTGCCTGGGACTGGCTTGCTCCCAGGAGGTGGCCCCTGGCACCATTCTCATGCCCTCACTGGGACCCTCCCTCTTCCTGTGCCCAGTGGTTTCCCACCGTTTCTTAAGCCTGCCCTTCCCTGCAGCCCTTGGGACCTCCCCACCCCTTCCTCCCCCAGGCTCCTCTCCTTGAAGTTCGCCATAGTGCCCTGGCCTGACCTGGAGTCACTTCCTCCTGTCCCCATATTCCATTTTCCTTCCGATTTCTGCTCCTAAATATAGCCCTTCTCCAAATTTACAAACTAGGCTCTCTCCTTTCTCCTATGTTTTTTCCAGGGGAACGCCATCCATTTCCTAGCTTCAGAAATCATCTCTTTGAAAATAATTCCTGAATGCCCGCGTTTAACCCTGTGCCTCCTCCTAACTACCTGCAGAAAGCACACCCACCTCGCTTTTGGGCAGGCCCACCAACCCAGATGTCCAAACACACAATAATCACATAATGACATTTCCCCAAAACCATTTATCCACTGGCCTCTGTCCACTTGGCCGCTGACGCCAGTGAGGCCCATCTCTCTCCTGGCTTCCCTGAAATTTCCTGATCACCTCTGTCCGCACGTCTCCTTTGTCCACCGCCAGGAGGCTAACTACGCTGTTTAGGGTCAGTTACTCTGGGCTGGATTGTGATTAGAAGCACCTTCCTGGTTTTGCCTCAGTATCTTCCTTTTCCTGCCGTTTCCTGTGCATTAGGTTAATCCCCTGAAATCATTGCCAGAGAAACACAGCACCGGGTATACAAGCAAGGGAGACTTTATGCAAGACTATTGCGGTAAGGGAATGAGAGACGGGACTCGACTCCTTTGAAACAGTGGGTGAGTGTTTGAGTGCTGGGTGAACTAGTGGACAAGGATGGCAGCAGGGGGTGTCCAGTGTGATTAACCATCTGCATTAGCCTACTGGCGCTTGAGATTAGGCACTGCCTTCCCACAGAAACGGGAATATGGGCTCTGTCATTCTTGTGGGTTCCAAAGGGAGGGCTTCTAGGTTCTTGAGAAAGATGTTCCTGGGTTGTAAAACTAGCAAGAGTCTGAGAGACGACGCACATCTCAAAGGGGCAGAGAAAGAATTTACAACTGTGGTTTTCTAAATCTAATGTTCCAAGGAAGATCTGGAAGAAGCTTGTCTCAGGTTAGTCAAGCTGGGGGGGATGTGAAGACTGTCTCAGTCACCACAAGGTGCTCCCTGGGCATGCAGAGTTCCCTCCACAGCCCCACCAAGGTCCACCCCCCACGTGGGGCAGGACTTCCCCACCTGGGCTCCATCCTTTGCTCACAGCCAAAGCCCTTGACAAGGTATCATTTCCACTTCTGATCTCTCCCAATATGGTCTTCTCTGAGTATGTTTGTTCCCACGTCTCCCTCACTCCGGGTAGTCCCCATCTCCGTCCCCAGTTACCAGTGGTGCCCAAGTCAAATCCTTCAGGGCCCAAGTCAAATACTAATTTTCCATAACATTTCCCCAGACATCACCCACTGGCCTGCACCAAGAAATATGTTTTCCATTCTCTTCGGCCTCATGGTATGACTGAGCGAGTGAATTACTTAAAAAGTGAATGTAGCAGTCTCCTTATGGTACACAGACGACTCCCCACTGTGCTTGAACTCCGAAGCCTAATTTAAGTTGTCTGTACAAGTTGTGGACTGTGGAATTTATGCAAGTTTTCAACTATCAACAATGTGCCAATTCACATCATCTTTCTCTAAAGCAAAATATATTGACAGCTAGTTCTCACTTTAAAATCCTCAAAAATGACATGCATTTGTCTACCCTTTAGAGTCTCTAGTAGCAAAAGGGAAGAAACTGTTTCTTTGGCCTTTGGGCAGTCGTCTGAATCATCAGCAGGATTTTCAGGGACACCTACTTGTTTGCTAGCACAGTTCTTTCCCACTTAATTCAAGATCTTCTGTGTTATAACCTGAAACTAATATGTCAACTATACTTCAGTGAAAACTTTAAAAATTTTTTGAAGGAACATACTTAATATTTTATAGCTCAGAAACTTGTGCAAGTGAATTTCTTTCAGAGACAACATTCCCTTATAGGAAAATAGCATCAGCAGAGCAAAAGCACACATGTGACCACTTTGTCCAATGTGCACGTGAGGTTTTATGGCAACAATAAACAGAGGCTTGGACAAATACAAATTCAAAACAGGAAACATTGACACTTCTCCCCTTGATAGGATGGCATTGTCAGTGTGTTTAGATTTTGCTTCTATATCAGCAGAGGAGTTAGTGCCTTGTGAGCCCTGGCTTAACGGTGACAGTGGCATTTGTTTCTTTCCCTACCCGCTGTGGTCTAAGAGGAAGATGATTAATGGGTTGCCAAAAGAATCGTACAGTAAGCTTTTTGGATCAGAGTATCCCTTGAGCTAACTATGTAACAGCTCAGGGCTGTACAGCCAAGGATATTGATGAATAGTTTTATGACTCATTTGGGCAGATCCATGAAGCCAATTACTTCATAAGGTGGCATTTCATCACAGTGGCTTTCGATCCACTGTGGCTGGCTCATTGATTAGAGTGCCAAGGAAAGCGAGCGGAGCAGTCTGGGATCCAAAATTGCTGACAGATGTATCTGGACTTTAGGATAGATGTTCCCAACAATGCACTTCCGATTTCCTTAGGCTGGTTTAATTACCCTGCCATTTGATAAGGGTTATTAGTTTGATAGAAAGTGGGAGAAAATCCACGGCAGTATTCGACAGAATCTGTAATTCTTCGATTTTGGTAGGATTCAATTGGAACAGCCTCCCCACCTACCCTCCCTTTTTATTGAAGAATTTGAACATTGAATCTAGACACATATTTATATTTATGCATCATTGCTCAATTTGGAGAAGTCAAACTAAAATTATGAGCTAAAAAATATACATTAGCACTTATGTTTGGTTTTTTAGCTTAAATACAGTGGAATTATATTTTGGTACAGTTTCATTGATATACTGTAGGGCTATTAGCAAGAGGAATAATTTTCAAATAGCAAATGTTATGTGATTCTATGCACATGCATAATTGGAAAATTAGGTGCAAATAAAATATATTTTCAAAAGATGTATTTTTGCACAGTCTGCTCATCTTTAACCTCATGCAGATGCATAATTAATAGAGAAATGTATTCACTTAACTACCAGCTTCTACAGACTGCCCTGGGGTGTCTTCTCCATCTCAGAGACCCAATGCAGTATGACACCAAGTGACATTCTGCTATGTGAGTGCAGAGTTGTTAATGCTGAGGAAGAAGCATTTTTTTTTCCCCAGGGAAAAAATTGTAGGAGGAGATGCCAGGCAGTTTCCTCTAGTGAGGGGTATGGAACTTCCTTACGGTCACTGCCTTTTACTTAGTAGGCAAAAGAGAACTATAAGCAGGGAATCAGAGCTGGCCTGATGTGTTTCCTTAAATAAATTTTTAATTTTATCCTTAGAGTTCTAGAATTATAGAAAGAGTCAGAAGATGATATACAGAGTTCCCATGTATCTCCCACCAGGCTAACTCTGTCATTTTGAACAACCTGACAGAGATGTAATTTATACACCATAAAGTTCACCCATAGAAAACATACAATTCACTGGTCTTTAGCATATTCAGAATCGTGCAACCATCACTGGAATCAATATTAAACATTTCTACTATCCCAGGAGAAAGCCCTGCACCTGATACCAGTCTTTTGTCCCCAAATCTCCCAGACTTAGGCAACCACTAATCTGTTCTCTGTCACTATAGATTTGCCTATTTTGGACATTTCATACAAGTAGAAGCATGCATACATGGTTGTATAACTCTCTTCTTTCATGTAGCATGTTTTCAAGAGTCATCGATGTCTTTCTTGGAGAACTGATGGCTTTCTGATTATAGAATGTTTCTCGTTATCCCTGTAGTCTTCTTTGCTCTGAATGTACCCCATCTGAAATCGATATATTAGCGTGTGTATCTTTTCCATCTCTGTACTTTGAACCTGAGTGGTTTTCCTTCTGAGTGTTTTTATTTGAAGTGGGCTTCTTACAGATGACATACAGTCAAGGTTGTTGACTTTTATCTCAGTATGCACAATCATTTCCTTTTAATTAGTGTGTTTAGATCATTTATATTTAAAATGACTGGCATAGTTAGATTAATATCGATCATATTGGTATGTGCGTTCTTTTTGTTGCCCTTGTTCTTTATTTCTTTACACCTGCCTCCATTTTCCTTTTTCCCTGGTTGAATTGAGAATTTTACAGTATTAAAGCTTATATCCTCTCAGAATTTTAGTTGCACTTCTTTTGAAATTAAAAAAAATACTTAAGGGTTTTTTAATGTACACATATACACGTGTAATACACATATTTAACTAGTCCACATCTACTGTCAAATAACACTGTGCTCCAGGGGTCTTACAACACGGCACTTCCTCCTCCTCCCCTGCGACACTTTTGCTATTTGTTCCAGATACTGTGCCATCCATATGCTGTGATCACCCAATATTTTTGTTTCTAGTATTAATTTAACATTTAATTGAAGCATAGTTATCTGTTAGATCAGTTGACAATAGGACACATAAAATATTTTCATTTATATTTTCTCTGAAGCCCTTCCTTTTTGTATGTAGACCTGAGCTTTGAACCTGTATCGTTTTGTCTTGATTAACTTTTACCATTTCACATACGGAAGAGCTGCTGACAATGGATTCCCATAGTTTTTGTTTGTCTGAGAAAGTTTTAATTTCTGCTTCGCTTTTGAAGGATAATTTTGCTGGATATAGAATTCTAGGTGGATGGGTGTTTTCTGTCAATATGTTAAATATTCCACTCCACTCTCTTGTTGCGTGGTTTCTGATGACAAGTCCCCTGTGATGCACATCCTTGTTCCTCTAGGGAGTACAACCTTTTTCTTAGCTTCTTTTGATTGTCTCTGGCTTGGCTTTCTGCAGGTTGAATATGTCATGCATAGGAGTCGATTTGATAATTATCATGCTTGATGTTGGCTGAGCTCCCTGGGTCTGTGTTTTGGTATGTGTCATTAATTTTGGAAATTTCTCAATGATTATATCAAAATTCCTTCTGATCAGTTCTCCTTCTTTGCCTGGCATTCCAAACGTTCATGTTTCATGTTGTGAAACTGTTGCAGGGTCTTAGGTGGTCCGTGCTTGCTGTTTATTTCATTTGTTTCCCTCCATTTCAGTTTGGGGAGTTTCATTTCTTTTATATCCCTGGCTCTTTACTCCACTTCTCTCAGTGACCTGTGAGCCCGTCGGAGGTGCTGTTTATTCCTGTTTTGGTATTCTGAGTTCTTTCAGTTCCTTTTGAGCCTCTCATGGAGTTTCCATCTCTCTGCTTGCATTCCCCACCTGTTCTTGCATGTTGTCTACTTTTCCCACTAAAGCCCTTAACATATTAATCAGTTATTTTAAATCCCCAGTGTGATAAATCTGACTCAGATCTGTGTCACATCTGAGTCATGATAATTTATGGAAGTTTTATCAGCAGTTTTGGGCCCTGTGGTTTAGCTTGACCAACATTTCTAAAGTGAAGCATGTGTAATATCAGTCCTGTAAAATGATTTACCTGGATATATAAAACATTCAGAAATGACACAAAATACCCATTCCCTTAGTAGAGATCCACAATAAATAAATAAATAAATAAATATATATATATATATATATATATATATATAGGACTTGCTGAATATTGAATTGATTTTGGAGTCCTACCATAACTAGTTCAAATTTATCCAACAAAAAACCTAAATGCATTTGCTTTTAAAGCCATTTATGGATACTTGCTAACATTACCTGAACCATCATTACCTGGAATATGCTTCAGTAAACAATACTGTAATCTGAAATGTGTTTCTCCCCTTATTTATATTCTTTTCTAGATTTTGTTAGATACACACACACACACACACACACACACACATATTTATCTTGCACATAAGTTAAAAAATATTTACTTTGATATTAATTATGTAATTGTCCAGGAGATCTTAAATGTTTGTTAAGACTCTTATTTGTATAGTTTTATTACATATTTTAAAAACTTGGGTAGCAAAATAAAAGTGTAGCATATGTTGCCCAGCCAGCATATCTGAAAGCTCGAGTCCCTGCAGAAAGCAAAAGCCCATTCATTCTTTCATATATCAAGTGCCAAGATGTGCAGATATAATTCTTAGTGCTCTGTTCCAGAAAAGGCAAAAAAAGAAAAAAAAAAGAGAGTCCCTTCTCTGATGGACCCTGTATTCCAAGTATGCACCTATGAGGCATTAGCCCTACCCTGAGAGACATGCAGAACCTGAGCTTTGCTGTGCCCATGTTACAAGGCCTGAGTCACAACAAGGATGGCATTCGAATCTTTGCTTAGTACAAGTTGCATCGAAGTTAAGAAAAATCAGGTCTATACCAGGGAGCACAAACTCCATGGACTGTTAATGTGGCAACATAAAATGCAGACAAATCAGACAGTTCATTGCACTTTGTGTGTAAGAAAATTAAGCACTCTTTCTTCCTGAAGGTTCTTTTGTCATGTTTCCTATTTTATCATGTTAGTGAGTATGGGTGTGTGTTGGGGTGGGTGTGGGGGTGTCTAAAGAGTTTCCCAAACTCATTTTTCAGGAAGCATCTCATGACTGTGGCATATCATAATTCATATTTGGGGAAACATTTTTCTATTCCCTATGTACATAAGAAATACCAATGTACCCAGAGAAGAAATGTGTAAATATGACGATTTTAGAAGTCAAAAGACTAAGGAAGAAAAAAAGGAATCTCGGTGGGGAAAAATCTCAAAGTAAGAATTCAGAATGATTTGAAGCTTGTAGGTGCTTAACATATTCAAAAAGTAAATCAAAAAGGGGAAAAAAATTATCAAACCCCCAAGTTGAAAACAAGCTGAAACAAATGGATCTAATGTCACATCAAAGTGGTGATATAATAACACAGAGAAAAATTATTCCAAGTGCTCTCTGCAAACAGCAACCTGACTAAATCCTTGGTGATTATATTCTAAGGATAAAAAGAACTACAGAGAAATCTTAAAATTTACTCAGTGATTTTATTGTTAGTAGTAATTTTGGTATCATAATTTTGACACCATTTAATGTATCTTTTAGAATAAATAAGTAACAGTGTTACTATTAGTGAAAATACATACACATATACATACATAGAAAAGACAAGAAAATAAACTGTCATGCTAAATTTGAATAGGAAATAGTGCTGAAAACTCATGCTCTAACACACACACATCCTAGCTCTCTCCGCTGAGAGTGTTTAGAAGCAATCACTCCTTGGAGGCAATAGCACGCAAGCTGAGATCTTGTTTGATAAACACCATCTCCCATTAGAAGGAAGTATGGCTCAAAGACATAGTGGTGTGTCAAAGGCAATTCCATTGTTTAATGTGAGCATCAAAAAAAAAAGCCCCACAATTTTATTGTAAATATAGAATATAAAAGACATGAGCCATAATATTGTTAAATACAAAGAAGAACAAACACAAAATAAAAATCCCAAATAGAGAGACCGGTAGGTGAGTTGGTGCTCCCACCAGAATCCCTTTCTGAAAAGGATTTGAAATACTGGTGCTGCAGTGAATGCAGTTAGCAAGTGGGCTCCTCCTGAACCAGCCCCAAATTCAGGGGACTGCCTGGCTGGAGGCTCTCTTCTTTGGGTAGGGGGTGCTGAGGGAGGCAGGTGTCAGGGTCCAGCCACCTAAACCCAGCTTGGGGCAGTACTGGCTCCAGAGCCTGCTCGAGTCGCGCAGCCTTCGCCTGCCTGCCCTGCAGTCCTACGTCTCCCTCAGGCGCCCACCCTTCGCGTGTTGATTGCTAATGTACATCCTGCACCCCATTCTCCTTATCAGCATTAGATTGTGGAGATCCCAGACTGTGACAGAGAAAAAGGGGGAAAACTTGTCACCAGTCAAAGTAACAGCTGCAACCTAAATGTTGGTCACTAATAGGAAAGAATTAAGCATTTACCCAGAACCAGTTTATCCTCCATTAATAAGGACAACTCTTCTTTACAGAAAAGTAGCAAGTAAGAAATGAGGCAGGAGCAATAGAATTAGGAAATTACACCCTTTGCATTCCCCAGTGAAATGATTGCTCCAGGCCAGGATGTTTGTTCAGGGTGGCTGTGGTCATTAAGGGAAGCTGACGGGGGAAGGATTTTGCTCCATCCTGAGGCACATGCTGGCACCTCTTTTGTCATTTGTGAAGGAGAGACATGCATTTTCCCGGACACATCTTGAATTCACAAGCTTAACCAAGAGATAAAAGTTACCCTGACTGTTTGTGGGGCTGCCGTCTATTCTACTCTTCCTGAAGAGAATCAGTAGGCAGTAAACAGCATCATGCATGAAGTGTTCTTGTTGAAAAATATCTAAAGTTAATCAATACATCTAACTGCTTATGGGGAATCCAAGGATAAAGGATTAACTGTCCCCCCAAAATACAAACACTCCAGAATGTGGGACATTCTGTAAGCTATCTGACAGTGTCAGGAAAACCATGATCATTAAAGCAGGCCGTGAAGCTGGTGGTGTGGGAACAGTAGAGAAAGGACACAAATTAAGCACAATAGCCAGGAAAGCCTGTGAGTGTTGGTTGATTTCTGGAAGGTAGAAAGCCAGCCGGGATCACAAATTCTCCCTTTAACATACCAGAGTTCAGCAAACACTTACCTACCAATTCTGTATTTTCAGCCTTATGCCCAGGGTGGAGGCTGGGAGAAGAGATTTCCTGGCACTTGCTCACTCTCACGGTCTATCCACTGTTTCCCTTCTGAGGGTAACTGAACCTCGATTCCCTTTGTCGAACCATCTACCTCCCACTTAACATCCTCAGGTTCTGGAGGAGGGAGATACAGGCCCAACACCAGGAATGGTGTTGCCTCACACCTGGCCATTCAGACTCACAGTGACTGGACAGGGGTAGTGGGTCACATGACCACAGAAGCCTCAGTACTTCTACTATAAAAAGTTTAGTAAGTCAGAAAAAAAAAAGGAATGGTCTCAGTATGAGAAGTGAGGCAGAAACCTCCTCCCAAAACCACATGTATATGAAAATACAGCAAATACAACTAATCCTGAAAGAGTAACTCGAAGACTGCAGAACAGACTGCCTACATCTGGGGAAGAGAGAAGACCTCACAGAAAAAGGGTAAAGTACCAAAGCTGCGATCCAGCAAGACCCAAGCCCTTACCCCACCCCAGATCACAGGCAGGAGGAAGAGAAACAGAGCAGGGAGTGAGTAGAAGCCCAGGACTGCTAAACACGCAGCCCTGGAGGTCTGCTCTGGGAGCACAAACACACATTACATGGTTCTGTGAAGATTAGTGGGCTCAGAAAGCAAAGACAGGCAGAATACTTGGAGAGACTGAGATCCCAGCTGCCTGTGGAAAACAGGTAGCTACACTGGCCACTCTGAGACAGAAGAAAAGTGGGCACTTCAAAAGACTTCCCAATAGCGAGAGGGGTGCTAAAGGGGCAAGGATTACACAGAGCTTGCTACTCAGGAGAAAGGACAGGTGGACAAAACCATCCCGGCACACTCAGCCAAGCAGGTTGAGAACTTTCAGGAGCTTCAGACACTCCATTCCCCTGGCTGGCAATGCAGCGCCAAGGCCCCCTACTGCAATATGCAGCCTGCCTCTCCTTCCCTGCAGCAGAAACCAGTCCACACACCTGCTGCCCCTACCATTGTGCCAGGCCAGCTGGAGGGTGGCCCCACCTATGGCAGCTACAGGGGTGTAGTACAAAGGCTCCTCCCTATGTGCTTGGCCCACTGGACCTGGCAGTGGAGGCAGGCACTGCATGAGGGAAGCAGGAAAGAGGTAATGCCTCCAGGAAAGCACCAGTGCCATGTGCCTGCAACCCCCACCATGGCTTCAGGTGCTGGGCAGCTCCAGAGAGTAGAGCTTCTGGGCACTAGAGGGCACCGTCTGCACAAAGTTATTATTCCATAGTAATCATTAGAAATATGAAATGGAAAAATAACTGTACAAACAATCCAACAGATACCAGAAAGAGGGCTAAGTGAAACTGAAATCACCAATCTTCTTGATAAAGATTTCAAAATAAAAATCATAAACATGCTCACGGAGCTACAGAAAAATATTCAAGATCTCAGGGAGGACTTCAACAAAGAGACAGAAGCTTTTAAAATACAGTATTTGAGATTAATGTACAATAGAGGGATTTAAAAGTAGATTAGGTGAGGTAGAGGAGATGGTAAATGAAATAGAAGAGAATGGGAAAGCAAAGAAGCTGAGGCACAGAGAGAAAAAAAGGATCTCTAGGAATAAAAGAATATGAAGAGAACAGTGCGACCAATCCAAATGGAACAATATTCGCATTATGGGGGTACCAGGAGGAGAAGAGAGAAGAAAAGGGGATAGAAAGTCTCTTTGAGGAAATAACTGATGAAAACTTCACAATCTGGAGAAGGAAATGTCTCTCAGGTCATGAAGTGCACAGATCTCCCAACCCAAGGGACTCTAGGAAGACAACACCAAGATACACAATAATTAAAATGGCAAAGATCAAGGACAAGGAGAGAGTATTAAAAGCAGCCAGAGAGAGAAAAGAGATCTTGTACAAAGAAAGGAAAGCCCACCAAGTTATCATCAGACTTCTCAACAGAAACCTTACAGGCCAGAAGGGAGTGGCATAATATATTTAATGCAATGAAACAAGGGCCTTCAACCAAGAATAGCATACCCAGCAAGATTATCATTTAAATTTGAAGCAGAGATTAAACAAATTCCAGATAAGCAAAAGTCGAGGGAATTTACCTCCCACAAACCATCTCTACATTTATTTTAAAGGGAGGGCTCTAGATGGAAGTGCTCCTAAGGCTAAATAGCTCTCACCAGAGAAAATGAAACAACAGCAAAAGGAGTAGACCAATTAATTACTAAGCAAATGCAAAATTAAATCAACTACTCACAAGGGATACACAAAGAGAACAGAATATGACATCTAATATATGAAGAGTGGAAAAGGAAAAAAAGAACCTTCAGATAGTGTTTGAAATAGCATAATAAGCAAGTTAAGCTAGACTGTTAGGGAGTAAAGAAGCTGTCCTTGAACCTTTGGTAACCACGAATCTAAAGCCTGCAATGGCAATAAGCACATACCCATCGGTAATCACCCTAAATATAAATGGACTGAAGGCACCAATCAAAAGACAAATGGATAACAAAACAAGATCCGTCTGTATGCTGCCTATAAGAGACTCACTTCAAACCCAAAGACATACACAGACTAAAAGTGAAGGGATAGGAAAGTATATTTCATGAAAATAATAGGGAGAAAAAAGTAGGAGTAGCTGTACTTGTCTCAGACAAAACAGATTTCAAAACAGAAAGTAACAAAAGACAAAGAAGGACATTACATAATGATAAAAAGGTCAGTCCAATAAGAGGATATAACCATTATAAATATGGACCCAATATATGAGCACCTAAATATGTGAAACAAATACAAAAAGAATTAAAGGGGAAATAGAGTGCAATGCATTCATTTTAGGAGATTTCAACACACCACTCACTCCAAAGGACAGATCAATGGGAGAGAAAATAAGCAAGGAGACAGAGACACTGAACAACACACTAGAAGAGATAGACTTAACAGACATCTACAGAACTCTAAACCCAGAAGCACCAGGATACACATTCTTCTCAAGTGCACATGGAACATTTTCCAGAATAGATCACATACTAGGCCCCAAAAAGAGCCTTGGTAAATTCAGAAAGAATGAAATTGTGCCAACTAGCTTCTCAGACCACAAAGGTATGAAACTAGAAATAAATTACAAAAAGGAAACAAAAAAACCCACAAACACATGGAGGTTTAACAACATGCTCCTAAATAATCAATGAATCAATGACCAAATAAAAACAAAGATCAAGCAATATATGGAGACAAATGAAAATAACAACTCAACACCCCAAAACCTGTAGGATACAGAGAAGGCAGTTCTAAGAGGAAAGTATATTGCAATACAGGCTTACCTGAAGAAAGAAGAAAAATCCCAAATAAACATTCTAAACTCACAATTAATGAAACTAGAAAAAGAAGAAAAAATGAGGCTCAAAGTCAGTAGAAGGAGGGACATAATAAAGATCAGAGCAGAAATAAATAAAATTGAGAATAATAATAAAATAGAATCAATGAAACCAGGAGCTGGTTCTTTGAGAAAATAAAATAGATAAACCCAAAGCCAGACTTATCAAGAAAAAAAAGAGTGTACACACATAAACAGAATAAAAAAATGAGAAAGGAAAAAATCACTATGGACACCATGGGAATACAAATAATTATTAGAGAATACTATGAAAAATTACATGCTAAAAGCTGGATAATGTAAAAGAAATGGACAATTTTCTAGAAAAATACAACCTTCCAAGACTGACCCAGGAAGAAACAGAAAATATGAACAGACCAATTACCAATAATGAAATTGATTTAGTAATTAAAAAACTACTTAAGAACAAAACCCCTGAACCAGATGGCTTCACTGCTGAATTTCATCAAACATTTAAAGAAGACCTAATACCCATCCTCCTTAAAGTTTTCCAAAGAGTAGAAGAGGAGGGAGTACTTCCAAACTCATTCTATGAGGCCAGCATCACTCTAATACCAAAACCAGGCAAAGACACCACAAAAAAATTACAGCCCAATATCCCTGATGAACATAAATGCAAAAATACTCAACAAAATATTAGCAAACCAAATTCAAAAACACATCAAAAAGATCATCCATCATTATCAAGTAGGATTTATTCCAGGGATGCAAGGATGGTACAATATTAAAAAATCCCATCAACATCATCCACCACATCAACAAAAAGGACAAAAACCACATGATCATCTCCATAGATGCTGAACAAAGCATTTGACAAAATTCAACATCCACTCATGGTAAAATCTCTCAACAAAATGGGTATAGAGGGCAAGTACCTCAACATCATAAAAGCCATATATGACAAACCCACTCCAACATCATTCTTAACAGCAAAATGCTGAAAACTTTTCCTCTAAGATCGGCAACAGGACAAGGATGCCCACTCTCCAAATTTTATTCACCATAGTACTGGAGGTCCTAGCCTTGGCAATCGGACAACACAAAGAAATAAAAGGCATCCAGATTGGTAACGAAGAGGTTAAACTGTCACTGTTTGCAGATGACATGATATTGTACATAAAAACCTGAAGAATCCATCCAAAAATGACTAGAACTAATAACTGAATTCAGCAAAGTTTCAGGATACAGAATACACAGAACTCTGTTGCATTCCTATATACTAATGATGAACTAGCAGAAAGAGAAATCAGGAAAACAATTCCATTTACAATTGCATCAAAAAGAATAAAATACCTAGGACTAAATCTAACGAAGGAGGTGAAAGACCTACACCCTGAAAACTACAAGACACTCTTAAGAGATATTAAAGAGGACACTAATAAATGGAAATTCACTCATGCTCATGGGTAGGAAGAATTAATATTGTCAAAATGGCCATCCTGCCTAAAGCAATCTACAGATTCAGTGCAATCCCTATCAAAATACCAACATCATTCTTTGACAAACTAGAACAAATAATTATAAAATTCATATGGAACCACAAAAGACCCTAAGTAGCCAAAGCAATCCTGAGAAGGAAGAACAAAGCTGGGGGTATTACGCTCCCCAACTTCAATCTCTATTACAAAACCACAGTACAAAGCTCTACTACAAGCTCTACTACAACACCCAAAAAGCAAATAACCCAATTAAAAAATGGGCAGAGGATCTGAATAGACCCTTCTCCAAAGAAGAAATTCAGATGGCCAACAGGCACGTGAAAAGATGCTCCACATCGCTGATCATCAGGGAAATGCAAATAAAAACCACAATGAGATATCACCTCACACTAGTTAGGATGGCCAACACCCAAAAGAGAAGGAACAACAAATGCTGGCAAGGATGTGGAGAAAAGGGAACCCTCCTACACTGCTGGTGGGAATGTAAATTAGTACAACCATTGTGGAAAGCAGTATGGAGGTTCCTCAAAAAACTCAAAATAGAAATACCGTTTGCCCCAGGAATTCCACTCCTAGGAATTTTCCCAAAGAAAACAAGATCCCTGATTCAAAAAGACATATGTACCACTATGTTTATCACCACACTATTTAAAATAGCCAAGAAATGGAAGCAACCTAAGTATCCATCAGTAGATGAATTGATAAAGAAGAGGTGGTACATTTACACATGGAATATTATTCAGCCCTAAGAAGAAAACAAATCCTACCATTTGCAACAACATGGATGGAGCTAGAGGGTATTATGCTCAGTGAAATAAGCCAGGTGGAGAAAGACAAGTACCAAATGATTTCACTCATTTGCGGAGTATAACAACAAAGCAAAACTGAAGGAACAAAACAGCAGCAGACTCACAGACTCCAAGAAGGGACTAGCGGTTACCAAGGGGAAGGGGTTGGAGAAGGTGGTGGGGGGGTGGGAGAGAGAAGGGGATTAAGGGGCTTTATAATTAGCATACACAATATACATAGGTCATTGGAAAGGCAGTACAGCAAGGGGAAGACAAGTATTGACTCTATAGCATCTTACTATGCTAATGCACAGTGATTGCAAGGGGTTGGGGGGAATTTGATAATATGGGTGAACATTGAAAATTGAAACTACAGTATTGCTCATGTGCAACCTTCATAAGATTGCATATCAATGATACTTAATAAAAAAAAGTTAGGAAATCAGTAGGCTGTCAGCCTGGAGCCGCTGTGTCCATCTATGCCATGGCAAGAGGGGGTCTGCCTGAAATTAATTAACACAGAGCCAGAGAAGGAGGGAGACAGGAGAGGGACATCATTTGGGCCCCTGGATCCAATCATACATGAAGGCGACCCCCAGAACTTTCCAGAAATAGGAACCAGTAAATTCCCTATTTGGTGAAAGCCAATTGGACTGTGTTTCTTTCCCTTGAAACTACAAAAGTGCTGAATAAAATAGTTGCAGCCATCAGAAATATGGACACATGTAGGAGAATATGTGTGGGAATCTTTTTTAAAATATAATAGGCAAAAAGATGTGATTTTTAATTTTTAAATGTTAATCATGAAACATTTCAAATAAGCATGAAAGTACAGCAAGTAATAGAACAAATCATCTACACACCCACCTCTGAATAGATATTAACATTTTGTCATATTTGCTTTAGAGCCATTTACTGAAGCATTTGTGTGGTTTAAAATGTGAGAAAGGAAAGAGTCTGTGATGTCCTATCTATTCTATGCCCCAGGCACTTAGTTCTTTTCCCTAGAGGCACCCAGGCTACCAGTTTCCAGTGGATGTTCTCAGAAATATTTGAGTGCACACACTGGGTATACATTTTATCAGACATGACAGCATTCACAAGCATCCTTTGCTTTTCCACTTCCATTTTGGCATATAGGGTGGTCTTATTCCCTTGACACGAAGTGCTCCATGGAAGCAGACCTGTTGGTTTATGTTGAGATTGTGCTCAATATTTTGCTATCATGTACATGCTGCAACAGATGGTCTTGTACATAGGGCATTTCACATACACATAGGTCTATTTTAGTGTACATTTCTAAGAGTGGGAAACCTAAGTCAAAGGTTTTGTATAATTGTGATTTTGATAAATTTTGCCAAATGCCCAACATAGAGGTCATATCAATTTATACTCCCAGTGCTCATATATACAAGAATCTACTCCACAAATTCTGGTCACATTTGGGTTTTCAAACACTTACCAATGTGATCAGTGAAAAATGTTATTTCAAGGGTGTTTAAAGTTACATTTCATACTGAACATCATTTTACATATTTAAGAACTACTGTGTTTCATTTTCTGTGAACACCCTTTATTTTCTGCTCATTTTCTACTGGACTTCTGTTTTTTCAACTGGCCCAAACTATCTATCTGTCTTATTTCTTAAGTTTGACCTTTGTGACATAAATAGCAAATGTGTTTCACAGTTTTTAATTTGCCTTTTTACTTTTTGTTGTGGTTTTAATCATGCAGAATTTTTAAATTTTTATTTTCATGTAGTCAAATTTATCAATCTATTTTGGGGGTTTTGTGCCCTCTTTAGAAAGGTGATATGGAATGAATTGTGTCCTCTTTAAATTGATATGTTGAAGTCCTAACCCCCAGGACCTCAGAATGTGACTGTATTTGGAGATGGAGTCTTTAAAGAAGTAATTAAGATAAAATGAGGTCATATGGATGAGTCCTTATTCAAAATTACTGGTATCCTGGTAAGAAGGGGAGATCAGAACACAGACACACAGAGAGGAGGATGAAGCAAGAAGGTGGCCGTCTGCAAACCAGAGAGACCAGCCCATGCCAAACCTCCCCTCACGGCTCTCAGAAAAAAGCAACCCTGCCAACACTTCAATTTGGGCTTCCAGCTTCCAGAATTGTTACTGTAGCCTGAGCTTATACAAAAGGATTTCTCCCAACAGGACTTTTAAAAAGCAAAGTGCCCTGTGTCTCCTAGACATGTAGGTTATTTTACCATTAGCATTTTCTATGCATTTCTTCCCATCCATTTTTTCTTCAGTGGTTAAACTCAGTTCTGGAACGATACTACTTCTTCTCAAAGAAGGGCCAGAAGGGGTAATCCCAGGGCTCCATGGGGAACCAAATCTGCCCAGAGCACACTTCCTCACCCACCCGCACCACCCCGCACGCGAGCATCCGCAGTGGGCACACCACGTGGGTTGGAGATACGTTCATGCCTCAGAGAAATAGTTCAGTAACTACCATCTCCAAACATTACAGCAGAACCACGCTCCTCCTCTGAGCTGCATCTGCAGCATCCCAGGACTATGGGCGTCTACCAGGCCTTGCTCACCACGGGCAAGAAGAGGTGGAGTCTCAGTGGCCAGTGTGTCCCCATCACACTGTGCTTGCTGTCCCCAGGGAGAGTCAACTTAGAAAGACTCAGTGTGGAGGAAATTGTGTGCACAGCTCTGGCTCCTGTAGATCTGACTATTTTCTAATAAAACTCCTCCTGGGCTGAATATTTATTCACTTTGTCCTGCTCATAAACTCATCTTGTAGCTTTTAAGTGGGGGAAAATGTCTTGGTTCATTGTGAGTTGATACTGAAAGTGTTTGATAAAAGAGCCAATTTGTCCTTTTCCCATTGGATTTAGATTTGATCTAACAACAAGTCACCAGTGAAGAGGCTGGTCATACATCAAAGAGTTTAGATCTAATAGGCCTTTGAAGAGACAATGTAAACATGTGGGAATAGGGCTCTAAGGGAGTAATGCTGCTTTAGAACACTGTGAGGCTTTTATGACATGAACAGTGCTTAAATTTTAAATGGCTTTTAAATAAGTTCTTTTGACATCTTCCTTTCTGTCCTCTTACTGCCATGTGGACATTAGCACGGCTATGCAGGGCTGTACAAAGCACTGTATTGTGACCAGATGAGGGGCAAGAAGACACACTTGGCCATGACAGACATTTTGGGCATATGAACAGGACTCTTATCTCTGCATTTGTCACAGGATTCCTCCACCCCCTCCCAAGACTCAGCTCATGGTATCAGACCAGTCAGTTCTGTGGACCATGATGGTGTTTTCTGGATTCATTTCAAACCTGCCTTTAAGGTGCTAGGGCCAAAGGTCAAGTATAGTTGACCTTGAACGTTGCAGGGCTGGGACACTGAGACCCCCCCACACATACAACACACACACAGTCCAAAATCCACATATAACTTTTGACTCCTCCAAAACTTAATAGCCTACTGTGGACTGGAAGCCTTATCTGTAACAGAAACAGTCAATTAACACATATTTTGCATGTTATATATATTATATGCTGTGCTCTTACAATAGAGTGACATAGAGAAAAGAAAATGTTAAGAAAATCATAAGAGAAAAAATATATCAACAGTTGTATGATATTTATTGAAAAAAAATCTGTGTATAAGTGGATCCATGAATTTCAACCCCATGGTGTTCAAGGGTTGGCTGTGATTAGGACTTGGAGCACTAGACTAGTAATGCCACTTGGATGGAATTTCTCTTTCTCTCTCTGCCTGACCACTGAGTATCCTGCTTCTAATGTAGTGCCTAGCACATAGTAGAACTCAACAAATATTTATTTAATGACTAAAGAACCTTTTTGAAAATTGATCAACCCTCAAAATGAGGACAGCAAGAAAAATCATACACCATATTAAAGTCTCTGGAAGAGTACAACAGAAAGCTAATAAGATAGTGAAGTACGAGAATACAATGCAGGGAAGACAAGCTCACACATTAAGAGATGCTTCTCCTCTAAGGTCATGGGAGTAAACTAGAAGTCAATAGGCCAGTTATAGTCTCTTCAGATCAGCTGATAAATTATCTCAGTATTGCAATCAGACTTAGGTGATCCCAGATTGCTGTATCAAACAGAAATAGCATCCAGTCCTGAGTCCTTTCTACAAACAATTGTCAAAGTACAACATCTGGCACACTGTATAAAATGACCAGGTACCTTGAGATGGTAAAAGGCAACATGTATAAAAACCTAGTAGAGAAATGCAGGTAATAGAAATAGATTCACAGAGAATCTAGAAATTAGAGTTTTGGGATATGATTGTCATGTTCAAGGGAGTAGAAGGCACTGAGAATTTCTACAAAGAAACTGAAAACCATTAAAAAATTATTCATTAGAAACTGTAGAAAAGAAAAATAATATACATTAGAATTAAGTTGGTGTACTTAACAGGGATTGGATACAGAAATAATTAGTGAAGTGGAAGATAAGTTAGATGTCAAAGCCAAGGGTAAATCATGGAGTGACAAATTATGGAAAGTACAGAATAAGGTGCAAGTGATAGCACAGCTCCTGGGAGAAAGACCAGCATATGTGTAATTGGAACTCCAGAAGGCCTGAGAAAAAACACTGGACAGAAGCAATATCACATTAGCTGAGAACTTTTCAAAGCCAATTAAAGACAAAAGTCACAGATCTAAGCTTTACAAACCCATATATAGTAAATTTAAAAGAAATTACACACTAAGGTACATTATAGTACAAAAAGCAAAGGGAATTTTTTTAATTCTTAAAAATATCTAGAGGGAAGAGGCAAGTTTCCTCCAAAAGAACAATAATAACTGCAACTGACAAGTTTCTTCTCAACAGTAGGAATAGTTAAAGGACTAAAAGTAAGTGCCAACCTGGAATTCTATACCCAGCAAAATAATAACCTTCAACAATAAAGAGGCAATAAATCCTTTTTCAGACAAATATAAAGTAGGCAATCCCATCTTCACCAAGCCAGCACTAAATGAAATACCACAACTGCTCACTGAGAAAAAGAAGCCACACTCAAAAGAGTGCAAATATTATCTAATATTAAAAAAATAAAACTATGACAGATATAGTTGTATAGCTGTGTGCTGAAACTATAAAGAAAAGGAAGAAAGAGGTTATCATAAAGGTGGGAGACATATTACCCTGCGAGTGGGGAGAATGTGACCTGGTGGGGCTCAGGGACTTCTGCAGAACAGCACTATTCAATTTTTTTTTGGTCTGGATGGTGGTGTCCTGGGTGCACATTTTGTGGCCAGTCATTAATATGCACATTTACCATTTTTACTGTGATCTACATGTGTCATAGTTGTAGCAGCAAAAATGTTTTAAAAAATGAAAGAAATTTTTTTTTAAAACCTAGGATTTGAGTTAACTATACTTTCAGGCAGATAGCCCCCTCAAGAAAAAGTCCTAGATAAGCCCGAGAAGGTCACAGAATGGGTATCACGATGGCAGAGCAGAGCGCAGGTATCTTAGGATAGTTCCACTGTGTTTCCAGAACAAATTCAGGATGTGGACTGTGCTGGAATATGCTGATGCTGAATCCGATCAGATTCTCTTGTAATGAGAAAGAGAGAGAGATTTTAAATGTATTTTAGAAGCAGTGCACATTTGTTTAAAAAATTTTAAAAGGAAATATAGTTTACCAAATGAAAGGGATGAACACTTGTAATCGCACTGTTTAGATGGTCACCTGATAACATGGTATATGTTTTATATCTTTACGTTATGTCAGGATATTCATCTATCTATATCAACACAATGAAAGACCTATAGCAGGTGTTCAGTAAATGCTATTTTCCTCCCTACCTTCATCATAGGGAATTACTTCTATTATTCAGTTTGGAACCTGTGATTCTGATCCACTGCTGTAAGACAAAGGAAGTTCTTTTTTTTTCATTCGAAAACTTTGGCATTATTGAATTGAATCGCTCCTGGTTGTACAGCAAGTGCTGTTTCGGTGACGCATATAATTATCACCATCTAACATTGCTGAGCGCCCGCCCAGGAACAGACGCTGCGCTAGACACACATGAACGATATTTAAAAGAAAGAGGCAACCAGAGCAACCTGCAGAAAAGGAGTTATTGATATAAAAAAGCAACTCACCTTTCTTTGGGAAGTACTTCATTTAATGTGGATATATTTGCATATTTTCCTTGTCATATGCTTATTTAAAAAAGCAAGTAAAGATACATTAAATATCACAGGCTGGAGGAAAGTAAGAAATCTAGTTATTTCCATGTTAGGGAAAAATACAAACAAGCAAATGCAATTCTTTCTTCCTTCCTGCCCATCTCTCCATGGGTTATCTCCTCTAATCTTACAGCTATGACAGAAACCTCCAGACTGCTGGTTCCCACGTTTATATCTTAAGGGAGATCAGGGTTTTTTGACTACTAAGACCTATTCTAACTACCCTCTGTCTACATAGCCATACAGTCTATTAAGCGAGAAGTGTGCTGTGCACATATTTAATGCCCAAAGAAAGTTTATGAATTCAATTTAGGATTCAGGAATCTCACATTATTCCTGAAGGTGGGATTATTGAATCATATGGTCTTATTCTCCAAACCCAGCCAAAGTAATCCTTTTAAAACACAAATACTCTAAAGGATTCTATTGCTCTTAAAACAAAGCATGAGCGCCATTGTTTACTCCTTGGCCATTATAAATCTGGACCCCCGACTGCTTTCACCCTTGCTCAACGCATTGTTAATGACACTGATCCTATTTCTCAAATAAAATAAATAGTCTCCCATTTCATGATTTCGAGCCTGCTGTTCCTTCTGTCTGGAATGACTCCCCCTCCCCCATTTGCAAGACTCATTTTCTCTCCTTACAAATGCTGCTTCTGTAGAGAGGTCTTCCTTAAACAGAACCTCTGGGACTTCACACACTATCCCTGATGAATTCTTCCCCTCACTGATAGATGCTCATGTGTGCTTCAAGCACTTACGGCATGTATTCATCACTTCCACCTTGTAAGGCATGAGTTCCATGGGAGGATAAGTTTAGTTTCACTCTCTACTATTCCTAGAACCTAGCACTTCCCAGGTGCTCAGTATGTCAAGGAAAACAGAATTGATGAAAAGATGCATTAACCATTGTTAAATTTATAAATCCCTTCTGCGTCTCAGCCTCAAACACACCATGTGGAATTGGCTAGCTGAGAAGAAGCTCAAACACAAGCTACCACCTACAGACAGCAGGTGTGGGGCTCCACTTTTATTACCCACATTTACATCTCTGTCCATGGCAATGCCTCTGTGGAGACTTTCCCCAGTTAGCGGTGACCCCACCTTCCATCCCATACAGTCAGCTGTAACCTGGCACGGGTCAGCAAACTGTCTGGAAATGGCCATGGGCACCACAGGGCTGCACTGTCATAAGTGCTAACTTGGCAGTGTGGTCCAAAAGCAGCCGTAGACCATGTGCAAACAAATGTGTGGCTGTGTTCCAGCGAAACTTTATTTACAAAACACATTAGGCCGGGCTCAGTCCACAGGCTGCAGCTTTCAGATCTCTGCTGTACAGGATCACTGCCTCCCTCCATTAAGTGCTGTCTCAGGGGCCCCATATGTGTTTTTATCTATAACATGGCTTATATTTTAATCCAGATTATGCCAAACATACACCTGAAATTTTTACTTCAGCCATGTTTGCATGGCCAGCTTTCAGATGAGGAGCAAAATTTTACTTTTTAAATATTCTTTACTGAGTTCTTACTAAATGCCAGGCTCTATGTGGGAGTCGCTCCCGTTATCTCCCTTGACCTCCCAGTAGCATTGTGTGTGAACATCACTAATCCCGTTGGGCAGTGGAGGGGCCAGTCTCAGGGTGGCTGTGTGGTTAGTCGTGGTGCTTACAGACAATGGACCATGCATATCACAGCTGGGTTCCTTACACTTCTGTCCCTCATCCCTCATAGGGTGCTTGTTCGTCAGCATGCGCTAAATGAGTCCCTCCAAAATCTAACTGAAGGGAATGGACATCTGTGTGTGGACGTAAGTGGCACAGGGCTCTGTCACTCAAAACCGATCCATCTCTGGAGTTGCCAGCCCTGGGGCCAGCACTTTTCCAGCCCTCCTGCATCATTAGACTGGGGCTCATCCAGGGAGGGCCCGCTCCTGGAATGGGAAGGGCTTTGTGGGGACCCTGGCCCGAGGAACGTCTGCTATCCAAGGACAGGCTCATATTTTTATACAGAAAATAACTGAGTGGAGCACATCAGCCCAGCCAACTCTGTGGCCGAGCCAAATAGTTACTGAATTCCCTGGCGAGCGAGCTCCAACAGTAGATCTGAGGAGCCCATGCGGACAAGCAATTAGAAAAATAGCTTTATTTTTTTCTCTAAAAGGAGATATGCAGTCTAATTAGAAAACTGCCATCAAATTTCTGGATGGTGCCATGTGCAAACAAGCGCATTTGCTCCACGTAAGTGCCAGATCAAAGAGGTGTGCAGATGAGAAGCTATTACAAGGCACCTTTTCACTCATCATTTAGTTTAAGTCTATAATATGAGCATGAGCTGGATGTGTGATGGTTATGATTGCCAATATTCTAGGAAATTTGGGTTGACTACCTATATTAGGGTTCTTTAGAGAAACAGCACCAATAAGAGATGATAGATGATGGATAGGTAGATAGATGATAGGTAGATAGATGATAGATAGATAGATAGATAGATAGATAGATAGATAGATAGATAGATAGATATAGATAGATAGATGATAGATAGATAGATAGATAGATAGATAGATAGATAGATAGATAGATAGATAGATAGATAGATAGATAGATGATAGGACATTTATTACAGGAATTGGCTCACACAATTGTGGAGCCTGTTTGATGCTTGGATGAATGCATTAAGTTAGAAGACATTGGATTTGTGACCACAGGCCCATCCACACTCGAGCTAGGCAGGGGTCTGAATAACTAACAGCAGCCTGAGTTGCCTTGTCTAGAGATTGCTGGGTGGGGGGAAGGAAGCTTAGTCTGGCACTCTCCCCATGTGGGTGGGGAAATGGAGGCTGGCACACAGGGCAAGAACTCATGACTCACTTTTCCAAGACCAACCTCATCCCATCCATGCTTCCCAGAAGACTGAAAGTTGGGGGAAGAGAAGGGCTTCCCACTGATTGGCGTTGTTGAGAAATCGATTTCTGTGCTATCCATAGGCTCCTGGGGATTTTATTCCACTCTCCCAGCCCAGCCAGTCTTCAGAAGTGCTTCTCCCACTACTTTGGAAACTGCTTGGAAGGCGGGCTGACTGATGGCTAAATTGACTACAAAAGTGCCCAGCCGAGGACAGGTGTATGTCTGGTGACCCTGAAAGTCACTCTTATCTCTTCTAAATTAGACTGTGGGATTACGGGCTTTCTGCTGGGCTGGAATTGGTCCCCAAACGGCTCTGAAAACATGCCTCTTTCTCTTCCTGTCCTAAACTGGAAGCAGAAGTCAAAAAAGCATATTAACCAGAAGAGTAAAAACATTCTCAGATGTGATTTGAAGGATGACTTCATACAATTTTTAAGGCTGTTGGATAAATATCTATTACATATGGACCTGTGTTGCCCTTGGGATTTTCTGAAGCAGTTCCCATTTCAAGCATTCCATCTCATTCCCTGTGAAGGTAACCACACACACACAGCCTACTTCCTGAGACTAATTTCTGGATTCCAATTCCCACCACTCCGAGGGATATGAAAACACTAAATCCACAAGTTTCCTGTTGTGTGGGAGAAGATCGTGTCAGCAATTTGAGAGACGTTTACCTGCAGGCTGGAACTTAGGCCCACGGGCGATGGACGGGGGGCTAATCACCTACTGCTACTGCTGTGCAGCTCAGTCTCTGTTTGTATGCCTGCCTTGTCTCGTCGGACGGAACGTGCAGCTTAGCCTGTAACCGTCCATCGGGGGTTAATGGAGCTCTGTCCACAGAACATCATCAATGCGATGAATGTACATTTC
The DNA here is from genome assembly GCA_032199065.1 of Smutsia gigantea. Classification (NCBI taxonomy): domain Eukaryota; kingdom Metazoa; phylum Chordata; class Mammalia; order Pholidota; family Manidae; genus Smutsia; species Smutsia gigantea. The sequence continues at coordinate 393,000 of JAVSCE010015544.1, forward strand.
CTCTTGTTTTCCTGGTGCCATGCTGGTCTATTATACTTTATTTCATGATCCGTGACTGAGCAAGGTGGGAGTGTGTTCCAGATATTGCAGCGGGAAGACTAACTTGCTTCCTGGAGGACAAGAGTAAAATACATCCTCAACTCCTTTCTCCATTCAGTCTGATTTTGGCGGTGTAGCCAGCACCTCCCCTGCGGTTGATATGCACATTGATTCGCTGTCCGTTTCCCTGAGGGCGTGTCCATGTCGTCCTATGATGAGGGCTGTGCCCCTTGGTTCTGCTGCTGAGGAGGCTCCTCCAGCTCCCTGTGCGCTGGGGGACTCTCCCGGCTCTCAGATGCACATGACCAGCTTGCTAGAGGCCGTCCCCTTCCTCTCCACCGTTTTGCCACGCCTTGATGTCAATCACTGAAATATGCAAATTAGCCTTAGAAGCCTATAGCTACACAAAGCAGTGAGCCCCTTCCTCCACCCAGGCAAATAAAGAACAATAGCAAGGTTCAGAAGCTTTAAGTGACTTGCCTGGGAGGCAGAGACACTAAGAGGTGCCAGACTCGGGATTGGAACCCTGACCACCTGGCCCCAGAGCTGCAATGCCTTGCACTCCTCTGCACCTTCATGTCCCTTCTCCATCTTCTGTCACCTCTGAGGGTGTCCCTTGTTCCACCTCAGCTGGGAACATGCCCACGGATGACTCAGGCTTTCACCACTCTGCACACATCAGCCCATGACTTGTAAAACACTGATTTGGGGCTTAGGAATTATTGTTAGCGAGTAGGCAAATCCACAAACACAGCATGCATGAATAATGAGGAAGAACTGTAATTCACTACCCTGTGTTCAAGCAACTTCATTACTGGGCAAAACATTATGCAAACACATGCACCCATCTCCCGCTAAAGTGCTCTAGTTAAGAGAGAAAAAGGATCAATGAGGAAGCTAGGATCATTTATTTCAGTGAGAAACATTTTAATTTGTTAAGACCTCCAAAATTCACATCCATGTCTCAGAGATTTTTTAAAGTATGTAAAAGAAACATATACCGTGGGTAAAGAAAATTAGAGAGTGTATCTTATAAAACAGTGGTTATTTATTAAATGTAATTTATTAAATATAGTCATTTCGTTTGGTGAAAATGAAAGTTTATGCAACTCAAGAACATTCAGAGGAAAATTACTGGGTCCCTTTCTCTCTCTTCCTCATGTTTCGAACTATTTGGCTATTGAGACCTTTGACTATGAAAGTCTGCTGCTGTCTTGCCAGGAAGCCACAGCCCCAACTCCAGCCAGGAGCACGGGCAGGCTGTGTCATGCTGTTGTGGCCCTGCCCCCTGCCAAGACTCAAAGCCGGTCACTTCCTGCACATACTCACTGTGTCCCTGGAATGTTTAGGGAGCAAAAGGGGGAAGAGAAAGGTGAATCCACTTCTCTAAGAAAGCAAGGGAGGAGGAAAGAGGTGAAGCTGGAAACATCTCTGAAGGATCCTTCCGGGCACCTGGGTTCTACTCCAGGGGAGGCCGCTGGAGGATGGTTTGGAGAAGGAGGGTTAATTGTGCTGGATCTCTGGGCACATTTGGCGAGGGCACCAGAGGAGTTTCCTTAATCCAGCACTCCCCAAACACGGATGGGAGGGAAGGGCCATGCGCTCTACGCCAGTGTGGCCTGCGGTGCCTGCTAACTGCAAAGGGCGGGCCCGTTCCCAGGCTGCACCCCAGGCTCCTGGCTCTGATTCTGCATTGCACCAAGGTCCCTGTGAGAGCTCATAGAACAACAGTATAAGAAGCACACTGCTGCTAGTGGCTGACACGGAGAACAAAGGCTGTATCTCCTAGTTCAGTGTGTGTTTTGTGAGGGTTTGGCCTCTTCCACATCAATACAAAAAATCACTTATTGATAGCAAAAATCAGCCAATTCTCTAAGGTGCTATTACAGGGAAAAATGCATTTGTGCAGCTGTCCTGTCACGTGACTTCTTTAGGTGTAGGCACACAGACGCCGTCACCTTTCCTCCTGGGGTGGCCACTGCTGGCATAGAGCCCTGGGCACATGTGACCATTCTTCATCATAACCGCTCAGCAGGGTTTTCAAAAACACAGATGTCCAGGATCTACCTGAGAGCAATGCAGTCAGAACCTCTGGGAGTGAAGTCCAGGCATTAGTGTGTCTGAAAATTCCCCTGAATGATTCTAATGCACCCCCAGAACTGAGAACCACTGGCCATGGCTTAGCTTCAGAAGGAAGTTCATTGAGGGGAATTTGAAAAGAAGAGGATAGCTTTACTAAAATGTTCAAATGGACCAAGGTCATTTACAATCTTGTGATTTTCATCAGAGTACTGGATTGAATGGCAGGTAGAAGCTACCTGAGCATTTAAATATTTAGATGTCTCTCTCTTTTATATATATTACAGGACAATATATATAAAACAATATCTATCTCCACCGCAACCCTTAACCTTTTTTTCAATTTAAGGACACAAGTACAATTATATAAGCTACCCTAAACTGGGCCACTCAAAAATTACAATATTCATGAAAGATTGGCTGACTGATTCCATTAAATCATGTTTTTAGAACTCTGTTATGCATGCTTAATTTTAAAATACATGCATATTTAATTTTATGTTCACTGGGAATGTATTTATAAAAATAATAAGCAACATCCTCTGAGGACAGAGAGAAGACAGATGGGTAGGGGGACATCAAAACTGTCAGAGGGAACCCCCTATTGTGTCTTTATAACCACAAATTGTGTGTTCTCCACCAGAATATGGATGAGACCCTCCTGTATCCTCAAACTGCAGGGCCAGAGGTGGCATTTTCACAGCCAGGCATTTCCTGAGCACACCACCAGCAGCAGTAAGCCTATAAAATACCAGTGGCAGCCCAAGTGTGGGATAAATACTAGGGTCAATATGTCTGTTGTCATTTGTTCAGTGTGCACATATACTATATGCACTTATTTATCATGAAATGAGTGACAGCAGTGATACAGCATGAGGAGGGAGGAATGAGGGTCGTTCTGTTATTATAAGGCACTCTCACTACCTGTGAAGTGGTGTAATGTTATTTGAAAGTAAGATCACATAAGATGCTCAATTAAAACCACAAAAGGCAGAAAAAAGACTAGAAGACCAGGGCAACAAATAGAAAAGAGTAATCAAAATGGTATATCTTAATCCAATTTCATCAGTAATCACTTGGCATGTCAATGTTCTAAGTGCACCAATTAAAAGACAGAGATTCTCAGAGTGGATCAGAAAACACAACCCAGCTATATATTGTCTGTAAGAAACTCACTTTAAATATAAAGACACATATAGATTAAGAGTAAATGGATGGGGAAAAATATACTAGACTAACGCTAATCAGAAGAAAGCAGGAGTAGCTATATTAATTACAGACACAGTGACTTCAATGTAAGAAAATTTATCAGCAATAATGATAGGATTACATAATAATAAAGGATCAGTTCTCAAAGAACACATAAATCCCATAACGTGTGTGCCCAAAACAGAGCCCCAAACTACCTGCAGCACTAACTGGTAGAACAACAAGGAGAAATAGATGAATGCACTCTCGTGGCTGGAGACTTCAGCCTCCCTCTATCACAAATGAACAGAACTATGGGAGAGAAAATCAGTGAGGATGTAGCTGAATCCAAAGCCAGTCAATTGACTGAATAACAGATACCTGTTGACAGCTTCAACCAAAGACAGCACAATACACACACTTCTCATTCTTACATGGAGTATTCACCAAGGTAACACATTCTATGCCATAAAACACACCTTCACAAAGTTAAAAGAATACAAGTCATACAGTGTGTGCTCTCAGACCACAGTGAAATTAAACTGGAAATCAATAGAAGAAAGACCATGGAAAAGTCCCAAAATACGTGGAGAAAAGCACATGGACCAAAGAAAACTACCTCAAGTGAAATTTTAAAATATTTTGAACGAAATTCAAATGGAAGCACAACTTATGAAAACTGGGACATGAAGGGAAAGCAGTGCTTAGAGGCAAATGTATAGCATTGAATGTGTATATTAGAAAGAAAAAAGATCTAAAATCAATAATTTAAGTTTCCACCTTAGGAAACCAGAAAAAGCAGAGCAAATTGAATCCAAAGTAAGCAGATGAAAAGGAATACTAATAATTAAAGCAGAAATCAGTGAAATTAAAAACAGGTAATCAATAAAGAAAATCAATGAAACCAAAGGCTGGTTCTTTGAAAAGATCGATAAAATTGATAAGCCTGTAGCTGGACTAAGGAAACGAGAGAGAGAGAGACAAGGAGGATGGGGGGTTGTTGATTCAGAAACTGCCTGTTGAGCAGGTCGTCTCTGCCAGCCGCTGGGCCAGTGTGCCGCGGCGAGGAGGGCAGATGCCAGGCCTGCTCTGCCAGACTGCACACTCAGCGGGGCAGAGACAGTTTGAGTAGATATCTGAATAGGGTCGTTTTAGGTCAATCAAAAGCATTAAGTCAGGGTGTTATAAAGAATGACAGAGTGAGTGGAATGGTCAAAGAGGGCTTCTCATAGGAGGTGATATTGAGCAGGCACCTGGGCAAAACATGGCCGCCAGAAGCCTGGGCAGGGACTGCGCGTGCCTGGGAACTGAAGGAAGACCTGTTGTGGCCGGAGGGTGGTAGGCAGACTATGGGTGGGCAGAAGCCCAGTCATGCACGTGTGGTGGGTGGCCTTGCTGAGGAGTTGGGTTTTAAGCAGGAGGTTTATGCTTTAAAGGTCTCCCTGGAGACAACATATAGAAGGGATTATAAGTCCAGGGAGACAAAGAGATGGGAGGGAGGCTGTAAAAATGCCAGGAGGCGGTGATGTCCTCAGGGCCCAGGGTACCCGTGAGACTGAGAGAAGTGGACAGATGTGGGAAGACTGGGGATAGAACTGGAGCATGTGCGGAGGTCGGATGTCGAGGTGCGAGGGCTAAGGGAGGCACCAGTTCCTGCCTTCCACCGTGACTCGAGAGTGGACCGGAGGTCAGTCAGCAGGTCCTGCTGGTTCACGAGGAATGGGCGGGACAGAGGCCTGGAAGCTGCACCAAGAGAGACAGAAGTGGGTGGCTGGTCGTGTGGTTCAAGGGAACCAAGCATGGCACTTCAGCAGTCATATTTGACCCTACCTTATCACACGTTCCTTATGCTGGGGTCATTTTAACCCTGACTTGCTTATTGCACAGGGCCCAGTTCTGTTTGGGTCTCTCTACTGGACACTCGTCAGCCCTCTGTGGTGAGAACTGGGTGGCCTATGCCCCCTGGGCCTGGTCCCAAGGAAGTTCATGTGGTCGCCAGTGACTCACCTTCAACAGGCTGCAGCTCTGGGGACAGAGGAGTCTGTGTAGGGCGCACCATGGGCCGCGAAGACTGCCCTGCTTTGGACCAGAAGTGGGGATTCAGATGTGAAGGGTCACATCTAGCCCCCACTGAGAGGCCAAGGGCAGGACTTAGCTTGATTCAGAGTCATGTCTGCAACCACGACCAGAGTCTGTTGTCAGAGGCAAAGACATTTCAGACAGAAGTAGGAGGAGCTCCCCCAGAGGGGCTGAGGGAGCAAAAGGGTGGGTTTACTGGAAAGAAACCATTACAGCCCCTTCCCAGGACTGGAGCATGGCGGGTGAGGGGCAGAGTGGAGGGGCGCGACCACTCCTGCAGCCCTGATGCCTTTCCAGGCCCAGAGCTCTGCCTGGTGCCCCCTGTCCCTGCTCTCTGATGCACTCTGCCTCTGCCCTCAGTGTGTGGGAGTCTGTGCCTGCCCACATGTCCCACAGTGTCTGCGTGTCGTCCTTCCTGCTCTGTGTGTCCCTGTGCCTCCTTCCACCTCCCCCAAGCTCCCAGTTCTTGTCCCTCTGTGTGGCTGACCTCAGGCCTTCTTCCTGTCCAGGGCAAGCTCTCTGCCACCGCTAATTTCCACCTGACCCGACAAGCGAGGTGCGGTCATCCACCCTGTTCCCATCAGCATTGCCAGTGGGACGGACAGTGTTGCCCCGACAGGATTTCAGGGCGAGCTGTGTCTGCAGTGGGAAGGGTGCTTGCCGCTGGAGGGCTGTGCGTGGGGCACAGGGCCCCTGCTGGACTGGGGCTGCAGGCGCAGTGTGGTCAACACAGGGTGCGAAGCAAGGGACGCAGTTCTGGGTCGCGGGTTCCCTCTGGGCTGCTCTGCGGGAAGCTCCCCAGCGTCTGTGCCAGAAGCGACTTCCTTGAGGGGAGCATTGCTGCGGTGGCAGATGCATTACCATCCTTCCCGTTTACAGCCTGTCAGACACATTCTCTCTCCTGTTCCCAACCACGGGGCACCGAGAGGAAGAACAGACGATGTGGCCAGACGCAGCCGCATGCTGGGTTTGCAGAGCTCAGGGGTGCTCTTGCTGCACGGCCAGCGCCGCCTCCCACCCAGGGGTTGGGCGTGCGATGGTTTCTCAAGGCTGGTGGTTATTGGCAAGAGCAGATGGCTGGTTAGTGTTAAGTGCAACAAAATATTTTTAAAATAATATGTAACAGAAGGGAAGAGGGAGGCCTCACCACAGTGAAACCATCCACCGCTTTGCTCGAATTCTGGGCATCCTCCCTCTGCTTAAAGGTTCCCCCAATCTCTCCCGGGCTGAGCATGGGGTTTGTGTGTTTGGCTGCATCTGAGGACAGGAAGCCCCGGCAGCATCTTTAAGGGATGAACCTCCCCGTGCCGCCGGTGCACCTGCAGGCCCCTCCTCCCGCACCCGCAGCCCCCCACCCCCTTCCTCACCATTCTTCTCTTTGGGCCATTTTCCTCTTTCCACTTCTGTTCCACTTTTGAGTGGCTTTCTGTGACTCCTTCATTCCTCCCACGAGATACCATTTATTCCCCCAGATACGCGCAGACACACCCCCTTGGCCTCTGTCAGGCCATCACCTCCTGTCAGGAGTTCTTTCCCCACAACCTCCAGGCCATGTGAGAAGGGTGCCTTTTCAAACGAATTGTTTCCACAATAAAATGTGGGATCTCCCCATACGTTTTATGTTCTGTTCAGTTTTGAAGCAAGAAAATGAAAGTGAAAACATCCCCACACACAATTTCCCCAAATTCAGTCACTAACTGATAACATTTTCTTCAAATAAATCACCTTCAACAGATAAAAAAAAATGTGTTGAAAAGGCCCTTTCTGCTACCACCTTGGCGGGAAGGCAGCCCCCAGCCAGGAGGAGAAAACAAGCATGAACTCCATGAAGGGGCCTGGGAAGCAGCATGCGTGCGTACGCTCCCCGGGGCCTCCAGGCTCCCAGCTGAAAGGCAGGGCTTTGGATGCCAGAGAGGTGTCGACGTCATACAGACCCAAGCTGGAACCTTCTTCTCAAGGTAGTCAGAGGTCGATTCTCGAGCGTGATGGATCTAATTCTTGCCGTGACGTGCAGCTGTGAGGCCTCGCCGGGCATGCCTTCTCCCTCCAGACAGCCGGGGCGCACCTGCCTCGTGGACACCTATGGCTGGGATGGTTTTCAGCTACCCTTAATCTCTGCATCTCTCGCCTGGAGCTAGGAGCACAGAGAGGCTAAGTGCCTTCCTGGAGGGAGGCCCAGGCTTCTTATCCCACCGTCCCCACCGGCACATGGTGATGGTGTGCGCTGTGGAGCACAGGGGTTTTTGCAGCGGCATGTTACGGTCTAACTTTCAAGGGACTGGGCCTTCAACACGGTCTGCTGTTCTTGCCAAATGAGAGCATCGTTTGCACTATCCCAGGCCAGAGCCTGAGCTGAAACACACACACACAGGGCTCTGCCTCCTCCCAGGGGCGCAGGCTGGCGGGGGCTGAGGCTTTACGGGACTTCCTGAGTGCTTCCCTCCAGCTTATCTTCTGGTTTAATGAGGAGGAAGAAGCGATTCAAAGCCACTGCATTGGCATTATTCAAAGTCACAGTAGCCCAGATTGCTATAGCTCTGGCCCCTCACAACCCAAGGATATCGAAAATGAAAACCCAAGTAATTTGTAAACTGTCAAGTTTAATGCAAGATCTTTGTGTTAATGGGATTGTATTGACGTGAGCATTTTGGAAGGAAAGGTTGAGGGAGAGCCAGGGAGGAGGTGGAGATGCTGCTCCCCGGGCACATCTCCCGGACCTATAAATTCAGTTATTGAATTGGAAACACAGCGGTGTGCTGGCAAAGGCTGCCACTCTCTGTGGTGATGACCAGCCATCCGACTGGCCAGTTATACAGCATAGGCTGCAAGGATAAACGAGGCTGCTGTCCAGCTAGAGGCAGAGACGCGAGCCTGCTCAGTGCACGTTCCCTCACACCTGTCCCAGCCCCTTGCCAGCTCCCTTTCCTCCCATTTGAGGCTCCATTTGCTCAGCTCCATTCTGCAGTAGAGGCAGGTGTAATGCTGTGAGCTCACCCCCTTCAGTGCAGTGAGCTACCCTGGAGCCCAGGGGAGGCTGCGATGGGGAGCCACAGACTGGCTCATGCTTCCTGCCCAGCTTGCCCCATGGCAGGCCTGGCTCTGCCTTAGGTCATGGAGAGCCAGTGCTCGCTTTCCTAGGCCCCCAGCAGCCTCAGGCCCATGTGGTTCCCTGCCAGCCCATGGTACGTCAGCAGGAGTCTGCGCAGAGCTGGTGGGAGATCCTGTGTCTTTCCTGATAAAGGGGGGACCTTCCTCCTCCTGTCACGGTGACAGTGTGTCCCCACCTTGATGGAAAGGCCATCAGAACCGCTGGAGCCTCAGTGCGACATGCCTGATCTGGGGAAGGGTCACCAGGAGCTGCCTCCCTCCAGACTCCTAGGAACATAAATCCCAGATGGATGAAGTCTTTGGACTCTTTGGGTTCTGTTATGGCCACAAGCACAGTGGGCTGAAGAGCCAGACAAACCTGGGATGAAGGCAGAGATCAGGGTGGGCCTGTGGTCAGTACCACGCAGAGCGAGGTTGCCTGGGGCAGGGGTCCCAATACTTGGCCATGGAGTTACGTGGGCGTGGTGGGCTGAGGACACCACCTCCCCTCACCTCCAGGAGGAATTGTCCCACTGCCTTCCTGGGGACACTGCTGTGCTTCATGCCCATGCACTTTTGACCTTGGACCTAGAACTATGTCTCTGAAGTGCCACCTTCTGCTCCAGTTGAGAAGATTCTGCACAAGAACTCACCAGGATGCCCCAGCAGCAGCAGTGAGCTGGTGAGGGAGCTCTGAGCGTGCCGGCCCATGTTCAGACACTACTGAGACCCGTGTGCCACCCACATGGGGTCCTCTGCATCATCGCCACCTGTGGGGGCAGGTGCACGTGGTGCCTTTGGGATAGAGCTGAGTCCTCCTCCTGGCCATGGAGGCAGAGAGATGGACGGGAAGTTCCCATGTCACTGCCATGAGGGGCCCCCACCTGTGGGAGGCCGACCCTGGAGCCGGATGCTGACTCGCTTGTTTCTTTAATGTCCATGAGAACGATTGTTGCTCGGGGGTCCCTCTCTGGGAAGCCTCTTCTTGCTAGCAATTCAGAAATGCCAGGCTAAAAGGTCTATAATTTTTTCTTGAAAACATTGTGAAATCTTAAAAATTTGAAGAGCATGAGGAGTAGAACAGGGAAGATGCAGGCAGACACCGCCCCCAAAGAAGGGCGCTCCGAGAGGAAGGCAGGTCAAGGCTGCAGCTGCCCATGGACACACCAGGGATGCATTCCTGCTGGGACAGGGCCCCCACCCGGTCCCCAGCCCTGACTGATGATTGCCCCAGAGTTTAATGATTATGGTTTAAAGAAAGAGTGAGGCTTCAGAATTAATCTTTATTACAGAAAGATTTCGTGTGTGTGTGGATTTAACAAAGGATTAATCTTCCCACCAGTTCTCTGCTCTTTTTCTCATCGTAAGATGTATTTTGCATCCTCCCAAGTCTACAGCCCAAGCTGGGCCCTTCCCATCACCCCCAGGTGATCATCTGCCAGCCTGGCCTCTGGTGCCTCCTTTCTCCTGAGCGCTCCCATGCATTGGCCTCCCCACCCACAAATGGCCAGAGGCTGTGGCTTTTCATTTTCTGTCTCCTTGGCATCATTTCAGAGCCACCAAATCCCTGGAGCCAGCCCCCTGGGACAGTCCTACTTTGGACAGGGCAAGTTCAAATGTCATTTACTAACCTCATCACATTCAAATTAATTTTCAACATTTTGATGAGAGATAATGGAATAAGGAAGTCATAGATGAGCACAGCTTTCCAGCTCTCCCCACCTAATTCTAAAAATAGTGTTTTTTTGGTTAGGAAACTAGTCAATAAACACTGATCCCAGTGAAAAGAATGCCACACAATTCCTTAAACTCCTCAGGCTCTCTGCATACCCGCCGTTCAGGAGCACGTTATCATGCAGAGCACACAGTTTTCGGGGTAATTAAGGAAACGAATTGTGGCGTTCAGCTACAGGGCTCTGATCCCCAAACCTCGTTCCAGCCACCCCTTAGCTTACTGTTCTGATACCAGAGCGTTACCTGGTGGGGGGCAAAGGAGAGGGAAGGAGAAGGCAGCCGGGGTCACCCCCGGAGGGTCCAGCATTTGGGAAGGTCAACGAATGTCAGATCCACCTGGTGAGATTGTAAGTTTCTTCTGCTTCCAGAAAGAGTGTCCATGGCTTTTCCTCTTCTTTGGTATTGTTTTGGTTGATGTTGTTATATTTTTGGTAATTCTTCAAGTAATGAACAGAATCAGCTTCTAGAAAATGGAGAAGCTGAAGTGTTGGTCCTTGGGAGCTTCTGTCCTCGGGCAGCCTGAGGTGAGGCTGTATCAGTGGTTTTGTGCCACTTTGGACATTGCTCTGGTGTCCCCCCCAAATCCATGTTGAAATCTGACCCCTGGAGGTGCTGGTGTTGGGAGGTGGTTAGGGGCTGGAGTGAAGCCTCGTGAACAGGATCAGGGCCCTTCCAGGAGATCCCATAGGGCTCCGTGGCCCCTTCCACCTCGTGAGGACGTGGCAAGCAGCCAGCAACCTGGAGGAGGGCCCTCACCAGACCATCGGGCCCCCTGATCTTGGCCCCCCAGCCTTCAGAACCGTGAGCAGTACATTTCTGTTGTTATGAGACCCCTGCTGGTCTGGGGTGTTTCAGTACAGCAGCACGAAGGCGGGTGTGAACCGCACTGGCTGGCGCACACAGAGTGATGGACGTGCAGCTGTAGCTAGAGAGAGTGTGTGCTCACCTGGGAATAAGGGTTCCCTCACCAGGACGGTCGGTGCCACATTCTGGGGAGAGAGAAGCGTTAGGAGTAGGCAGTGTGCCCTAGTATGAGTGCATACGCATGGATTGTATTTCCCCGTTGATGGAATAATATATATCAGCTAAAATGAATCAACTGGAGCTATCAATCTAAGTTGATTAATCTCAAAAACATAGTGGAAAGAAACGGGATCTGAAAGGCTGTATAGAGCATTATACAACTTACAATTTTTTCTTAAACACAAATATATATATATAATTCTGTATTTTACAATATGTTAGAGTTATATATATTTATATAAGTCTAAATTTATAATATATGTACCTATACATAAATACAATCATGTAAGTATATGAAATTATGTATGTATTATATATTATATAAATATATAAAGTATATAATATAGATAAATATATGAGTATATAAATTTACATACATATGTATATATTTATATATAATTCTACAATATATTCTGTATATATTATATAGATCTGTAATATAGAATCATATGTAGCTATAGTAATTTATATATAATATTTATAGTTATATATAATATATAATATTGTAATATATGTATTACATCCTATGTATTATAACTATGTGTATAGATATAATTATATATTATATAATTAATATATATAAAATTATCTTTAAACAAATTATATCATGCTTTATATAGCCTTTTAAAACTTGTTTCTTTCACTCAACACTATGTTTTTGATATTCATTAACTTAGGTTGTTAGCTCCAGTTTATTAATTTTACCTACTATATAGATTATATAAATAGTATATTAAAAAATATATATATATATATACACATATATTTGCTGTTGGTGATGTACATACATAGTAAAAATATGAAAATATGGCCCAAATTCAGGAGATGGAAAGTAGAGGGGAGAGAGTCTGAGACGTCTTCAAAAGAGAATTCTGCCTCTGTACCATCCAGTTTCCTTGAAAATATCCGAAGCGAAAGCCTCCATTCACACGCCCGAGTCTGTGATCGGCACCTGTCTCACCAGCATCGTCCACGAGGACAGGCATGGGGTTCTTCTCCCCTCTGTACGCACAGCGCCCGGCCCTGGAATGCAGGCTCAGCAGCTACTTGCTGCCGCTAGGAACTCAGCCGCAGGACAGTAGGTTCTGTAGATGTCTGTGGGAGCCGTTGTAGCCACTAAAAGTTGGGGACTATGAGATGTGTTTTCCATCAAACTGAACTTTATGGCTGCACAGAATGAGGGCAGAGTCAAGAGTCGGTACAAATAGTACCTTGTAAGGCTCCAAAATGAGTGAGTTGTTTGCTAAAATCAGGGCTGTCATCTAGAACTCAGGGTTAGGAGTCCTCAGGGGTGGCAGGGGCCCTGGAATGGTCCCAAGTGTCTGGGCACTTGTGAACTGAAATGAATCCTTGCCACAAGACTCTCGGGCACGCACAGAGCCTGGCGGCATCGCCGAGGCTCTCTGCATCTCACTAGAGACCAATAAGGCTGCAGCCTCTTCCCAGGGGGCTACTCGAGAGTCAGCATCAGAGCCAGAGAGCAAGTCATCAGGGCCATCACCATGGCAGAGGCAGCCTTCCCTGGGAAGTCAGTGGGACACTGTCATGCCTGTGTGGGCCTGTCCAGGGTCACCATGCTTTGGCTCTCTGTTTCTTCACATGTCCATCCCTGCTCCACACATGAGTACAAAGTAGCCATAATATGGTCCCGACTTAAAGCGTAAAATGTCAGGTACCAATATCAGTTGGAAGTACGTGTAGCTGTAACAGAAATCCCAATAAATAATGGCTGAAACAATCAGAAGTTCATTTTCTCACATTATAAGTTGTCAAGTTCACTGGCTTACCGATGCCATCAAATATGCAGACTCCTTCTCTGTCAGTCCTCTGCTATTTCCCTCCTGGTGCAGTGACTTTCATCATAACTGTTGAACATTGTAACAATACGGCTGCCATCACTCCACCCATCAGATCGATATTCAGCGGGAAAGAGGGCCCCCATCAGCAACATGCTTGCTGCTTTTGCAGAAAAGTAAAACACTCTTCTGGAAACATACTTCTGCTTACTTTTTGTCAGAAATTTGTTTCATGGTCAGTCCTGATGTCGTGGGTTAAGAAGATAAATATTTAAATTTTTTTAATATTTATTTTCTCATTTAATTCTTTTTTTTCTTTTTCACATTTTTTTATTGTGAAATGATTATCACAGTAAGTTTAGTTAACATCCTTCAACATACATAGTTACAAATTATTTTTTCTTGCGATGTGAACTTTTGAGGTTTTTTCTCTTAACAACTTTTCAATACACAAGACATTATTGCTCACCATGCAACGAACAAGTTCCAATACAGTGAACAAGCTCCCACAAGGTGAACAATGCAAGGAACATAGTGAACAAGTTCTCACAAGGTGAACAATGCAAAGGCAGTCATATCAGAGAAACTAATTCAGTTACTATAATCAATCAAGTCAACTATGATTATTCATATGATTTTTATACTTAAATTATAAGTGAATCCCACATTTCCCCCTTTTTTGTTTTAATTGATGCAAATGCATATGCATATATTTGTGGAAGTTACCAGAATAATAATTAGCTGGGCTCGGCCTGTGACATAGCTTGTCACAGGCAATGTCTCTCTCGTCTGGAGGGGTGAGGTTCTATGCCTCACCTCAGTTGGCCCCCACGTTGCTCACCTGAGGTCCCTTGCGACTGTGCCTGTCTTAGGTTGTTCCTCCCATGAGGAATCTTACCCGTCTCTGGCTAACCAGCCATCTCCTGGGACCAAACAGAGAGATAAAAATACGAAAGAGATGACAGCCAGCAGCTATAATTCTGGATAAAATCACAATATACATGATTATTTTCTTGCAGCAAATGCAGGTGGGGAATCAGTATATGATTTCACAAAGTTGTTTAAAAGGAATCACTTATATCTTGAAGTTAATTCTTGAAAAGTAGCATATGCTTGTATTGGCTTTAAAAGACCAACAACTGCCTTCCGCACACACACTAGGAGAACAGGAATACAAATGCATAACAGTATTAGACCTACAGTTATAGGCCATATCCAATGAAACAAAGAAAACCAATTTAACAATCCAGGCATCTGTGAAAACTTATCAATAACATGGTGAATGTTGTCTATTTAATCTTGAATAGTATGTGAAAAATCAGGTAAATTAAAACAACACATCCCTGGAAATTGTTCACATCCCATATGTTCTTTTTTTTAAAATCACTTATTCTTTTATTAGCTTCTCCTAAGTATTCTTTTTTTTTATAATTTATTTTGGATCATTAATTTAAATATTTAATTTTTAAGTCTTTACGGCATCAGGAGAGAAAAGGGATGGAGAAGTTTCATTGGCCAACAAGCTTTTCCTAGTATACTAGCCAACTTATTCATTCACATTGCCTCTTTTGCCTTGTTTTGCCAGTTTTTTACACTGGAATTCTGAGGACACAGCCATACCGTTCATCCATTCACATTTTCATTCACTCATGCATTCCAGGATGGTGTGGAGAGAGTCCCTCTGCCCCAGGTGAGGAGACGACATGTAGGGACAAAGGAAAGCAGGGTAATTTCCAAGGACCTGAAGGCAGCATGGCTGGAATCCAAGCCTGACAGCAGAAATTGGGGTAACTTAGGGCAAGAGCAGGCAGAGCTGAGAGCTGGTAGCATCTGTCCCCAGGCCGCCCGCGGTCCCAACACCCCTGTACAGCCCCTGGAAAAGGGCAGTGGAAGCCCAGTGGGTGGACGAATCGTGCTGAGCTGATTCCTCCTCCTGGCACCTGTGGACAGTGAGTGTGAGAACATGGGCTGCCCTCAGTTTACCATGTTTTTCTCCCGTGTCCAGCCCCAAACAGATGCTCATTAACATTTCTGGGGCTGGTTTGAATTGCGCCGAGCTTGCTTGAACGGCATCCATGGCTGGTAACCGTGTGGACCTCCGTGGCCCCCACCCTGTTAGCTCAAAGCCTGAGAAGGTAGGTCCTGTGTGCACACTGGGTGCAGAAACACTCAGCTGCATTGCCACACTTCTCCAGCCGTTGAGCAGCCACCAGATGGGCAGGAAGGCCGGCCTTGTTTCCCCCAAAGCCCCTGTGTGTTTATAGTGACATTTCTGATGCAGACCCCTCTGAAGAACCCATTAGAAATGAGTTCTGATTACTGCATTTTGTACCATCCCCGTTATCTCAAATTCCCTGCCAAAACATGACAATACATGGGAAGCCAGTTTGCTCTAAATAACCAAGCCACAAACTGCAATTAATGAAGAGGCTGTTTCTGAGGATGTGTGTGTACATCAATATGTTCAGAAGCAAATTACACCCGTAATGGTGGGTACACATTGGTATTTCACACAACCTCATTTAAAACCTGCAAGGGAAGCTATCTGGATTAACTGCAGACTTGGGGGATCATGTGGGATATGATAGAAAGCCCCGTGAGAGAGCAGTGCCCCACTCTCCAGGCTTTTCCTCCCCCTCGTCCTCCCTCTGATGGGGCAGCCTCCGAGGCTGCAGGGGCCCAAGGGCACAGGCCAGGCTGGCTGCAGGGCCAGACCACCCTGTCCCAGCTGGCCAGCCCAGCCCGGGTCCGGCCTTCCTGAGTCCAGTTTCTCATCTGAGAGTTGGCCTGCAGCATGCAAGGATGTCCTGGGCAGTAACTGGGGGCCACGGATGCAAGAGCCCCCTCCCCCCACTGCCACCCCATCCTGCTCTACGGAGGGCCCACCCTTGCCCACACCCTGTGGGCTTCCACACTCCCCTGCCCATCTGGGCCCCCGGGCCACCAGGCTTCACGCGGCTTCCCCCTCCCTCTCTCTCTTCACACACACACACCCACACCCACGAGCACACACACACACTCACACCTGCCCCGACAGGCACCAAGGCATCTCCTACCCACCTACCTTCTTAGTTGGGCAGGTCCAGGTTTTGGGGGGCCTAAACCTTACCCTAGAGCATTGTTGAAGGTCTTCTGTACACAGCAAATGTAGTATGAAAGTGAATATGAATTCAAAATGAGAAAGAAGATCACAAATTCTTGGTGTCTTTGGAGTCCAGGCCCTTTCTTCTAGTTTTCTTTGGAAGCACCGTTGGGGGGTATGACTTCTGATCTGAGGGCCCTCTTGTTCTCATATTTTATTTTTATATTTGTGAACTGTTACACACTGAGTGTTTCTGTCCTCCCAAAATTCTTATGTTGAAACCTTAACCTCCAACATGACAACATTGGGGGGGGGCCTTTGGGAGGTGATTAGGTTTAGATGGGGTTCTGAGGGTGGGACCCCATGTGAGACGGTGTTTTTACAAGAAGAGATTTCTCTCGTGCTCTCTCCCTCCCTCTCTCTGCCTCTTGATCTCTGTCCACACACGCATCCTGGGATTCGTGAGCCTTATCTTACCAGCCAGCAGAGCTTTGCAGATGTGAGCAAGTTGCGATCGGATCTTGAGGCGGGAGGCGAGCCTGGATGCTCCAGGTGGGTCTGATGTGGCCATGCCGGTCCGTCAGGCAGAAGCAGGAGATCAGAGGCAGGAGGCTGACGATGGAAGCAGAGGGACTGAAGGTGCATCCCTGCCGGCCTTGGGGGACAGAGGTGGGGGTGGGGGCCACACCCCAGCAATGGATGGAATGGGGCCCAGCTGCTGGGAAAGGCAGGGCCAGGACCCCAGCGCCCCTGGAAGGGATCATCCCTGCTGACACCCCGGTGTGACCGGTGAGTGCGGCTTCCCACTGCGGAACTCCAGAACTGTCAGATGGGGAGCTGGTGAGGTTTTAAGCCCTCAGTAGCCATCACAGCAGCAGGCGGACCCGAGCAGCTTGGTGTTCACTGTCGCCCTTCCGGCCAGTCCAGTGGGAAATGGTTTTATCTCGCTCACCAGCAGGCAGGCCCAGGATTTTGGTGTCAGGCATGTATTGGACATTTAGGTTTCCTCACCTATGGATTTCTTGTTAAAATATTTGCCAGGTTTTTTTTTCCCTATCATTTCTTAAAATTATTATTCTCTTATTCTGAATTATTCTGGATGTCAAACTTTGCTCTGGTGCATGTTACAAATAAATACTTTCTCCTAATTTGTGAACTTGACTTGCTAGTAAATTTTTACATTTTCTTGTAGGCAAATATACCAATCTTTATTCTCAAGAACTTTTTTTTACTATACCAGTGGGACCAAGATGCTATCCTATATTTTCTTCTAAAGCATTTGCTTTTTTCACATTTAGGCCTTTAATCCTTCTGGAATGTGCTTTTGTATATGGTGCTATGTAGGGATCTAATTATATCTTTTTCCATATGTCCAGCCAGTTGTCTCCACACCAGTTATTAAAGGGCCCATCTTTCCTATTGACTTGAGATGCCACTTTTCTCCTACACAGATCTCCCTCAGAGGCTGTGATTTCTGCAGAGGTTAACCCTCTTACATCTTTCTCAGAATTGTCTTATCCATCTTTGGCCCTTTACTCTGTGACAGGACTTTTAGAATCAACTGTCAGGCTCTGCTAACTCCTGAGACTTTGTTTGGGGTTGCACTGAGTCTGGGCATTTATCTACGGAGAATTCCCGTCTCCCTTATTTTAGCTTGCCTACTTTCCCTGGCTGGTCCCTCCTCACCTCCGTGCCCTGCCCGCTGAGCTCCAGCAGGTCTCAGGGCTCAGTGCTTGACACGGCTGTCTTCCCTATCCGTGCAGAGCCAGTGGAGCAGTGACCAGCATGCTCTCCGATCACCTGGATGGCTTGTTAGACACGCACCCCAGGACCCCACCCATGACCTTCCTGGTTCAGTAGGTCTGGGGTTGGACCCAAGAACTTGCATTTGTGACGAGTTCCCAGGCGATGGGGGTCCTGCCAGTGCCGTGCCCACTCTTTGAGAACCTGTATCTCGTGGAGCATATTTTTGACATACCATCCTTGTGCTTATAGATCCCCCAATATTGGTGTTCAAGCTTAGACTTTCCCCACCTCCTGCTCAACCCCAGAATCTCAACTGCAACTAACAGTGCGGTAGCTCTAATCATCTCCTGAAACGTCAGATTCTGCCGACCCCCATTGCCCAGCCTCCATACCAGTGGGTCTCTTCCATGACCTTGTCCATTTCAGGCCATGCAAACCCTTTCCGTCTGTGGTTCTGGCCCAAACCAGAAGTCACCCTGGACTATACCTTTCTCAAATACTCCATATGCAATTCATCAGCGAACCCTATTGGCTTCACCTTCAAAATGTAGCCAGAATTTGTCGGGTTCTCACCTCCACCCATCACAATACCCTGGAAGCTTAACTGTTTTGAATTGTAGCAATTAGCCTAAAATTTGTGTGCAGTTTCACCATCGCTTCCTTTCCACTTACGGATGCACAGAAGCCAGATGAGCCATTTAAAACTCATGTCAGGTCATACACTCCCTTGTGTAAAAAGCCAGTGGATGCCCGTCCCACTAGCGATAAGTGGGAGCTCCTTCTGGTACATGCCAGGGCCCTGCCTGAGCTGCACCTGCACCCCTGTCTTGTCTTGAACCCACCAACCCCCTCACCCCCACCCCCCTGCATAATGAGATAGTGGCTCGTTATCCTTCAGCACCAAGTCTGCACCTTCTTGGGGAGTTAGCATCACTTCATCCTCTGCCTAGAGCAATGTCCGCGACATCCTCCTAGCACACTTCCTCACTTCCTCCACATCAAATGTCACATTATCAGAGTGACGTCCCATGAGTCCTCTACACGACAATCCTCTCCATTCTCACATTTCCAACATCCTTGACTTTGCTCCGTATTTTCTCCATATGATTTATTGGCATCTGACATAACATACATTACATTGTGAGCTCCATTAAGTAAGAGTTTTGTTCTCAGTGTAGCACCTGGCTCCTGAAAGTTGCTTAATACATATTTATTGAATGAATAAAAATTCTAATTCATTTGTTCATGAACATAGTACACTTGATGGTATGTTGGATCTTCTCTTATTTCTTCCCTGGAATTTTATTATCATCTCTATAAAGGAGTTGTTCTGTTTTTGATAGCTTCAATGTTAACTACCTTTTAAGGTTTTTGGTGTTGTGAATCCCATTTTAAAATATGACATGACCTAATTGTATTTTATTTATATTGTTTAGGAATATGACTTTTCTTTTCCCTAATTCTTCTTACATCTGCCTACCTTGCTGAACTTTTTTATTTAGTTCCCATAGTTTTATGTTGACTCTTTGGTCTGCTTTACAGACAGTCATACCACCTGCAGTTAATGACTATTGATTTCTTCCTTTCTAATTTCTTTAGTTTTTATTTCCTTTCCTTGTCTTTCTACATTGTCAAGGGCATCCAGTATAGTGCTGAAGAGTGTGACAGTCAGCATCCTTTGTTTGCTTCTGACTTTAATACTGGAATTAAAATTCAAGATTCTAAATCAACCTGGCTGCATATTAGAATCACCTTGGAGAATTTATTTTAAAAATGCTGATGGCTGAACCCCATCCACAGAGATATTTAATTAATAGATTTTGGAGTAAAATGGGCATTAATGTGGTTTAAAATTCTCCCCAGATAATTCTAATTAGCAGCTAAAATTAAAAACATCTGCCTAGACTATTGAGCCTATCACCCTCCTTCCTTCCCTATACCCAGAAGTCACAGCATGTAGGTATGCACCTGTGTTTCAGTTCTCTGTGTTTCTATTGCACCTTGTGATTTTATTTTCTTTCTTACAAGATCAGCTACACATTTAAAAGCACATTTTTCATTATTTCATTTGCCATTTCTTGATTTTGTAGAAGGATATAAGGGTATCTATGCCATCAAAAGTACCATATCAAAAATCTCTTCACAAACTTTTCGGTTTATTCAGTCCACGATGGGTAATACTTTAGGTTGCTATCTTCTAAATAGATCATAAAATCACCAAGGACCCTGGATAAGCCCACAACGGTGGCTCTGAAACTGCTCTGCATGTGAGAATCACCAGAGAACTTCAGTCCTCTAGAATTCACAGCCACTATCAGTTTAATTAGAATCCCAGCTAGTGGGGCTTATGTATCAGTGTTTTTTAAAACTTTCCAGATGAAACCAATGTGTGGCCAAGTCTGAGAAGCAGAGGTCTACAGCGTCCTAGGTGCCATCCTGGACTTACTTAAAACCTCTAGCAGAGGGCTCTGGGAATCGTTTTCTTCAGGCCTAGCAGATGCCATGCCGAGCCTGGGGCACGCCTGTCCTTGCCTGGACCGCTGTCTCCTTGCAGGCTCGTTGCAGCTCGAACACACTAGGTGCGCCCGGCCTTCTTGTTTTCCCTGCACGTTGGTTCACTCAGCTGCTCTTCCATTCTTGAAACTTGCATTGCGCTCTTTCTATGTGTCAAAATCTGCTCCCTTCTTTCATTTTCAGAGAATTTGTCTCGCCTAAAAATGAATGAATTATTAACTTTTGACTCTCCCTATCTGCAGCCTCCATATCCATAGCAAAAAAAAAAAAGCCAGTTCAATTTCAAGTCAAACTGGGATTTTTCAAATACATATAGTAAAAAATGTCAGGAACCTGTACCCCTGTTTTCTTTGGTGATACCTGCTGAGTTTTAATCCAGCAAGTGATGCTGCCTTTGGATCTCACTGCCTGCTTACGGGGGCAAGATAAAAGATAAATAGAATAACGGCCCCCAGGCAACAGCGAAGAGGCTGCCTGGTACGCAGCCCTTCATCCTGTATATGAAGCTCCAACCACTTTATTCTCAGTGCCTGCTTTGCTGGAACCTGACGTTGCCAATGGAGAACTAAAGCATTTGTTCTACCCTTGCATAAACAGGAAGAAATTATATCTCTAGAAATTCATGCCCACTGCCCATTACTGGAGCCTCATAGAATATGTTATAGTTCCACAGCTGGCAGGGACCCCAGTGCCCATTGCACCCACTGTACCCCTACGGAGGGAAAAGGAGAGGAGAAGAGACCCTTCAGGCCACACCGTGGCCGGTGGCAGAGCTGCGGCAGGGCAAGAGTGCACGTTCTTTCTCCCCACTCCCTCTGCAGTTCGGCACGAAGAGAGCCTGAATGCTACAGGACTTGCTCTGGGCAGGTTTTAACCACACCATCCAGTTCAAACAACACAGAGAAAGGGCAAACGCAGGTTCCCTGAATCAGCCACAAAAACTCGGTGT
This sequence comes from Smutsia gigantea, assembly GCA_032199065.1. NCBI lineage: Eukaryota > Metazoa > Chordata > Mammalia > Pholidota > Manidae > Smutsia > Smutsia gigantea. Next base: position 414,316 of record JAVSCE010015544.1, read on the forward strand.
GCGGGCAACGAGACCGTGTGCCGCCTGACCACAGCCTCCCAGCATCCGTGGTTCCCCGTGTGTGACCCAGGGCAGCTGCATTCACGAAATGCTTAATGGCCCAGAATCCGGTTTCGAGATGGAGCTCCCCTCACCCACTTTTATCTTTCTTCATTTCCCAATTTTTTATCACAATATTGAAAAGTACATTTTAGAAGTAGGGAAATATTTATTTATATCTACTTATCTGAAATGTCAAAGACCTTATGTAAAGATACAGGGCTGGGGAAGCCAGGCCAGCCGGTGAGTCACTAAAGGAAACGGCAAAGGGACGCCCTGATGGGGCCACGGGCAGGACCCCGTAAGAGCAGAAGCCCCGCCCAGGCCACAGCCCTGAAGGCTGCGGCTGGGCTCAAGGGAGCAGGCCACCGCCGGCGGGGATCCTGGGACCCACCGGCTCCCAGCCGCAGCTTACAAAGGAGCAGCTTTCTGGGAGAGGGAGTCTCTGCAGCCGGGATCCCCAGCCTAGTAGCAGCGTGCTCACAAAGGCCGATCCTGCCCCTGGCTGGTCCCACGGACTGTGGTGACAGAAACACGGTCTGTCAACTCAACTAATGGTCCATGAGGTGGCAACACGCATCCGGCCCTGTCTGGGCACTGAGGAGGCAGCACGTAATCAGCAGCACAGGTTCTGCTCTCTAAGTGCTGTGACCTGGTTAAGGAGATGGGAAAACCATGGGGAATTTCAACACCACTCGCTGCCAAAACAGGCCCCCTCAGGAGCACGCAGTAGGAGCGCCCGCTGCATTTCCTGGGTCTGGGGAATGGCTGCTTTCTCAATAGTGTGGTGACAATGCAGAGGAGATGGCCAGTCCAGACATTGCTGCTGCCCAGTGAGCTGGGGAAAAACAGGCAGGTGGTCACACCACCTGGGCGGAGGGAGGAGATACCCACAGAAGTCAGCACGTGCGTCCCAAGGTTCCACGTGTTGCGTCACCCTCACTGTGGTCGTTCCTCAGCTCACTCATCACCAGAGGAGGTTTATGAAAACACACCCATAATCAGTGGGGCTAACTCATTAATTTACACGCCAGCTAATCAATACTCAGGTTAATCTGCTTAAGCATCCGGAGAATCCCGGTGCCTCGCCATGTGCCCTGCTGCTCTGTCCTGCCCCACATCACCAGGGTTTTTTGGTGGCTGTTAAGCTGATGGGGTTGGTCAGCATGTAGAGGCTGACAGATCAATTCCCACTGACATGATATTCTTCTAGTGCACAAACGGAATATTAATAGTCCACAACCAGATGATGGCATTTCCTATCAGGAGAAAAACATACATTTCTATTTCAAAATTTTGAATCAATCTTTTATTTCACTTACTTAATTTTCTGGCTTACATTTATGTATTTCAAACATAAGGAAAAATTACTTGTTTTTAAAAATAATTCATTATATCATTGAGAAAGCACTAAGAAAAAACAGACACAGCACAGAGGTGCCAGGTGTCTAGAGCGTCTGGGCCTGTCCTGCGAAGGATCCTGTGTGTGGGGGTGGGTCGGGGCCGGATGCAAGCTCTAGCACCTGCAGAACCCAGACCGCCAATGAGACGGATGACCAGGCAGGCAGCTGGTTGGCGGGCTCTTGGGTGTTCTTGAAGAGCCACCTCCATGTAGCTCAGGTGGTCGCCGCTTCTAAAGGTTTCCAAAGGCCCGCAAGGAAAACCAGAGCTCTGGTGTGGGCAACCCTGCCAGGGCAACAGAGCACCGGGGGGCCAGTTCGAATGAAAAGGAATTTATTACAGGGCCTCAGGTGGCCTTCCAGGGAGGCCAGGGGGTGACGCTTGATACCGTGCAGCGACGGCAGTGACTCAGTTGCCTGGGGCTGCCTGGGCACCTCCTGCATCCTGACATTCAGGGCGGACACAGAACCTTGACCATGACCGACACTGTGCCCTCCTCTGTCCTTCAGGACCTGTGGTCGCCTGCTCACAGGCCCTGGGCCACCTGCGCCACCACGGCCGCCCACAGTTGCTGCCTGGTGAGCATCTCATTTGCAGGCAAAGGTCTTACATCGCGTCCTGGTGCCCCCTTCACATCACCTAGCCCAGGGCCTGGTGCTCGGAAGGTGTGTGGCAGGTCCGGGGCCAAGCAGAGGCCTGGATGAGGACAGAGCATCCTCTCCTCTTCTCCTACACATCCCAAGTCACCCTTCACACTGGGCTGCTCACTGTTCAGGCACACAGCCTTCTCTCTGCACACATACCGCCTCCAAGTGCCTGCAGAGATACTTTTTTTCAACAGAGATACAAGTTTCAACAGAGCTGACCCACTTTAGGAGCTGTTTAGAAAAGAACTTAGTTTTTATTAATCACCTCTTTTGTAGCAGTTGGAGGCAGATGACCAACATTGTCTGGTGTTCAGTCAGGAGAGAAAGCCTGCTAGAATCCAGAATTTTCCCATGACTCCAATGGGGCTGGCAGATTCCATTTTAAGTGGGAAAAGAAACCATCATTAAGTTTGAGGCCAAAGTGTGACATGGTTTGAATTACTCAAAACCAATGTTATTGGGATAGCTTCACATAAAATAAAATTCATGGATCTTGAGATCACAGTTTAGTTTCGACAAACGTATGCACCACACAGCTGCAGCGACCACGGATCTGCTTTCAGCGGCATAGATCAGCTCTTCCTACTCTAGAACTTCATGCGTGGAGTTGTCCAGTGCACACCTCCACGGCTTATGTTTTTGCTCGTCGCCTGTGTCCTCTGGCATATCAGCCATTCGTGGCTGAGACTTCCACTGGGTGAATATGCCACTGTTTATCTAACGCCTGTTGTTGGACCTTTTTATTCAGTTTTTTTACTATTTTGAATAAAACTTAAAATATTTGCATACAAGTCTTTGTATGGTTATGTATTTGTAGGTTTCTTAGCAAACATCTAGGAAGGGAATTGCTGGCGCCAAGGGTAGGTTGTTTAATTTAAGAAACTGCCAACCAGTTTCCCCAAATGGCTGTACCGCCTCATGCCTCCAGCAGCAGCGAGAGTTTCAGGGACCCCATGCTTGCCAGGGTCTGGGTGCCCCGGGGGCTGTTGGGCAGAGCATCAGGTCTGAGATGCCCTTAGAGTTTGCACTTACCGCGCTCCATTAGTGCCTGGGAGTCCTCCTGCACTGGTGTTTCTCAAAGCGTGAGCCACGCATAATTGCTGTTTGCCGAAATGGTCTTACTGATGCAAAGAAAGGGCCCTAAGTATGGTGGGACCACACTGTGGGAAAGCAACACCCATTTGGTTCTTTGTGAACACCCCTGACTCAGCTGAGGAGAACTCTGCTCACCTACACCACCTTAACGCTTGCTAATCTCCTTTTTAAAAGTTTAACTTGCATTGAGGTATAGAATCACATGCAGTTGTAAGAAATAACAGAGAAATCCCATGTACTCTTCACCCAGTTTTCTCCAGTGGTAGCGTCTTGCAGTGCATGCTCAGAAGCTAACCTCCTTTCATAACAGAGTACACCAGGCTTAAGCTCAAGTCTCCACTGTGTAGCTAGGATTTCATAAGTGTTTTACTTTATTACATTTATTTTCAAGGGTTACATCCTGTTTAACAAATGATAACTTGTTTTCCATTTACAATAATGATAAAAGTTTTATTACTAAATAAATTGATTTAGGCTTACAACTGAGTGATTTTAAAGAATATGTTACATAAAAGATAGTGCTAGGGGTCTGCAGATACGGAAGCTAATGAAAGTGAATGCTACATAATTGAATTTAGGGAAACACTGAAATTATCCCATCAGATGGAAAGTTTCCCAGACCTTACTCCTGCATTGAGCACCTGCTATGAATCTAACGCCTCCTGAGAAAACCCACCCATTTGCCCATACGGTGACACTTACCCAGAGCCTTCCGGTAACCTTGACCTTCTGGGTCACACTGACACAGGATGGACTGTGTTCTAGACATGGAGAATTCCTAGACCCATCCACACCCTGACAGCAAGACAGACAAGGGGCAGGTTAGCAGCACTTTGTGCAAAGGTGATGAGACCTCACAGAAGAGAGAGCACCTGGAGCCAGGCATGGGGAGGGCGGGTCACACAGGCGGGCAGGGGGCCAGCGGGCAGGGGGCTTTGGTGCTGAGGCCGACGTCGTGAGGAGCCAAACAGGCCAAGGAATGGCCGTCATGACCCAGCGGGGGACACGCCAAGTGTCTGGGTGAGGCAGAGGGTGGGTGCAGAGATGGGTGCCGAGATGAGGAGGATGGCTGGGGGCACTGGGAGCTCCCAGAGGCTGCAGACCAGCTGTGCTGCCAGACGAAGCTCAGAGAGGACGCAGGACCTGTCCTGGGCTTGGAAAGCACACGGCACTGAAAACCTGTTTGCAGAACACTTCAGGTGCAAGGGCCACCTCCTGGGCAAACCTCCCTGTGGTGAGTTGGACTGCATCCCCCCAGCCCTGGCCCCCCCCCCCAAAAAAGATATGTTCAATCCTGAGCCCTGGTGCCTGGGAATGTGGCCTAATTTGGAAACAGGCTCTTTGCAGATGTGATCAAATTAAGATTAGTCCACACTGAATTAGACTGGCGGGCATCTTTGAGGGTCCCGGTGACCCCTCCCCATTCCTGATTCTTTCCCCCGAATGTGGGTTGGACCTCATGACTCGTTCCTTATAATAGAATATGGCAGAAGTGGTGGGATGAAGCATCTGAGCTGGTGACAAGAGCCTGTGGCTTTTGTCCTGGGCACTTTAATGCTCTCTCAGGGGATGCTGCATGTGGCCTGCCCACAGCCACATGAGCCAGTTTGCAGACAGATCCCAGGGCAGCCTTGAGGTGACACAGGCCCATCCACACCTGAGCGCAGCCTGTGAGAAGCCCTGGCCAGAACCACCTGACTAGGTGGTGCCTCGTTTCCAGTCCACAGGAACTGCAACATAATATGGATCTGATGTTTTCAATTTGGGGATAATTAGTCACTCAGCAATAGATAACCAAACGCTGTGGGGCTGGAGAGGGCTCTGAATACCAAAACGTTTATTAAGGAGGAAAATTATCTTGAATGAGCCAGATCAGACAGGGTGACATGCTCATTCACTCATTCACGCCGCTCTGTGTGAGGAATTGTGCCAGACACTCAGGACACAAAAACAAGTGACCGCCCTTGTCCCTAACGAAGATGTGGTCTGAAGAAGATGACATGGACATGTTTAGATAATTGTATCTGTTGAGATAAATGCTGACCCATGTTCACTCATTCAACACAATGTTTTCTGAGTGCCTGCCACCATGCCAAGCTGTGCTCAAGCTGGGCAGCCTGATGTGGGGCTGTCCCCTGGGACCTGCGTCCGACTGGAAGGCGTTGCACATGTGGGGTGGCATAGAGGACATCTGCTGGCCTGATCTCAGGAGGGCTGGAGAAAGCAGCATGCAGGGCATCAGGAAAGGTAGGCAAGTCCTGGGCAGACAAGAGGCAGGGAGAAATTCCAAGGGACAGAAAGAGGCCTACGTGGGGACAGGTGACAGTGCCACGGGTCTGCTGCTCATCAGGGAGCTTGGCCTGGCCTGAACTTTGCCGATATCTCAGAGGAAGTGTTCCTAGATGCCCACCACAGCATTACCAGCTCAGGGAACACTTAGACGCCGCCTGAATATCCATCGGAGCCTGGTGATATGCATCTGTAGGTGGGACACCACTGCCCCCGGCTAGGCGCTCCTCTGCGGGCCACCCTGGGCGCTGCGGGTGCTGAGCTCACCCCTTGACCTCCACCCACTGGATGCCAGTAACACACCCCACACCGTGACACCCAAAAATGTCCCCAGACTCCACTAAATGTTCCCTGTTCTTGGGGGGAGGGAACAAAATCACCCCCCGCTGAGAACCACTGAGCCTCAGTACCAAGTATTATTAAAGGTCCGAAGGAAGACATTATCCTAATTCCTAATTGTGTGTAAAGCGAAAAAGTAGGTGTGTGTGTGCCTGTATCTATGGCTACGGGCTACGCTCTGAAGAGAGGCACTGAAGTCTTCAAGGTTAAAGGTTATCATGGGGAAGAGAGGGCCAGGTGGGAAGATGTTCAAAGGAGACTTTTGTTCTTTTATCCAGTGTCCTCCGGCGATGTTTAAAATTTCCTAATGAGGGTGTTTACATGTATTGATTGTGTAGTTACGGAAGCACAAATGTGTAGTGCTCTCACGGCCACTGCTGTTTATCACCACTTCATGTCACAAGTGGCTGTACAGGTAATGGTAACAAAGACAGGAAATGTGACAAAGTGTATGTGGTTACCCTGAGAGGGAAGGGAGGAAAGCCAAGCCAGACTGAGGGGCGGCCTGCATGCCAGGAGAGCCGCCAAGAGGTTAGGAAGTGAAGATACCAGCAAATACATAAATTAGGAAAACAGGACAGGAAATGGCTTTGGGAAAAAGATTCTGGTGTTTTCCAAATGCGTTTGTTTGAGCTCTCAAGTTAAATGGTCCTTCAGTGCAAAACACAACAATGGAAACAAACGACAGGGCATTATTTTAATTCATCCATCATAAATTCCAAGTGGAAAGGATGGAGATTCGGACCAGGACAGAGCTCCAGGCAGGCTCTGCATCTAACTGGCTCTGCCTTGGCAAGGCCTCCCTCTCCCTCTGGGCTTCTGGTTCCAAGTGAAGAAGGAGGCTGTCCCTCAGGGTCTCCTCGGGGACCTTCCTGGAGCCTCGATACTGCCTGAGTCGGCATCCAGAGCGACCAATGCCCCAGCCTAGCCTGGTGTCGGTGTAATTTAGAAAAGGCCTGTCCGCGGCTTCAGGGGAAGGTGTTCCACCCTGCAAGACTGGGTGATGAGGCTGAGGTCCCGGAGTGAAGAGGAGCAGTGGCACATCCACACTCACCCACAGCAGCGGGGAGCCGGCAGCACTCAGGAGCCACAGGCCTCCCGGCTGCCCCTCTTCCCCTGTGTTGGTCTCCGTTAGGGCCGGCAGCCCAGAGTCTGCAGCCGACACTGATTCCATGGTGCCAGGCTAGGCGTGAAGGCTCTCTACCTTGGAACTCAACTTCTCAGTAGACCACTGGCTTCTCCAGGGCAGACCTGGGTCTCACTTGTCACCATGTGTCCTCAGATAATGCTTCACGACAGGTGCTCAAAATTCTCATGTGGAGCTCTAATCCAGTGGGATGGGATCAGGAGTGGGGTCTTCGGGGGACGATCAGGGCTAGATGAAGGCCTGAGGGCCCGTGTTGGGATTCACGTTCTTATAAGAAGAGGGACGCCAGTGTTCCCCTCATCCCCCATGTGAGGACACAGCCGAGGGGCCACTGCAGACCGGGAGACAAGCCCTCTGGAAGGAGCCTGCCAGTGCCGTGGTCTCAAACCTCAGACCTCCAGAGCAGTGGGAGATCAGTGTGTCTAAGTCTCTCGCTCTGTGGCATTTTGTCACAGCAGCTGAGCTGACCGGGACAGGAGCTGAGCAGTGGAAAGCTGGGCACCGGGCCCAGAACCACGTGGGCCTGGGCACAGACAGAACCACAGACCATCTGCAACAAGGACAAATGGAAAGGCTCCCAAGTCCACTGATACCTGCTCCCCACAAAGCCCTAACGTCATCCCATTCCCAACTCCTAAACATTTCACCAGACCCCTGTGGAGCTGCACGTGAGGGCTAGCAAACCCTCCAGAAGCAAATGATTTCTTTGTTCTTAAGGAGGTAAAACAAAGGAGCATATTTCCAGTTAATTTTACAAGGTTAGAACTACCCTGAAACCAAAACAGGGGAACGATAGAGCCAGAAAAGAAAAACTTAGTTCAATCTCACTTACAAATGAAGATGCAGAATACATTCATAAAATATCCATCAGTTCCATTAAGTATTAATATGTTCAAAATACACACTGACCAACAGACTTCACTGCAGAAATGAAATCATATCTACAAACATCTACCAGAATCCCACAGATGTGAATGGTGTTAACAGACTGAAGCACAGAGCTGTCATCAGCCTGGCAGATGCCAAAAGGGACTCAATGAGATTAGGTGAGATTAGATATCTATTCCTGATGCTGTTTTAGTGACACGGCAACAGAAGTAAACTTCTGAATGTGTCAGAAACAAACGTCTCAGAACATCACCTAGAATCATGCCTGTCTATTCAAGTCAGGGTGATTAATGCCAGGAAAGCACACAGTCCCTAAGTCAACATTATTATGTCACCTTTTCCTAATTTACTTCATTAGAAAACCAACTTTAAAACTGATGTCATTGTTAGGAAGGTGGGCCCGTGTAAGGTCAGAGTGTGTGTGTGTGTGTGTGTGTGTGTGTGCATGTGTGTGTGTGTGTGTGTGTGCACACGTGCCTGTGTGTGTGCACCGGGAGCCTGGCTGTCCTGGGGCATCTGGACCGCCCTGGCCTTGATGGCCTGGCTACCTAGACAGGAGCCCAGTCTGCTCCCAGAGGTCACCTAGCAGGCGTCTCTCTTGCCCCAGGTCTGAGGGAGGACAGAGGTGGCATTCAACTCCGCGTCAGTCCTGTGCAGGCTCTGAGAGCCCGGCCTCGGCGGGACGGGAAGAGCACTGGCCCCAGCTCCCCTCAGGGGCCCGGATCTCGTGTGCGGCCTGGCCTGCAAAGCCTGTGCAGCCTGGGCCCCCAGCGGGCGGGTCTGGGCTGCTGGGAAGCTCGTGCTGCCCTGGGGCGGGAAGCGAGAGGGAGGCCCGTGCCAGCCTGCAGTTCATCCACATGGCTTGATTCTCTTCACACCTGCCGTTCACACTCACACCTACACACACCCACAGGCACACACACCAGCCTCCCACACACCGGCTGCTGCACAGCCCGGAATCCACTTCCTCAGATCTCCAGAGGAAGGTCTCCTTATTACTACTTACATTTCAGTTTAAATCAGTAATGTTTCCTCCCCGCCTTTTCTAGCAGTCTCCCTTCCACCACTGCCACCAGCCTGGCCCGCCCTCTCATGTCTTCTGTGGACGGGACCCCCGTGGACGTGGTGGCATCTGATGCAGCCCCCCCACCCCATTCCCGACTGCTCCCTCTCAGCCCGCAGCACAGCTCGGCCATCCAAGGAGATGCAGCTTTATCTGCAGCCCTAGGGACGGGGTTGGCACACCCAGGTGGCCCGTGAGGTGTGGTTGAATGAATGAGTAGGATAGACACATTAATAAATGCACCAATCGTGTTCAGCGTCATGCTGGGAAATTTAAGGGGCATGTGGAACAAACTAGAAGGTTCTTTAGAAGGTGTTATTAGAAATCCATACAGCTATGAATGCAAAACCCAACCTTCAACTGAAGTCCAAATCCTAATGTTAAAGCTGCCTTTCTCCACACCACCTCTCTTCTACTAGAAACCCCCGCGAGGCCCCTGTGTAAAGGGAAAAGGGCACAGGCATGTGGTGTGCACACTGATGTCCAACACCATTTCTTTCATACAGGCAGGGAACTTTGAATCAAATTCTGGTGATTAAGTCATAGTAAGGTGTGATTCTTGGCACAAAGAGTTAAAAATGTGATCAAAAAGTAATCATTATATAAACGGTTAGGTGAGAAAAGTTTCTTATGTCACGTGGCCGTCGCCCTGTAGAGAGTTGTAGAATCTTCAGAGGACTAAATCAAAGCAGCATGTGAAAGCCCCATTCTACTAATTACAGCAGCAATGACAAAAGCAACCACATGCCAAGCACATCCTGAGCTCCACGCGGTTCTAAGACACTTGTAGGTATCAATTCATTCAATCTTGATAATAATCCCACAGGTCAATTCTGTTAATAATTGCACTGCACCAACGAGGAAATGTCACAGGACTCTTCCCAGGTCCCTCAATGAGAATGACATGGACCTAAAACTCAACCAGACAGCCTGGCCTCAGAGCCGTCTCAGCTGTGAGGCAGTGAAATGCACCAGTGCCTCCAGACTGGAGCGGAGAAAGAAAGCTATGGGGAGTGTTTTGAGAACAGAAAAGTTGCTTGGAAACAGCTAGGCAGCTATTTCTTTATTGCCAAAACACCTGGATGAAAAGGCGAAATGGAAAAGTCAACTGGCTGTGACCCTGACGTTTATCCTCACACCTGTACTTCATGCAGAGGTGCATAACTCTAAGGGGCCATGGTGAGTGCTCCCGAAAAGGAGGATTCAGGAGCCCTCTTTGCTCCCCTGGACCCAGAAGAGCCCCCGAGTTAAAGCAAACCAAGCCCACAGTGGGAGAACAGCAGCAAGAGCGGCTTGGGACGCTGGGAGATGGCATTAGTAATGTTTAAGGTAGTTCTTAGGTTCCTAAGTTGAAAATGAATTAAACTTCCTCAGTTTTACAGACATTTTACAAAGATTTTTGGGAAGTCAGATATGGGGGTTGAAATGTGACTGGAAAGAAATAAAACTTGTATGCACAGGAGTTTAATGAGAAATCAGTTATTCTGATCAGGGGACTGTGAGGCCTGACATGTCCCAGCATCACTGATTGTTACGTGATATTTTTACAGACTTTAGTCTAAGAGCTGGAAGGAGTTTGAGCATCGGACTACTCATCTAGGAAGACCAAACTGATTTCTTCCGACTTTCCACTGAGGTGCCACTGAAAATATGATTTATCAGGCTGTCAGTTTTGTTATTTCTGGAAGGCATTTCAAAACATCCTACAAGGACCTGAATTAATTTTGTAACAATGAGATCATATCAGAATATATATCTGATATTTTAGATAACACTGCCCAGTGCTTTTGATGATACAGTCCGTCTTGGCTAGCTATTGACATGCATTAGTGAGATCACGATGTCAGGACGTTTCACAGAAACACACGTTCTCACCCTGCTCTTCTGGCTTGAAATAATTTTCATCTCAGTGGGATATTGCCTATGACTTTGATTCCAAAACAAGTAGTAAAATTGAAACCTGTTTCTCTTTTTTTTCCTTCCCAGTCTTCATTTCTTTTTTCTTTGCTGGAAAACTGCTTAAATCTTTTCCTGAAACACTTTTCCCAAGAGGTCTCATTTACTCCTAAGAAAATTTAACTTCATTTCAGAGCTGAGGGAAATGTCAACACAAGCAAGATTTTAATGATCACCTGGTTGCACTTAACAATCACATACAAAGAAGTCTCCTGTTTGGGAAACTCACTGGAACGGAAAGTATGTAGTTTTTAAATTATGCATGTGCTTCTGATGCTGGGGCCCTGAGGGTGAAAAGCCTCTGCTGAAATGCTCTTCTCACCACTGGGGGTGGGACGTTTGCGTTTCTCGCCATCACGAGCTGTGGCGCAGGCCACCCCGGGCGGCTGTGCGCGGCGCTCCTGCGGGTGGCGAGGGACCTCACGGACGCTGTGTCACCTCCAGAGTACGACGGGCCTTTGGCTGCATCCGACTGGACACAGCGTCCGGCAGCCACACCGCCTGCCTTCACGCACATGCAGGCACCCATCCTCCCAGCAGGGCCGCAAACAGCAGTGTCAATAAGGAGGCCACTCGGTACCATCTCAGACCGTGCCTGCAAGACAGCTCTGTCGCAGACGGGATCCTCTCTCGGCTCCAGGGGTCATCTCCGCGGTCATCGCCCTGTGCTCAGCCTCTGTAAACCCGAGACCCTCACCTGTGACGGCGGCGTAACAGCTAATTCACTGAGCTGCGGTCATTCGTGACATTGCGCGTGCTTTGTCAATTATAAAGCTCTCTGTAATAACTACAATAGTAATACAGTTATTATAGCTATTAGCAACAGTAAAGAATAATTATTATTGTTCCGTGCACACATTCATTAACATTCACACTCTGCTCAGGCTGCTGCATCCAAACACCACACTCTCAGTGGTTTTTAAACACCAGGCATTTCTCCCTCACAGTTGTGGAGGCTGGAGGTCTGAGAGCCGGGTGCAGGTTCTGTTGAGGTCTCCCCTCTGGCAGACTCACCTGCTCCTGTTAATCCTCCAATGGCAGAGAGAGAAAGCTAGCTGCCAGGCCTCTTCCCACCAGGGCACTGATCCATTCCTGGGGGCTCCACCCCCTTGACCTCTCAAAGACCAAAGACTGCCCCCGTGACCGTGGTGAAGAAGCCAGTGGCGAGACCGAGACCCATGCCCACTCGCCTAGCTCCCAGGGCCTGCCAGTGTCTTCACTGCCTCCTTCCTCCTCCGGCTCCTCGTCCCTAAATCTTCCGGGGAAATAAAAGTTCATCCTCATGTCCACCGTGCTTGCTACGACTACAGTCTTTTCCAGAATTGCACTGCCACTACAAGTCTAAATAAACTTAGAGAGTTCTTTGAAGTACTCATGCAATACAGTTCCACTAAATTGGAAGAAATTAATTAGTGAAAACTCCACATTATAAAATGCTTTTAGATGTATGTTATTTCATTCTTTTTGAATAAATATGTCAAGAAATTAGCAACTAAGGAGAAGACTAGTTCTCTTCCGATCCTCTGTGACCACAATGACCTTGAAAGCAATTTGTTCTCCCGCAGAAGCCAACATGTACCTTCTGCAATCATCCCTGATTCACAATTCATTTGCCGAGCAGTTCTTAACAAAGGAAAAGGAACGTTCCTTCTGACCTGTGTCTCAACGTTCACAACTTTCAGTTTACCAGGCTTGGAATTAATGAGCTTTTACCGGTTCTCCCTCATTTGCTGTTTTTCTCTTACTTTCAGCTTCTTCTTTCCTCCACTTAAAAAAAGAATAATAATAACACACATTTGGTGATATGTCTAACTGTCATTTCATCTCAAAGCCCTGGAGATCCCCAGTCATTCTGGGAAAAGAAGGAACCTCGTACCAACCTGAGCTGTTTTAGTGACAGCGTGCCTGAACGTGTTAAGTTCAACACCATCAAATCCAACATGATGCCTTGAGTTCATGTTCAAACACCTCGTCTTCAGAGCTTCGCCCGACGCCTGAGGGGAAGGCCACATATTCCTACGGGCACAGACAGTCCCCGGGGAGGTGCCTGTTCTGGGAAGGAGCTCAGATCCTGGTACAGTGGCAGACCCCAACCATCCCTCACGGAGCGGCCTTGCACATAACCTGCTCCACAGCACTGTCCTAACTGATCTCTTTTGTACATTAATTTTAGTGGGGTAAATACAAATTACATTCATTATAATGGCATGTGTCTTTTAAATGAATATGGAGTCCTACTGGGTCAGTACCAGTCTGGGTCAGCAGGAAATAAAGAAGCAGGTGTGTCATGATCTCTGGTCCAGTGGGCACATCAAGACAGAGCCAGCGCCTACCCTGTGCCAAGAAGACTGTGGGCGACCTCCAGATACTGTGTCAGCAACAGAGCCTCACTGGCCTTGTGAGGTGGGTGCCATTTTTATGCCCACTTTACAGATTAGGGAATGAGTCACACGTGCATTACACGTAACCCTACCACAACGTCAGAGCAAATACTCAGTGGACCATCAGTGGGTGAGCGACTGTGGGAGCACTTTCTGCAGAGGAGGGACTGTACTTGGGGTGGACCGGCCCAGGTCCTCCTCGGTTGCTATGTGTGCCTCTCTGAGCTCCATCCAGCTCTCTGGGCGTCAGCTCCCCGCTGTACATGAAGTGGGAATTTGGTCCTTCAGAGATGTTCCATGAAACACAGACGAAATCTGTAAGAGTTCCCTGGAATGGATCACTGTCGTCGGGCCCTGGGACACTGCTTGATACCTGTGGGTGCTCAGGGACCCATGAGCTAATGATGCTCTGACCCCCGGGGAGGTGTGCGGCCCCAGCTTCCGAGTCACACTGACCTTTCAAAGCTCTGCTGAGCGTGGCGGGGAAACTGCCCCTCAGCCTGTCCACACTGAAACCTCCCTGCTTTGGTGCAGCCTCCTCTTCTCATTCTGTGACTGCTTAACTTCCCCGGAGACGCCTCCTTTCCTGGGCATGGAGATGAGACGTGACTCCCATGTGACATGCCGCAGCTCCAACCCCACAGACGCTACACATATGCGGGTCATGGGGAAGTGGTAGCTGTCATTCGTTCTGTCAAATGAGCCTCTAATATGTGATGCATCGATGACATTCCCAAAGCCTCGGTCGCCGAGGCTTTAGATGAGAGGAAACATGTGCCCAGCACCACGGTCCCTTAAAGATAAGTGGCCTCAGTCTGCAGTGGTCTCCCCAAGCTGGAGGGTGTTGGCAGGGCTGCATCCCTTCTAAGTGTGGTGGTTAATTTTATGTGTCAACTTGACCAGGTGGAGGGAAGCCCACAGAGTTGGTGGAACATTCATTCTGGCTCTGTGAGGGTGTCTGTGGAGGAGATCAGTAGACTGAATAGAGGAGATGCCCTCCCCAGTGGGGCGGCCATCGGATCCTGGAAGCCCTAAATAAAACAAAAAGGAGTGGGGAGGATTCGCGCTCCCTGCCGGAGCTGGGACATCCATCTTCTCCTGCCCTCAGCCATCACAGCTCTTGGTTCTCAGGCCTCTGGACTCAGCCTGGGACTCATGTCATCAGCCTCCTGGTTCGTGGAGACTTTGGACTCAGACAGAATCCCCCCACCGGTTCCCCTGGGTCTCCATCTCACAGACGGCAGATCATGGGACTTCTCAGTCTCCACAACCCCATGAGCCAATTGCTGTAATAAAGCTCTTCGTCTGTGTCTACAGATATATCTCCTACTGGTTCTGTTCCCCTGGGGATGCCGGCTAATATGCAAGGCAGCTTCTGCAGATTGCCCCGTTTCTGATCAGTGCTGGCCCATTGAGTCTGCCTGTGGCCCTCCTGCCTCTGCTGAGGACCCACCTGGGCCCATGTGCATCACCCAGAATCACCCCCCATCTCAAAATCCTTCTTAATCACACCTGCAAGTTCCCTTGCTCTGCCAGGTGGCAAATCGCGTGCACATTTCGTTAGAGACATTGTTCTGTCTACCACTGTGAGCGACTACTCTTCGGCTCCCTTAAAGGGGAGTGGCTGTCCCATTACTCTGTCGGGATGCTGACTTAGCATCATCACCAGATGTTGTGGGGGTGCATCAGTGAAGACCCACACCGGGAAGACTCCCAGACCTTCCTTGCTGCGCTCAGAGAATGCCAGGGCTCGCAGATGGAATCATTGTCCCAGTCGTGCCCACCGGTGGACAGCCACCCTCCAGGCTCCTGTCCTTGCCCTGACACCAGTCACTAAGTCTTCGGCTGGCGCAGAGAGGGACTCCACACACATAAGGGGACCAGCTTCTTCTTGCCATCAGCACCTTACACTTGGTGAGCACATTATAAGCACCTCTTGACTCTTTTCTTCATCATTCCTGATGATAAAGGGCATTGCTAAAGGGTACAAATGTTCTGGTTTAATTTTTCATGAGGGCAAACATTAAAGATTCAAGCTAATACAACCCGAAGTGAGCACAGGATGCCAGCAGGCCCCGATATCTGCCTCTCAAAGCTAACTCCTCCGCTTCCTCTGCACCAGCCTGGGCGGAGCCAGGACGGATTCTGGCCAGCAAGCCCAGGGACCTGGGGGCAGCTCCGTCCCCCACACAGGGACCGCCAGCCCAGACCCCTGTGCATCAGGTCACTCTTAATAGTTTTTTTTAACATCATTTTTTTACTAAGGTATTATTGATATACACTCTTATGAAGGTCACATGAAAAAACAATGTGGTTACTACATTTACCCATATTATCAAGTCCCCACCGGTACCCCAATGCAGTCACTGTCCATCAGTGTAGTAAGATGCCACAGAATCACTGTTTGCCTTCTCTGTGCTACACTGTTTTCCCTGTGACACCCCACACCATGTGTACTAAACATAATACCCCACAATCTGCTTCTCCCACCCTCCCCACCGGCCCTCCCACACCCCACCCCTTTGGTAACCACTAGTTCCTTCTTGGAGTCTCTGAGTCTGCTGCTATTTTGTTCCTTCAGTTTTGCTGCATTGTTATACTCCACAAATGAGGGAAATCATTTGGCAGTTGTCTTTCTCTGCCTGGCTTATTTAACTGAGCATAATATCCTCCAGCTCCATCAATGTTGTTGCAATGGCAGGATTTGTTTCCTTCTTATGGCTGAATAGTATTCCATTATGTATATGTACCACATCTTCTTTATCCATTCATCTACTGATGGACACTTAGGTTGCTTCCATATCTTGGCTATTGTAAAAACTGGTGTAATAAACATAGGGGTGCATATGTCTTTTTGAATCCAAGAAGTTGTATTCTTTGGGTAAATTCCAAGGAGTGGGATTCCAGGGTCAAATGGTATTAATATTTATAGTTTTTTGAGGAACCTCCATATTGCTTTCCACAGTGGTTGAACTAGCTTACACTCCCACCAGCAGTGTAGGAGGGTTTTCCCCTTTCCCGCATCCTCACCAGCATTTGTTGTTCTTAGTCTTTTCTATGCTGGCCATCCTTACTGGTGTGAGGTGATATCTTATTGTGGTTTTAATTTGCATTTCCCTGATGATTAGTGATGTGGAGCATCTTTTCATATGTCTGTTGGCCATCTGAATTTCTTCTTTGGAGAACTGTCTTTTCATATCCTCTGCCCATTTTTTAATTGGGTTATTTGATTTTTGGGTGTTGAGCCATGTAAGTTCTTTATATATTTTGGATGTTAACCCCTTTTTGGATGTGTTATTTACAAATATATTCTCCCATACTGTAGGATGCCTTTTTGTTCTGTTGATGGTGTCCCTTGCCATACAGAAACTTTTTACTTTGATGTAGTCCCATGAGTTCATTTTTGCTTTTGTTTCCCTTGCTCAAGGAGCTATGTTTAGGAAGAAGTTGCTCATGCTTATATTCAGGAGATTTTTGCCTATGTTGTCTTCTAAGAGTTTTATGGTTTCATGACTTACATTCAGGTCCGTGATCCATTTCGAGTTTACTTTTGTGTATGGGGTTAAACAATAATCCAGTTTAATTCTCTTGCATGTAACTGTCCAGTTTTGCCAACACCAGCTGTTGAAGAGACTGACATTCCCCCATTGTATGTCCTTGGCTCCTTTATCATATATTAATTGACCATATATGGTTGGGTTTATATCAGAGCTCTCTAGTCTGTTCCATTGGTCAATGGGTCTGTTCTTGTGCCAGTACCAAATTGTCTTGAGTACTGTGGCTTTGTAGTAAAGCTTGATGTTGGGGACCATAATCCCTCCAGCTTTATTCTTCCTTCTCAGGATTGCTCTCACTATTCGGGGTCTTTTGTGGTTCCATATGAATTTTAGAATGATTTTCTCTAGTTTGTTGAAGAATGCTGTTGGTATTCTGATAGGAATTGCATGGATCTGTAGATTGCTTTAGGCAGGACGGCCATTTTGACAATATTAATTCTTCCTATCCATGAGCACAGGATGTGCTTCCATTTATTCGTATCTTCTTTAATTTCTCTCATTAGTGTCTTATAGTTTTCAGAGTATAGGTCTTTCACTTCCTTGGTTAGGTTTATTCCTAGGTATTTTATTCTTTTTGATGCAACTGTGAATGGAATTGTTTTCCTGATTTCTCTCTCTGCTAGTTCATTGTTAGTGTATAGGAATGCCACAGATTTCTGTGTATTAATTTTGTATTCCGTAACTTGCTGAATTCAGATATTAGATCTAATAGTTTTGGAGTAGATTCTTTAGGGTTTTTTATGTACAATATCATGTCATCTGCAAACAGGGACAGCTTAACTTCTTCCCTGCCAATCTGGATGCCTTTTATTTCTTTGCATGGTCTGATTGCCATGGCTAGGACCTCCAGTACTATGTTGAATAGAAGTGGAGAGAGTGGGCATCCTTGCCTTGTTCCCGAGCTTTCAGCTTCTCCCTGTTAAGTATAATGTTGGCTGTGGGTTTGTCATATATGGCCTTTATTATGCTGAAGTACTTGCCCTCTATACCCATTTTGTTGAGAGTTTTTATCATGAATGGATGTTGAATTTTGTCAAATGCTTTTTCAGCATCTATGGAGATGATCATGTGGTTTTTGTCCTTCTTTTTGTTGATGTGGTGGATGATGTTGATGGATTTTCGAATGTTGTACCATCCTTGCATCTCTGGAATAAATCCTACTTGATCATGATGGATGATCCTTTTGATGTATTTTTGAAATCAGTTTGCTAATATTTTGTTGAGTATTTTTGCATCTATGTTCATCAGGGATATTGGTCTGTAATTTTCTTTTTTATGGTATCTTTGCCTAGTTTTGGTATTAGGAGTGATGTTGGCCTTGTAGAATGATTTGGGAGTATTCCCTCCTCTTCTACTTTTTGGAAAACTTTAAGGAGGATGGGTATTAGGTCTTCACTAAATGTTTGATAAAATTCAGCAGTTAAGCCATCTGGTCCAGATGTTTTGTTCTTAGGTAGGTTTTTTATTACAAGTTCAATTTCGTTACTGGTAATTGGTCTGTTGAGATTTTCTGTTTCTTTCTGGGTCAGCCTTGGAAGGTTGTATTTTTCTAGAAAGTTGTCCATTTCTTCCAGGTTATTCAGTTTGTTAGTATATAGTTTTTTATAGTATTCTCTAATAGTTCTTTGTATTTCTGTGCTATCTGTAGTGATTTTTCCTTTCTCATTTCTGATTCTGTTTATGTGAGTAGACTCTCTTTTTTCTTGATAAGTCTGGTTAGGGGTTTATCCATTTGGTTTATTTTCTCGAAGAACAAGTTCTTGCTTTTTTTGATCCTTTCTATTGTTTTATTCTTCTCAATTTTATTTATTTCTGCTCTAATCTTTATTATGTCCTTCCTTCTACTGACTTTGGGTCTCATTTGTTCTTCTTTTTCTAGTTTCATTAATTGTGAGTTTAGACTGCCCATATGGGGTTGTTCTTCTTTCCTGAGTTAGGCCTTTATTGCAATATACTTTCCTCTTAGCACAGCCTTCACTGCGTCCCACAGATTTTGCGGTGTTGAGTTATTGTTGTCATTTGTCTCCATATATTGCTTGATCTCTGTTTTTATTTGGTCATTGACCATTGATTATTTAGGAATGTGTTATTAAGCCTCCACGTGTTTTATGGAATTTTTCATTTTCTTTGCATAATTCATTTCTAGTTTCATACCTTTGTGGTCTGAGAAACTGGTTGGTACAATTTCAATCTTCTTGAATTTACTGAGGCTCTTTTTGTGGCCTAGTATATGATCTATTTTTGAAAATATTCCATGTGCACTTGAGAAGAATGTGTATTCTGCTGCTTTTGGGTGCAGAGTTCTGTAGATATCTGTTCTAATGTCTTGTTCAGTGCCTCTGTCTCCTTACGTATTTTCTGTGTGGTTGATCTGTCCTTCAGAGTGAGTGGTGTGTTGAAGTTTCCTAGAATGAATGTATTGCATTCTATTTCCCCCTTTAATTCTGTTAGTATTTGTTTCACATATGGAGGTGCTCCTGTGTTGGGTGCATAGATATTTATAATAGTTATATCTTCTTGTTGGATTGACCCTTTTATCATTATGTAATGTCCTTCTTTGTCTCTTTTGACTTTCTTTGTTTTGAAGTCTATTTTGTCTGATATAAGTACTGCAACTCCTGCTTTTTTCTCCCTATTAGTTGCATGAAATGTCTTTTTCCATCCCTTCACTTTTAGTCTGTGTATGTCTTTGGATTTAAAATGAGTCTCTTGTAGGCAGCATATAGATGGGTCTTGTTTTTTTTTATCCATTCAGTGACTCTGTCTTTTGATTGGTGCATTCAGTCCATTTACATTTAGGGTGATTATGGATAGGTATGTACTTCAGATTCATGGATTCAGATTCATGGTTACCAAAGTTCCAAGGTTAACTTCCTTACTATCTAAGAGTCTAACTTAACTCACTTAATATGCTCTTACAAACACAATCTGAAAGTTCTTTTTTTTTCCTCCTCCTTTTTCTTCCTCCTCCATTCTTTATATATTAGGTATCATATTCTGTACTGTTTGTCTATCTCTTGATTGACTTTGGGGATAGTTAATTAATTTTGCATTTTCTTAGTAATTAGCTGTTCTACTTTCTTTACTGTGGTTTTATTACCTCTGGTGACAGCTATTAAACCATAGGAACACTTCCATCTATAGCAGTCCCTCCAAAATATGCTGTAGAGATGGTTTGTGGGAGGTAAATTCTCTCAGCTTTTGCTTATCTGGGAATTGTTTAATCCCTCCTTCAAATTTAAATGATAATCTTGCCGGATAAAGTAATCTTGGTTCAAAGCCCTTCTGCTTAATTGCATTAAATACATTATGCCACTCCCTTCTGGCCTATAAGATTTGTGCTGAGAAATTTGATGAACGCATGATGGCCTTTCCTTTGTATATGATCTTATTTCTCTCTCTGGCTGCTTTTAAATGTCTGTCCTTATCCTTGATCTTTGCCATTTTAATTACTATATGTCTTGAGGTTGTCTTCCTTGGGTTCCTTGTGTTGGGAGATCTGCGCACCTCCATGGCCTGAGAGATTATCTCCTTTCCCAGATTGGGGAATTTTTCAGCAATCACCTCCTCAAAGACACTTTCTATCCCCTTTTCTCTCTCTTCTTCTTCTGGGGCCCCTATAATACGAATATTGTCCTGTTTGGATTAGTCACACAGTTCTCTCAATATTTTCATTCTTAGAGACCCCTTTTTCTCTCTGTGCCTCAGTTTCTTTGTATTCCTCTTCTCTAGTTTCTATTTCATTTATCGTCTCCTCCACCGTATCCAATCTGCTTTTAATACCATCCATTGTGCTCTTCAATGATTGGATTTCCCACCGTAATTCATTCCTGAGTTCTTGAATATCTTTCTGTACCTCATGAGCATGTTAATGATTTCTATTTTGAACTCCCTTTCAGGGAGTCATGAGGTCAATATCATTTAAATCTTTCTCAGGAGTTGTATTCATAATTTTACTCTGGACCAGGTTCCTTTGGCATTTCATATTTTTGTATGGCGCCCTCTAGTGCCCAGAAGCGCTACTCCTTGGAGCTGTTCAGCCCCTGAAGCCATGTTGAGGATTGCAGGGGAGTGGTATTGGTCCCTGGGGGGAGTATAGAGCTGTTTCCTGCTTCCTAGCTGCTATGCCTGACTCCACTGCCTGAACCAGTGGGCCGAGCACACAGGTATAATCCTCTGTGTTTTGCATTTTTTGTTGCTATAGACAGATCTTCCCTCTGGATGGCCTAATGCCAGAATAGAGTTTCCCGGTTTGCAAGCCCGGTGGGGCTGGCCAGGAGAAAGGCGCAGTAAGCTGCCTATCATGGAAGGGGTTCTTGGAGCTGTGTAGGCAGCCAGGGAGCTGGAGCACCTGAAGATCGTGAAAGCTCCCAACCTGCTGGGCAGTGTGCACCTGGTCAATTTTGTCTACCTGTCCTTTCTCCTGAGCAGTAAGCTCTGTGCAATCCTTGCCTCTTTGGCAGCCCTCTTGCTAAGGGCTTCTTTGTTAGGAAGTCTCTCAGACTGCCTGCCTTTCTTTTGTCCCAGAGCAGCTGGATATGGATCCCTGCTTTCCACAAGTGGCTGGAATCTTAGTCTCTCCAGGAATCTGCCTGTCTTAGCTTTCCAACCCCCTAATTACAAGAGTATCATGCAAGAACTATGAAATGTAGATTTGTGCTCCCAGAGCATATCTCCAGAGTTAGGTATTCAACAGTCCCAGGCCTCCACTCCCTCCCCGATCCATTCCTCTTCCTCCTGTTGGTGAGCAGGGGTGGGGGAAGGGCTTGGATCCCACGGGACCACAGCTTTTAGTAGAGTTACCCTTTTCCGTGAGGTCTGCTCTTGTCTCCAAGTGTATGCAGTTTGGTGCAGTCCTCTTTCCTGTTGCTCTTTCAAGAGTAGTTGTATTAGTTGTATTTTCATATTATATGCGGTTTTAGGAGGAAGCCTCTGTCTCACCTCTCACACCACCATCTTTAATCCAAAATCCACTCTAAATAGTTTTAATTTAAATTTTGTATGTTTTTCTTCGTAAAAATTAAGAAAAAAATCCTTTGTATTTTTTTAGGAGTCACATTAGAGAAATGCAGGTGAAAGTACAGGTTCTGCCTGGACAACCCAGGCCCCATCAATACCCATTGTCTCTGCAGGAGAGTGACAGGAGACACAGCATCCGCCTCCCTCAAGAGCCCTGCGGGGTGCTCAGCCCACCCCGAACTCTGTGAACCGTGAGGGTGGGCTGCTCTGCACATGCCCTTCACAGATCTTGCTGGGTAGAATGATTTCTGATTTTATTTCCCAGAGAGCCCCACATGCCCTGAGTTCTGGGGCTGGCAGAATCCTGCCCCCTGGTTGGGACCTTCACCTGGGAGCTGTGGCCTGTGTAAGTCGCAAGGCCAGTCCACTTGCTGGTTCCACATGAAGAGGCTGAACTGACAACAAGCCAGTAGGGTTTTTGCAGGATGGCATTTGAGATGTGTTCATGGAGAACGGGGCTCGGCACACTGCTGTCTCAAAATCCATACTTCTGGCAAGGAAGCCCCATGAAGGCCTGCAGAGTGACAGTCAGGGAAAGCCACAGGGCCCAGAGCAGGCCGAGGCCGTGGCAGTGGAAGGGTAGCTCACCTGCTACCCAGGGGACTCAGACATTGTGCCACGACACTGACTCATTCACTGAACGAATACCACTGGCCATCACTCTGGGTCGTGTTCTGTGCTGGGCTCTAGGGACACAGCCATGAAGATGCAGCCCCTCACTCTCAAGCTCCAGTCCACCAGGCAGTGGCTCAGAACACTGCCCGCTGAGTGGCAGCAGGATTCAGGGCTGCAGAACCATGTCACTCAGTCTGGGGGGCTCAGGGAGAGGCAGCTTCCTGGGGGAGAAGCCTGAGCACAAATGGGAGATGGCCAGACGTGGAGCAGATGGAGCACTGTCCCAGGCAGAGGCCAAGGGGGAGCCAGCCCGGGGGTCCAGCCCTTCCTGCGCAGGGGGGAGGTGGAAGGGCAGCTGATGTCAGGGCTGGCACCAGGTGTTGGTGCTGCGTAGACTTGTTAAAGAATCTGGTTCTGTTCCAAGGTGAATAGGGAGCCCTAGAGGTACATTTTTTCATGTACAATACAAATATCCATTTTAATGGTGTATTCCATTAAATTTTGAGAAACATATACGCCCGTGTAACCACCACCACAATCAACACACAAGGTGTTTCCACAGCCCCAAACATCCCCTTGTGTCCCATCCCAACAATTCCACCCCTTTCCCCGTGTCCCTGGCAACCACTGATGTGCTGTCTCTGCAGGTCCAATTGGCTTTCTCTAGAACTTCAAGCATGGAACTTACACACGTTTGTGACAGGCTGCTCCCCCGCAACAGACTCGTTCACATCCATCATATGTGGTGCTTATTTGTCCTTTTCATTGCCAAGCACACTCCGTGTGTGGATGTGACGCAGCTCTCACCTGTCCCCGTTTGTGGGCATACGGGTCCTTTCTCTTTGGGGCAACAGTGAATAAGACTGCTGGGAACAAGTGTGTGCAAGTCTTTGTGTGGACACGTTTTTATTTCTGTGGGGTGAGCATCAAGGAGCAGAGTGGATGCACATTTAACTTCATAAGAAACTAACATCCTGTCTCGAGGCATTTAGGCAGGGGCATGAAGATATTTCAGAAGTTTTCTGGCTGAAGCGTGGGGAAAGGATTGGTGAGGAGAGAATATGAAGTCAGATGGTGCAGTTAGGAAACTCTAACATGTCATCGTGGAGGAGTAGTGTGGACGTGCCAAAGAGAGGGGAAGCTGGAGTCGGAGGACGTGATCAATGGGAGGTGGAGGTGAGGGGCATGTCTGACTGCTCAGCTTGGGCAGGGAGAGTGCAGGGTGAGTGCCAGGAGGAGGGTGTGTTCAGCTGTAGACAGCAAGCATGACATGGCTGTGGGAAATCCAGCAATGACAGGAGGTACCCTTGAGGAGCCCTGGGGGGAGCCCTGGATGGGAAGGACACATTTCAGAGTCACCAGCATTTAGCTACTGTTGAAGCTGCTGAGGACATGTGCAGCCAGTTTATCCTCTGTATGATAACTGTCTGAATGTTCCATCAGAGTGTGATTTGGCAAATCTGCAGTGAATTTGATTCCTAGAGGTGTGATGGGAACATGGTTAGAATTTGAGAGTGACCCTCAGAAGTAAGTTAATTGGTGCACGATTATCAATTAGAGAAGAGAGGCCACTTGCATGCATTGATGTGTGTTAGAATTAATTTAAACACCATACATAGCCCAAATGTTGCTCCAATTTTCCTCACTACCACATACTGACAGTAGCTGGGGGGTTGACACTAATGATCAGCTATGAAGAAAAACATGCCCGCCTCCCTGGAGCATAGAGCACACATGGGTCTGCATCCCTGGGCTCAGTAAGTTTCTTGGGAGCTAGAGCTTTTATTTTCTCTTGGCATTGTAGCCCAGCTCAGAGAATGGCCATCTCATCTTGTTACTTATTCAAGTACCTGAAGGAGGAAATGTCCCAAGTGCTGAAAATTACCCCCCAAAAACAGCAGAACCACAAAGCCACCCCCGGGGTGGGAGGAGGGGCGTCCTCTGGGTGGACAGGAGAGGTGAGCATGATTTATTTATTCAAGATAACTGAGAAACAAATGGCCGAGATGAAAAAGAGGCAAGACACACACACTTTGAATTGGGAAACTTCCAAGGCCCAGGTTGGAACACTGTGAGTCAGCAACCAGAACTGCATCCATGAGGGGACCCCCAGCTGGTGGGGGTGTGAATGGCAGGTGAGCACTAGACAAGGCATGAGCATGTGGCCAGAGCCACAGGGCAGCACTGGCCATGATGCATACAGCATGCAGAGTGGCAGCAAATGCCCGTGCTCCCAACTGACGGCAGAAAGTATGTACGGTGCTCTACTGCGCGGCCAGAATAGGCAATGGTGAAGAAATGACGTGGGCATTGAGTAGATGGAACATTTGGCATTCGTTTTCCTCCTCCCACGGGTTTTTCTTTACAGGGTACATCTCCCTACCTCTCCTGTAGTCCTGGGCCAAATCATAGGTGTGCACCCCTGGCAGTCACACGGGCTCGTTTTAGGCGGGCCCTGTGCTTGACTTAATGCTTCACTCTCACCATCTTGAAATTCTTAATGAGTTTGAGACAAGGGCCCCCTGTTTTTGCTTTGCAGTGAGTCCCATAAGTAACGTAGCTTGCCCTGCCCCATCTCTTCAGCCAAGCCAGTTGCCTCTGGTGGATGCCAAGGATGCTGCTTATTATGGGCTGAACTGTGTCCCCTCAAAATTCTTAACTCTGGTGCTGCCTTATGTGTGCACTGGAGTTGAATGATTAAGTGACAGGTGGATGGTGGGAGCCTAGTTTCTCAATGTTGGGAGGGAAGCTTACAGAAGAGCAAGGGATGGGCCCAAGTGGTGAGGGATGTGAGTTGGAGACATCAGTGTGAACTCAGGTATAGAAAAGGCAGAGATGGTTCCCTGCAAAAATACTGATGTACACATACATGGAGGTAGTGTACACACATTTCCTCGCTCTGCCAAATGAGAAGGCCCTGAAGCAGTGACACTATAGCAAGGAGTAGAGCAAGGGCTAGACCTGGGTTTCTGATACCTTCTCCAGTAGAAAGGCTGAAGGAGAGTAGTCGGACCTGCCGGACAAAGGATCCCAAATAGTTTAGGTAGGCACTCCACCCTTAGGGAAGTGGAGCATCGCTTCCTGCTCCTGAAGTGTGTGCTGCACACAGTCACTTCCTTGCAAAGGAGGCAGAATGTAAAGAGGAAAAAGGATGTCTTACAACACAGAAACCTAAATGACCTGACCATTTGACCTCAACCAGGGATCAAGGTCAAGATCACCAGCGATAAGTCATGCTGAGGGTACCCACTCTTGATAAGGGATGATGAAAATGGTGCATTGTTTATGTGAGCTTCCTCCCCAAACCCCCTGATCCCATTCTAATGTGAGAAAAATATCAGAAAAATCCCAACTGAGGGACAGTCTACAAAGGACCTGACCAGTACTCCTTAAAACTGTCAAGGTCACCAAAAATGGAAAGTCAGACATTGTCACAGCCAGGAGGAACCTAAGAGATGTGTGGCTTCTACTGTGGATGGGCTCCTGTTTCCCCAGAACCACAGGTTGAAGTCTCAACGCCCAGTATGACTGAAGCTAGAGATGAGGCCTTTATGGAAGTAATCCAGCTTAAATGATCTCATCAGTGTGGGGTCCTGACTGATAGGGTGAGTGTCCTTGTAAGCAGAGACACCGGGGAGCTCACTCCCTCTCCAACATGTGGGGACACAGGGAGAGGGCTGCCAGCCGGGAAGAGGACCCTCAGCAGAAACCAGCCCTGCCGGACCTCGATCTGTGATATCCAGCCTCCAGAACATCAAGAAATGCGTGTCTGTTGTTTAAGCCACCCATCTGTAGCCCGACTGGACAAATAAAACATCTAATGTGTATTCTGGACACTTTCCTGGAACAGAAAACAGAACATTAAATAAGAACTAAGGAAATATGAACAAGTGTGTACTTCAGTCAATACTAATCTTTCAACACTAATTCATGACCAAAGCACCATATTTAATATGGGATATCAATAGTGGGGGAGACTGCTTGGAGTGTGTGAGGGCCCTCCACTCCATCTTCCTAATTTTTCTGCGGATTTAAAGCTGTCTTAAGATTTAAAAGTTCATTAAAATATAGATTCATTGCTGAGCTATAAATAAAGATGTACTAAAAAATCCTAAATAGGTTAAATAGAGCTAAAACTTAGATAACTCCCTGTAAAGTACTAAGTCCTTCCCTCTACGTAAAGCCAGACCCTCACCCGCCAATGGTACTGAGGCCATCACTTGAGAGGCCTCATCTCTGGATGTCTTGGGCATCCGCACACGGGAACTGCCTGTGGTTAGGTTTTGCCCTGGGCTGTCCCCGTGGACCATGGGGAGGGTTTCTCCCTGGGTGGGTCCCCGTGGCCCATGGGGAGGGTTTTTCCCTGGGTGGGTCCCCGCGGCCCATGGGGAGGGTTTCTCCCTGGCCCCGCCCCCGCGGCCCATGGGGAGGGTTTCTCCCTGGGTGGGTCCCTGCGGCCTGTGGGGAGGGTTTCTCCCTGGGTGGGTCCCCATGTCCCGTGGGGAGGGTTTCTCCCTGGCCCGGCCCCCACGGCCCGTGGAGGAGTTTCTCCCTGGGTGGGTCCCCGTGTCCCATGGGGAGGGTTTCTCCCTGGCCCGGCCCCCACGGCCCGTGGAGGGGTTTCTCCCTGGGTGGGTCCCCGTGGCCCATGGGGAGGGTTTCTCCCTGGCCCGGCCCTGATGCTGCCTTTGGTAGAAATCACTTCACAGCTCCCTTTCAACTGCACCCGTGCTCGTCTGAACAAAGGTTCCTGCACTCCCCGCTTCCTGCCACGGTGCCCAGATGCTATCTTTGTGATGTGATTTCCAGCTTTCTATGAATGTTGTTGTTTATGCCTTGGGGGACCTTTCAAATATTAGAATCTCAGAATAGAATTTTCTAGAACACAATCTTTGTCTTTTGTATCCTTCCTTTGTATTGTATTTCAGTACTCCTGCCCCAACCCTCTGACTTTCAATAAAAATATACATTTTACCTACAATGGTGCAGGCACCCCACTCAGTTATTTCTGGAAATAGAAATAGGCGTTTTTCTGAACATGGCCTGTCTTGTTTATGCACCACCCTTGAGGACCTCACAGTCTGCTTGGGAAAGCACATGGACACATAAGTAGCTATCAGGAGACCTGGTACGTACAAAACCCAGGATTTCCCAAAGTGCCAGAGGGAAATGGAGAATGGAGAGACAGGCCTTGCAGAGCAGGAACTTCGGGGCTGTGCCCTGGCCTCAACTGCAGCCCTGGGGAAATGCTTCCTGCCGCCTTCATGTGATTCCTCTGAGACTCTGCTTCCTCCATTGTGGGGTCACAGCCTCCACACCAGCCAATCTGAGCATCCTCACCCTTGGTGCAGGGATGGACACATGATAAGCAGGGTTGAGTCTGGTTGGGGAGTTCATATCATTTCTGGAAAAAGCACCATCGTTTTTTCCAGGACTGTCAGTGGTGAGCTGCATGGAAGCCCAGAGCAGCCAAGCCCATCTGCACTTCTGTTTGGAAACAATCTACCAGAGAATGGAGTCAGCAGGGAAGGGATGGAAGCAGGATCGAAAGAGGAGAGACCAATGCTTGACAGCATTTGAGCTCCCAGATCCAACCACACCTGGAGTGGCCTTGTGTCTCCACATTCACAGTCAGATGAGTCAATAAACTGCCTTCTTTGCTTAAGCCATTGCAACAGAGCAAAGCCCAGGCCAGCCCTCCTGGTCTATAGAAAGGGCCTCCGCTGGCCAATGTTACTATATTAAGCTACCAAATAATTATATAATTAATGAATCTAAACAAAACTTGGATTACTGTCATAAAAAATCAGAGAACTTTTAAAGCTACTGAATAAAATATAACCTCCTTAGCCTGATAATTAAGGCTTCTAGGAGCCAATTAAACCTTCTCCTTTCTTACGACCCCCCCAAGAAATAGAAACACACACCGTTTACCCAAACATGGCCTGTTCTTCCTTATCCATTAGCATTAGCTGCTGCTGTCCCCTCGTTCAACTGCACTGTGCCCCCTGCTCCCATGTGGCCCACACCAGGCTCACCCCCAGGGGCAGTGGTGGCCCCATTCCAGAAGTGTTCTGCCCATGGGCCACAGTGCCTCCCCCACCCTGTGTGATGTCTGATTAGGCCGAGGCTCCTTCCTCCCCACCGAACTGTGATTGTCTTGAGGACAGGGTTTCGATGCAATCCTGTGTCTTTGTATTCTCAGAAAAATCTGAAATACTGCCTTGTACACCATAGAACTTCAGTAAATGCCTGATGGACGAGGAGTGAATAAATGAACAAAAGGACAGATGTTTAGAGTGCAGATTAACAAAATTAATTGGCCCTATAAGGATGAGAACTAGCAACAGCTTCTTACTTCTTCCCCCTTCCTCTGCTTCAGAGGCAATCATCAGCCTGGTTGGCAGGGGAAGGAAGACCATCTTTTCAGTGTGATTGAACACACAGCTGATCCTGTAGTTCACACTGAGCCCATGTGTTATGCAGCTACTCTGACTGTTTTGTAGTTTGGATCTGACCGTGGCTTAGTGACGGTGGAGCTTGGCATGGGTGGGGATGCGTGGCCAGGCAGCTCTGAGCTCAGGACGAGACCTGGGCCTCGGTCAGGGAAGTTCCCGTGGGTTTGGGGCTGTTTTGGTCTTTGCCCAGTGTCCTTATTGTTCCATTCATGGGCCTTTGTTTTCTGCCAGGCCTTGGGCCAGTCACTGCGTGTCTCCAGCCTTCGGTTTTCCCATTTGTAAAACGAGGATGGTAATAACCATGCAGGGTTTCTCAAGCATTACATGACCTAACACACGTAAAGATGTGGAACGTGGCTAACATCTAGTAAGTGCCCAAAGCGGTTGATGCCCCAGAGCTCAGTCACTGTGCTGTGCATAAAGGACAGGTTCCGCAGAGCTCGGGGTGTGGACGGCGGCACCGCTGGTGGATGGGGTGGCTCCGAGGGACGGTGTGGGCGGCAGGCGGATGCACGGCCCCTGGTCACATTGCTGCCTGTCTGAAGCATGGGCAAGACCCTGAACCACGGCCAGCAGGTGGGAGAGCCCCTGGAGGTTGTCCCAGGCTCCAAGCCCCTTCAGGCCCACTGTGGCTGGCACCGCCTTCATTCCGTGCCCCCCACTTTGGGGTGACAGTCAGTGAGCTTGCTTTCGGAGACAACCTCCTAATTCTTGTCAGCTCCAAGCCCCCAAACAGAGTCAGCTGCTTTGAGAGGCACATGAGAGGCTCATGGGGGCAGCACAGGGGGTATATCTCCTGACCTCCGACTGCCTGAACAGCAGAGTGAAGCCTGTGGAAAGGTCTGGTACCAGCCCGGGTGGGCCTTCCTCATCCTTGCTCTCTATGCAGTGGGCGGTTTCCTTTCCTGGACCCTGGTTCCAGCTACTCTGTCATTACTTCCTTCCAGGCTCAGACCAGCTCTTTATCTCCCACTCTACATCCCAAATCCCCAACGGCAGAAAGGGATTTGCCCAGCTGACGTTGGGTCATTGCTGATCCCACCCTCCGTGGCTTCCAAGGGGCCGCCCTGTGGGCCAAGAAGGAAGAGGGATCATGTCGCTCAGCAGCAATGCCCCCAAACATTGTTTGCTTGTCAGTGGAGGGCACAGGATGGACAACCTGCTACGCTGGGACTTTTGCTGTGCTGTCCCTAAGCCTCATCTGTGTGTTGGCCACCCATGGCTGGGGTTTCTCCTCTCGGCAGCATCTTGGAGCCACCAGGCAGAGATAAATCCATCCCACCCAAGTCCAGACAAACTGCTGAAGACAAATGATTCCTGGGGAAAGGTGCTTGTTCCTCTGGCTGATTTATATGGTTCCTGGAGGAGAAACAGGCGCAGAGAAGGTAAAACGCCAAGCTATGCCTCTCCCTTCAGGCTGAGTGGAACAGACAGCCCTGCCTGATGGAATTTATCGTTTTGCACCCTTGGACCTAAAACTTTTGTTTTGTACTTGAAAATTGGACCCCACTGTCACACTGCAAATCCTTCCGCCAAAGTCTTGAATGTCAGCGGGATTAATAGCAAACAGCACCAGCCGCGTCTCGTTGGCATTTTCATGCCCCTCTGAGATGAGTATGGATCTTGTGACTTGAAAATGGGTCCACACAGGTTTGGCCATAGTCTCCTGCTGGGGTCATGGTCCTGGAGCGTGAGATGGATGGTCAGGGTCCAGCCGGAAGCCCTAGAACTGCTTAACTTTAGCTGGACTCAGCCTCCAGATGCGGCCTCGGTGCTTCTCCAGCTTTGGAAAACATGGCGTCACAGTGGGGGCAGCAGTGCGCTGACTTAAGTAACTGAAATGTGGCTCTGTATGACTCTGGGGTGAGTCCTCATTTATTTTAGAAAGTCAAAAACATGCCCATTCTCTCTACTAAGTCCCACCTGGATTCCTTTACTGAGCTGATGATCTGTCCAGCCCACACCTCACCCCCTCATGAGCTGAGCTGAGTCGGAACTCCTTGCTGGGAGTGGAGATGCATCAAGAAAGGTCGGTCTGGATGGTATCTGTTGCTTTTGTAGTTTCTTAGGGGTAAAACAAATTACATTGCCATAGAAACTTCATTTTCTATATATTTTTCAAGAAGTTTCTCAACAGATTTAGAAACTGTGCAAAGATAGGATCAGACACAGTAACACAATTTAAACTGAGTTAAACAGAATCTGATTTATAATCCTGATCCTATAGTCTGGAGCATGCATTAATAAACCGTCTCTGGGGGGGACCCGAGTTAACATTCCAAAACTTATCCCAGGTTGAATCGCCCACCATACATCATCGGACATTGAAATTCCCCACAGCACTTGTAACTGCTAGAGAGTTAGATAACATCAAGTCTCCTGGCTCATTTCTCAGCGGGAGAAGCCGCAGACGCCCCAAGATGTCTCTGGGCTGAAAAATCAGTGGGGCCTGCTGCTGGTCTCCACGTTGGTGTTGGCTGGAGAGATGGTGGGGCCACCTGCCCCACGCGGCCGCCAGCCTCCACTGCGGTGAATGGTCGTCTCTTATCAGGCCTGTGCAATGGGCTCGGGTGTGCCGCTAACAGCTGCTCTCACGCACGCAGTTTGTGCTGACCTTGTCCACAGTGATTTCTGTAATTGTGCAAGGCTATTGTTCCCAGGTATTTAATCTATTTTTTAATAACACAGTAAGATGGGACATAAAAAACAACTCTCCACACCACAGCCATACAATCGGGTTTCATAATGGTATGGAATTAGGCTCTGTAATTGATTCATGGCCACACAACCTGGCGTAATTTTCCCGTCTCATCTGCTGCAGGTGAAGGGGCTGAGATGTGCTTTACTGCAAGGGCAAAGATATGTCTGAACAGGAGGACGCATTTTTACTTCCTCTTTAAGAAAAGCTTCTTCACCATCTTCATTAAAAGAGATGATTATTTATTTTAATCCAAAAGATCTTGTCGCCAGCAGTCCAAGTAGACTCGACCCCTGTTTTCTCACAGAGCATGTGGGTGGCCTTGGCCTCTGACGTGCAGACATCATCCTAAGAACTCTCAAGGAGGATGCCAAGAACCAGCCTTGACAGTCAATAAACACGCTGGCCCAGCTCTCCCTCCCCCGCAAGGTGGGCATGATCTCAAAATAGAAGGCAGTCGTTTAATTCGAATGTATTTCCATGAGGACAGTCTAATGACACGGTCTGGAACTTTTCAGAATTGGGTTTTTTTTTTAAATAAGCTTTTTATTTTAGGGTGGTTTTAGTACATATATTGGGAAGATAGCTTAAAGAATCGCCAACCACCACACACCCAGCTTCCTCTATTACTAACATCCTACATTAGCAGGGCTCATGAGTCAACTAACCGATGCTGGCACCTCATTATTATCTGAAGCCCATACTTTATTCAAATTTCCTTAGTGTTTACCTAATGTCTTTTCTGTTCAGCATCAGACCCAGGATACTGCATTACATTTAGCTGTCATGTCTCCACAGGTACCTCTCACCTCTGGAAGTTTCCCTTGTTTTTGATGACCTTGACAGTTTTGAGCAGTACTGGTTAGGTATTTTGTGGAACGCCGTCCAATGGGGCTGTCTGATGTTTTCATCAGGGCTAGGATGAGGTTGTGCATTTGGGGAACCCCAGGGGTGAAATGCCCGCATCAGGGTACATGTTGTCACTGCTGGTGCTGACCTTGGCCACCTGGCTGAGGTCCTGTCTGTCAGGGTCCTCCAGTGTAGTTACTAATTTTCCCCGTCTCCATGCTGTGCTCTCTGCTTACACGTAAGGAGTTGGGAGTCAGGTTACACCTCCTGAGAGTGGGTGATCTCAGTACTGTGTCTGGAATTCCTCTGCACACGGGACATGCGTGTTCTTCCAACTGTGTTATTTATTGGACATCTGTTCATGCCAGTATGGGCTCATGGTACTTATTTTATGTTTGGGGTTATAATCCCATGAGACCGTATGACTTTGTTTTGTGGTCCCTGCCTTGGCGCCCAGGGGAACTTTAGGTCGGCCCCTGTGCTCCTCGGACACACCCCATCCATGAAGGGTTGTTTCTTGTTTAGTTGGTTTGGGGGGGGTTAGTACTTCTTCACTTCTGGGCCTTGCAAGGTGCTCCCGGCTCACCTGTGTATTTCTTGCCACAGTCTCAGGATCGGCCACTGCCCCAGAGCCCTGCGGACTGACAGTAAGAGTGACTGGAGAATGGGATTGGAATCCAAGCTGTTTGACTCCAGGGAACCTCGCAATTCCTAGCCTCTGCCCCACGTGGTATGTTGGTGAATTCTCACTAAAAGTTTAGGAGGAAGTAGGCACTTTCTTTAACCGAGGTTACAGGTAAAACATGTTGAGTGGTCTGGTTAAGATCTGGTGGAGGCAGGAATGAGATCCAGATTCCTATCAAAGCCCGTGCTCCTCACCGGTCCCCCCTGTCCCCTGAGGCGATTCAGATGCTCTTGTGGTCCCTCCACTCTATTATTTCCCATGCAGCCTCTGGGGATCAGACATTAGGACTGGAAAGGGCATCCAAGCGTCCAGTTCTATCCAGCTGTCTGTACTGCAGGGCCGGGCCATCTGCACGCTGTCAGGAAGGCCGGCGGTCACTGTCCTGCCCTAGTTGACGGGGTTGCCGTGACCCTAATACTGTGGCATACCTCCCACACTCAGAGTGTCCCTTGAAGACACTCCATCACGGCAAGAGCTGCTCAGGCCCTGCAGACCTCCCCAGCCGCTGGGAGCCTGGCTCAGGTACAAGGCCCACACCTGGATTCAGACCTCTTCCCTGTGCCCAGTTAAATTATCTCACCTGATCACAGGGGCCTGGCACCTTGTACTCCAGGGAGGTTGCTAGAATCATTCCCATTAGCCCTAAATGAAGCTGTAAAGGTCATTTAACTCACATCCATAAACATGACTATGCTCTGAATCCAGAGGTGTGACTGATGAGAAAGGTGAGGTGCAGTGGCTTAAAAATAAGTCCATATCTTCCTGAGGTAAGAGAGAGATCTTAGCCTTTCAATTTGAAGACATTCTAATAACAACTTTGAATAGGAGTAGTTGTTTCAACTTAAAAAAGAATACAGTTTAAAAATAATCCCTGAACTTCAATAAAAAAAGAAAAAAATATTTAAATTTAAAAAGCATATTAGGTAAAATATCCCAAAATGGATGTATTTTATATCTGGAATAAAATAGTTTCAAGACCAGGCTCTTTTAAACAGCACATCTCCCTGAATTTATAGGAATGAAAATAGTAATAATAATAATAATAATCCCTGAAATGTGTATTTAGGCCCCCCCACTTTGCCCGACTCCTGACTTGGAATACAGCGCTACACCCTCCATCCAGGCCAACTCGGTGCCTGGGTCCCAACATCTCTGCTAACTTAGAAACGACTTTGCCCGGGTGCTCTGTCATAAACGTGCACCACGCTCCCCTACTTCATTGTGAAATGGAACCATTTCTTTCTTCTTTGCTTCCCTTGAAGTAAAGGAAGAAGCAGCCTCTGAATTTGCTCAGGGAAGTGCTGAGCAAGTTGTAGGGCTCCTCATTTGAAATAACTTCTCTGTGACACATGTACCATTTGGGATTTTGAAGACAATAAAAAGCAGTTCATTTTTGTTTTTCTGCTCTTTGTTCATATTGAAACAGAAGTTTAGAACTGAGGAAGGCGAGCAGAAAACAAATAGAAAGAAGATGTAACCAAAAGTAAAGAGAGAGACAAACTACATCAAAAACGCCACACATTCTTGACGTAAATAAATGTGGCAAGTGCATAAGCCTTGAGGTGTGAAGTCATCCATGATTTGAAAACCTCAAAAACTGGAAGACCACCCCAGAAACAGGGAAACCTCTAGTACATTGTAATACTGGATTTCTGGGTATCAGTCTCTCCACGTGTACAGGGAGAGAGACGATGGAATGGACAGTTGTTCAGCAGGGAGAGCCCGAACAGGCAAGGCCCTGCAGAGGCATCTGAACGCGTAGCTCTCATCACGTGGGTTTCCTGGTGGGCTGGCCCGCAGGCACCTAATCCCGACAACCAAAAGGGGAGACATTTCTGACCATGCCAGGTTTCAGGAGACTGAAACCCAGAGCCGGCTGAGGTGGGGATATGTTTCTGTCCAGCTGGGATGAGGAGGCCTTCACGGCCACGGCTCCCCCACAGAGAATATGAACACCCCTCCATGAGCTGTCTGCAACGTGTCACAAACTGCCACACATCTGGTGGCTTACAACAACTCTCAGTCATTCCTGGTTTCTGTGGCTCAGAATGCGAAGTGCTGTTTGGCTAGACCTCACCTCAGGGTCTCGTCCAGGCTGGGCTTGGGGTCTCACCTGAGGCTCAAGATTCACTTCCAGACCCAGGTGCTGGCTGGCAGAACTCACTTCCTTCCGGCCGCGGACATCTTGGTGGCTGGCTTCTTCCAGGACAGCAGGAAACCGTCTCTGCTGCTTCGAATCTCTTTGGTATTTTCCATCTCAGACCTCTAGACCCTCAAAAGGCTTCTCTGATCATATCAAGCCCACCAGGATAAGCTGTTTTGATTAACTCAAAGTCACTTGATTACAAACCGATTTCATCATCTGCAAAATTCCTTCAGCTTTACCAGGTTGACACAACCCAGTCCTGAGAGTGACATCCGTTCATATTCCTGTGCCCTCTCAGAGGAGGGGATCAGACAGGGCATGTGCACCAGGGTGGACCCCTTCAGGCCACCTCAGAATTTTGTCTACCACAGCTGCCTAAGCACGACCAGCGTCGGAGGTCCTTGCTAAAGCATAAAAATGCCCCTCCTGAGGAACAGCACCCAGCACAGGTGTCCTCAGAGACCAGAGCCACAGAGACGCACTCAGGGGCACAGCAAAATCACAGGCCTGCATGTCTCCACCTAAAAATCCCCAGTTGCTAATGGGCTGTGAGTGATGTGGGAAGATGAGGATGGCTGTCTAGGACCAAGAGGGAAAGTCATTGTCACATTCTCTCCAAGTCCTTTAGCTCCTGGAGTCCCCTTTGTAATTTCTTTACAAAATACGAAATGCACATTAGAGGCTCTTGGCAGTTTTCTGATGTCCTGGTGAGAATTGAAGGAGGCCTAACTAAGAGTCTATTTCCCCCTCTTTGTGCTATTGGGCAAAGAAAGTAGCATAAGGGTACCCTGGACCTTTTCAGGAGGCTGTCAGGCAATGAAATGCAGAGCCCAGTTCCAAGCCAGCAGTGCTCCAAACTCAGAGCCCTCCATGCCAGAGCTTTCTCTTACTCACTGTGTGGACACTAACATTTGTGGCAACCAAGAATACAACCTAAAAAATCCTCAATTAAAGTGTTTCTCCTGCTGTATCCCGCAGGTAGGAAAATTCTGGTGACTGGGGACTGCAGACACAAAGAGCCTCGGCTAGTGTTTCTAAACCCACCCCTGAGAGTCGCCTGTACGCCATCAGCCAACCTAACAGATACTCAGAAGTGGGGACCGCACCTACTTCCCCTCAGGGGAAGATATGCGTGGGGCTATTTTACTATGTTCAACAGTTTTACATTTTATTGGCACCAGTCATCCATCTT
This sequence comes from Smutsia gigantea, assembly GCA_032199065.1. Taxonomy (NCBI): domain Eukaryota; kingdom Metazoa; phylum Chordata; class Mammalia; order Pholidota; family Manidae; genus Smutsia; species Smutsia gigantea. The sequence goes on from JAVSCE010015544.1 coordinate 450,780, forward strand.
TATTTTAGGTAAAGTGGAATATTTATATATGCAAAAAAAAAAATCACCTGCAATCCTAGTGTGCACACGTAACCACGGTTAAACACTTGGGCCTTTTTTTGTGTTTATGCATACATGTGTGCATGCCCGTGTGTGCATATTATGCATGCCTGGGCATGTGCTCACATGTCAGGGACATGGGGAGGGTGGAGAGAGAGAGAGCATATATTTTTATAATGATCAAATAAAAAGTTACACATTTTTTTGTAATCTGTTATTTTTATTCCATCAGGAACCTTTCAAAAATTTTGTCCAATGTTTGCAAAACGAAACATGTAGCCATGCTTCAGTAGTGTCTGTGGAATAAACTTGTCCCTACTAATAAGCTGCAAGCAGCATTGTGTCAGTGATTGGGAAGTGCCTTACCAGAGGGCGCCTAATTCAATATTTCCTTAAATGTGACACTTTACCACTGGCAGTTTCCAAGGGAATCTTAGGTAGTGCATGGATAAAAATGTCTTTATCTTAATCTTTATGTATTTTAATTTGTACTTGAAAAAATTATATAAGCAGCATACCAAGCCAATGATTTCATAGAATTTTATTTCTTTAGGACTAGATATAAGCCTATTTAAGTTAAAATAAAAAGATTTAAAGGAAAAGTCCTAAGTAAATAATAACTTGGGAGGTTTTCAGATTCCACAAAAATGACTTTAAAAAACAGCACCTCCAGTGATCAAAGTTTAAAATAGAGAAATAAAATTTACTTAACCATTTATCTCTTAGCAGGTTTCTGGATTGTTTCCTTTTTCTTTTTGTTATAAAAACACTGTGAGGAACACCTCCCTACATATGCTTTTCTGTACTTAGTTGATTACTGTCCAAGGGAAAAACTGCCATAAATGGAAATGTGTCAAATGGCCTGAATGTTTTAAGAGCTGTTGATTTACAATGCCAAAACCTGTCCCTGGAGCCGGAGCTCCTGCCACCCCGCACTGCACCACTCCCGAGCCTGGTGCACAGGGGGGCTTGTCCTTTGGCATTCCTAGAAGGTCCCTGACCAAGGAAGTGCACAGATCGGACAGCTCTGCGCAGGGAGAAGTGCGCAGGGTGCTGGAGTCTTTGTCCTCCACCCAGACCTCTCCTCCCAGAGGCCCTCCTGTCCCCCCCGTCTCCCTCCCTCTTTCTGGCCCCCGGCTTGTCCCTCACACCGACTTCTCTCCTCCTTCTCCCTGTCTCTCTCTTCCTCTCAATTTCTCCTCCCTTCCTCTCTACCCCTAGAGAGAGCTATATGTAAAACACACAGAAAAACCAATGCAGTGTTTGATACTCTGATATTTGTCATTCAAATGAAAAGAAATGTGAGCCGATATTTATATAACTAATGAGGCATTTCACAGGGGTTGCCTTGTAGTTTAAATGCCACTGAGAACTAGGTGGCTGCTGTGTCCTGGACGTGTGTCCCAGGTGAGCTCTCCCAGGAACCCCAAGGCCTTCCCTCGGCAGCAGGTCCTTCTGCCTGCCGCTGTTCTGCTCTAGGGCAGGAGATGGCCCTGATGTGGCATCTCTGCCTGCCCCCGTGTCACATGTGGACAGGGTTGCCTTGCCTCCCCACGCCCTGTCCACTGGGGCGAAGCCAGGGTGCCGTCTCCAGCATTGTCTGGGAGCCTCTCTATATCGGGATGGAAACAAACCCAAAACCCTGGGGGGGCAGCCTCCCAGTCGGATATCTGCTGGTCATGGCCACAAAGCATGCTGCTGCTTGTTTCTTTCGAATCGATCTGTATCACCTATAAAACTTGTTTTAAAAGAAAAATATTTATCGACTCTAAATTAAATCATTTTCCCTTATAATAGGAAGATAACTCTACAAATAAAAACAATGAAAACAAAGCAGTGTTCTTACAACCTCACTTGATGCTAAAGCCAGTGGAACACCCCAAGCCTGCGCCCCGCGGTCTGTCTCAGAGGACATCAGCAGGAAGACGCGGGAGTGTTCAAGACGCCCACCTTCCTGTCTCCCACCATCAGCCCTGGTCCCTGGCCCCGTGCAGCAGCTGGCCGTGACCCCATGTCCTGCCCCGGCGCCCACATCTGCTCAGCGCAGGAGTTCCCTGGTTCTGCCATCTCCTCCCTGACATCCTCTTCCCACTCCACCTGAGTTCGGGTTTTCTATCTATTGTCAAGGTGAGTCTCCACCCCTTGACCATAGCCAATTCCAGGGCTTAACCCCAAACCAGGCTCAGAGCAGACGCTCAGTATGGACATACTAAATAAATGAGTGACAGATGAAGTCACCATCATTCAGGTATATGAATGGCAAGTGGCTATAGACCTTGCATCTGGGAGAAATGCTAACAAAGGCGACCCTCCTGCTTTTCCTTCCTAGAGGAGTATAAGACCAAGAGAGGTTTAAGCACACAGAGGATCAATACTCATAAATTAATTACTACACTCAGCACAGGGACCCCCTGAGCTGCACAGTCTGATTTCTGAGGAGCGGTCCACCCTCTCCCGCTGTTTCCTGGGTCCCCCGATACCATGCAGACTAGATCTCATGTCAGGATTCCCGTGAGCTCCCAGCGGATGGTTGCTGCCGGCACGCAAGACAGCACTCAGAGCTTGGAGAGGGAGACACGGACACTTCCGTCCACACATCACGGCTCCAATGAGAGAAAGATGAACTCATTTTTCACCCACCTCAGGGTGTGCAATCAAGTACCGAAGCACCCAGGTTCATCCTTCAGGGCATGATTAATAAAATCAAATTCTGGCTCATTCATGTTATTTTTCCTTAAAGTTTGCTGGGAAGAAGCACGGTGGCTCCCAATGATCAAATTATCTGATCTTGTGCTCTTCAGCTGTATTAAAATGTTCTCTTCCATCCGCTTATCTTGCTCTGGAGGGTGGTAGAGTGAGGACGGGGACTCTGGAAAACAAAGAAACCCACTGTAGCCTGTGAAACATAGAGATTTTCTTTCAAAAAAAAATACGTATTTTCTTTAAACATATGTGTGTGTGTTGTTTCAGTGTGTGCAGTTTCCCATTGTGTGTTAAGCCATTACCGCATGGCAGGCATGTAATCTGGAAAATGAAAAACAAAAAGAAAATAGTGGAGTAATTTCTATTTTCCTTTTATCCTCATGGATATAAAACTCTCCTCTTGATCAAGAGAAGAAAATTAGACAAGGTCTCAGGAGACCTGAAACCTAAGCCTGCATCTATCTATAAATAGCTGGCTGTCCAGAAGCAAGTCACTTAATTGTTCTGAATTCTTGTCAACAAAGTACAGAACAATTTCCTGTATATGCACCAAAACAGAGGGTTACTATTTAACTTAGAATGAAAATATGTTTATTGATTCATATGAAAAAATCGTTCTACTACATTCTCAGATTAACTACCTTAATATGAAAATATACGTTAAAAAGAAAACCAGTACTACACTCTATACCCTTAAGTGTTAATATCTAGTCCACCTTAGGTAACAGCCCAAAAAGATTTCTGGTATTTATTCCTGAAAGTGGACTTTGAGTCCTGGTGTAGGTCAGAGGCCACCTGTCCCATGTGGCCCAAGAGCTGATTCTGATAATTAAAACCCCTCTCGCTTTAATTTGATGTGTCTCTGATTTACCGTGTGTGTGTCCGTTTGGGAACATGACTGCCTGTTCTGTTGTTAGGTTTTACAAAATCTTTTACTGTCAGTAATGCTTGTCAACTTCACTTTAATTGCTGGATAATAATGTATCTGAAATTGAAAGCAGAGAAGTCTTAAAAATTATTAATGTGCAGTTCTTGCACCCCACCCCCCACGTACACACACAGGCAGATAAAGGATTCAGACTCTCTCCCATTTTCCAAACAGAAACCACTGTCTTATTCCTCTGTGATCCTGAGACTTTTCATTTATTCGTGATCGAACATCAGGAAAGGGAGACTTGCTCCCCAACAATCACTGGTTTTCAAGAGCTGCGAGAACCCCAAAGCCCACCACTGGGTGTTGGCTTTCTGTAGCATGAGCTGCGTGCAGTGAGAGCCCGAGAAAGGAGGAGGCAGGATCTTGCTGGAGTATTTATATCGTCAGAGATGACCTCGAGATGCGGACGCCCCAGGACGTGGCCCACCTTCCGTCCCCTCTTCAGGAGAGGAAGGCAATAAGACACTTGGGAGGATAGGGGCCATGATTAGTCGGCTACTTGGATCAGTGCTGCAATGCATCCTCCCTGCCTCCCTCCTGCCTCGCTCCTGGCGGAAGCCTTCACATTGAAAATTCTGTTTTGTGTTTGATTCAGAGAATAGAGCAAAATCTGCAGTATCTCACTGACTTTCCCCATGTTCTTTGCATTTCTACAAGATACAAAGTAGTGTGTGCAAAATCCCCGTAACTGTAATTTGCACTTGTGAGGAACAAAAAGTGAACTACAAAATCTCACTCAGGCCTATCTCTAGCTTTATTTTTTTATGAACACCATTACAGAAAAATATTTACTTTGCTCCCTATCTGCTTGTTAATCTGAAAGGAAATCACTTTTTTAAGGTCCCCCTGGAATATCAACCTACTATTTGTTATTTTTAGAGCAAGTCGTGAAAGTTCCCCATATGTTTCCAAGAAAGGCTGCTCCCCAAGGCAAAGTGTGCACATAAGCAGGTGGGCACCCCAGGTGGCTAAGATTTTCCCATGTGTGGAGGTGGTTCTGGTCCAGGAAGGGGGAGGGACGGCAGCCGTGCGGATGACCTACAAGGGCCTGGTATGGAGCGTGAGTGGTGTCGCTGGGCTCAAACGCTCGCGCAGGTATTGAGTTCAGCCAGAAACCGCCTCCTGCCCAACTGTGACTTCTTCTCCCACTCCTGTTCCTCCTCCCTCTTCTGTTTGGTGGGCATTTACTCCATAAGCATCTGTGGAGTGTCCCCTGTGTGCCAGGCACAGAGCGATGCCCTGGACATACCAGCAAGGTAACCCAGGGGCCTTGCTCTCCAGAGACGCACAGAGGGACTCAGGGGACGGATGAGTAACTGAACACATGGCACCTCGGTGGGGTGGCAGTGGGGGGCGACTGTACTGTGGCAACCGCGTGTCTGGGCATCACTGCCCCCGGGGCCAGCTCCTGCCTGTGGAAACTCACCAGGCAACCCCAGAGGCAGCGCTTCTGCTCTTGCAGAGAAGAGGATGCCGAGCGCGGGGGGCCAAAGAGGCTCTCCCTGGTTCCCCCAGACACGGTGGGAAAGCCAGTTCTTGAAGTCGCATTTGCACCCCCCACTCCCCCCCCCCCCAGAGCTTACCCTGGGCTTTCTTCCCTGGGTACTATGCTGTTGGGAGGGAACCCGGAGGAAGAGTCATCCCAGTAAGTTTTCTTCTCTGTTAGTCATATGACTATCCTGCTGTTTTTTTCCCTGTTGAGGTTGTATTTTAATTCATGAAGATCCTGTCCAGAGACAGGCTGCTGTGAGGTAAAGGTGCCCGCACTTAAATATGCCTGTGATGATTCTGAAGGGAAGAATATATATTTTTATCTTGATAAAGTAACTGCTTCCAGTAACATGTAGATAAAGCTTAATTCCATGATCTAGACTAATGGTCCTCAATTAATGGGGGCAACCTTGCCTCCCAAGAGATGTTTGACAATGTCTGCAGACACTTAACAGTTTTCATGACTGGGTGGGGGAGAGACCAGGGATGTGGCCGAACACCCTGCAGCGGGAGCAGCCCCCACACAGCACAGAGTCATTCAGTCCACAGGCCAGTAGTGCTGAGGGTGAGAAACTATGAATTAAGAGTTTGAGTTTGAGAGTTAGATACTCATAAACCCGACAGGAATTAGCTGTTCATTTATTTGGGGATGGACCTCGTTGGATATTGTCATGATGTGGCACAAATGAGTGGCTCATGTTCCTGCCTGCTGTGTATAGGCACATATCCACCAGTCTTGGTTGGCCTTTCCAGTTTTGCGTTAAGAGGTTTTCCCTCATCAAACTTGAGAGCAAACGAGTAATAGGCTGCTTGTACCTTCATACTTTAAAGTCTAGATACTCAACAACTCTTCCAGGGCCCTGGCAAAAGACCTCCTTCCTTCCCAGCCCCTAAACTTCAGGCCCCCTGTGCATCCACCCTGAGCTGAACAGATTCATTCTCTAATATACAGTTACGGGCTTGACTGCCTATTAGCAGAAGGCACCCTGGTATCAGCTAATCTGAAATTAAATGGGAGAGACTCTGTCAGGGTCGTGTTTTGTTAAGCAAAAATATAAAACCTTCACATCTTTAGTGATTGATTAATGGCCTTTTAAAGGACCCGGCTAAATGGAACAATTGAAGTGTGGGACCAATTAGAAGCTTTTGCAAGGCGGTTCACTCACCAAAATGGCTTAGACAGGACTTCAGCTGGGTCACTGCCCCTCACGCCTTAGCTACCGTCAAATCGCAACCAACAGCCCCACAAAGATTATTTCAGCAAAATAGGCACATCAGCAAAATGCCATCCTGAGCTTTTAGCAGCAATTAAAGGCATAGCAGATATCGGCCACAGAGAGACTTGAGTGAACTTCTCGGTGAGCTTCGATCCGCATGCCCGATGCGCAGCCCCTCCCTTCCTGCCTGGCGTTCCAGGTATTTGTCCCTCCCAGTAGCATTTTCCAGATAAAAGTCACACTCTGGAAAGGGTAAAAGCCAGGCGAGCTCAAGTGAAGTGGCATTTTGTTCCACTAAGGTTTCCTTTGAAACAGCGATCACTAACTGGCACCAAGTAATTTAGGGAAATGGATCTGGGCTACCACAGGGCTTTGAACAGAAATGCTATCCCGAGGATTCCACCGCCTCTCTGGCCTTCCTCCCGCCTTTGTGTTGGATGGAAGTGTGCTTGTTCCTTGTAGACTGTGGCCTGTCTGTGGTCTGTGGAGAAGCACTCTTCTCTGTGCAAAGCATGGGGGATGTTTGCAGGGTGTGACCTGCTCCGGGCTCTGCTTGGACAGAAATACCCTGTTTGTTTCTGGACTCAAGCCCCAGCTCCCTGGCCCGCAGTGGGAGAAAAAAGATTATTAAACATTCAAACATGTTTGCCTTAGAGGTCCATTTTTAAACACACCACATGCCAAGGACATCACCGAATTTGATCTCCCCCTGGGTATGATAAAAGTGGGTGAGCTGACTTCTCATTGCTTGCAGTGGCAAGATTTTCATTTTTTAAATTCATGGACCACTTGGGAGGGTTGAGAATCAGGCTGTATTCCAGGATTTATTTTCACTGATGGCCTCTGCGTCCACATTGGTCAGACAGATGCTGTAAACGCTGGTCCCCTTGCTCTTGCCCCTGACCAGGGCCACCCTCCGCAGCAGACTAAGCAGATGGACCTCTTGCCTGCACAGGGACCAGGGACCGTTCAAGAGCAAATGCAGACGGGGGACTCTGAGCCCCTGCAGCTCCCACGGCTCCCGTTAATTGTTTGGACACTACCTCCCACTTCTCCCTGTAAGGCTTGCGGATTCCACATCACCCCTTCCCCACATTTTGTGGTTTGCCAAGTCCTTTTGGTAACTGGGTTGTTTAAAAAGTGGGGCAGGGAGGGGGAGCTTCATGACATTGATTTTGGCGAAAATTTCATGGATATGACACCAGTCACATCGTCCATAGACAGCAAAACAGAAACAGCAAGTGGGACCACATAAAACTCAAAGGCTTCTGCACCGCAAAGGACACCATCAGGAGCGTGAAAGGCAGCATACAGGATGGGGGACATATTTGTAAGCCATAAATCCGAGAAGGGCCTAATTTCCAAAATACGTAAAGAATTTCTATAACTCAGTTGCAAAAACAAAATAGTAATAACAATAATAACAGGCTAAAGTTCTGAAGAGACATTTCTGCAAAGAAGACCTCCAAATGGCCAAAACGTCTGTGAAAAGATGGTCAGCATCACTGTTTATCAGGAAAACGCAAATCAAGCCACGTGAGATGCCCCCACACATCTGCGAGGATGGCTCCTATTAAAAACACAACAGGCAGCAAGGGTTGGTGAGGATGTAGAGAAACTGGAACCCCTGGGCCGTACTGGTGGAAATGCAAGGGCACAGATGCTATGGAAAATGGTATGGTGGTTCCTCGGAAGATTAAAAATAGAACTACGGTATGATCCAGCAATCCTCCTTCTGAGTCTTTATCCAAGAAGGTTGTGGTCAGGATCTCAAAGGGATATGAGCACACTGGTGTTCACTGAAGCTCTATTCACGATAGCCAACATGTGGAAACAGCCTGAATGTCCATCAACAGGTGAGTGCACAAAGGAAATGTGGTCTACATGTATGTGTATATATATATATGCACATATACACAATGGAATATTATTCAGCCTTAAAAAATGGGAAATCCTGCGATATGTGAGAGCTGGAGATGATCCTTGAAGATATCATGCTAAGTGAAATAAACCAGTCACAGAAGAACATACACTGCAAGATTCCACCCATGTGAGTATCTACAACAGTCAAACTCACAGGCTCAGGGAGGTTAACGGTGGTGACCAGGGGCCTGGGGAGGGCGGAGTGGAAAATTGTTAATCAATGGGTGTAAAGTTTCAACCCCGTAAAATGAATAAATTCTAGAGATATGCTGTATAATACTGTGCTTATAGTTTACAGTACTATACAGTACACTTTAAATTTTGTTCAGAGAGGAGATCACATGTCAAGTGTTCTTACTGGAACAACATTTTCTAAAAAGTGGTCTTGGCTTCTTCATCTGTGTAATGGTGACAATGACACTGACCTCACGGCTGAGAATTCAATGAGATGAAGCTGCAAAGATCTTGCCAAAGGCTCTGGAATTTCAAAGGAATTTAGGGTTAGGAATCTGGGGGAGGGATGGGGAGAGGGTGTGAAAGAGGATTTGCTTGAAAGTGGCAACTGCAGTGCAAATGCCTGATTTTGTAAGATTTACACTAAACGTGTTAGGATGGTATTGTGTTCCAAAGGTGCTTTTATTTGCACTTACATAAGATTGAGAAGTATCATTGTACAATCAAAGACTATTATTACTATTAATTTTGTCTGGAATAACTAGGAAATAAATGGTAACCGTTATGAGAGAGCCAGTGACCCCCCCACCCTACCCTTTGCTCCTTGGTGCTGCCTTTGAAGGGATTTCATGTCTTTTGTTGTTGTTCTAACATTTTAGTTTGAAATCATTTTAGATTCACACAGTGTTGCAATGACAGTACAGGATATACCTTGACCATATCCACTTAGCCCAGCTCTCCCAATGGGGACATCTACGTAACCATGGTACATTTATCAAAATGGAGGAATTAACATTGACACAACACTGTTAACTACAAGTGTTATTCAGTTTCACCAGTTTTCCCACTAATTCCCTCTTTCAGTTCCAGAATCGCACTCAAGATAAGACTTTACCTCTAGTTGGACGACAACATACTCCTAAGTCATCTCTAGTGTGAGTGTGCTTCTCAGACTTTGTGTGTTTTCTGTGTATCTCCAGGTAAGTTTATCTGAGGCTTTCTCATGATGAGACTGGAGTTAAAAATTAGGGGCAGGGAGACCCTGGAGATTCTAGAGATGCTATCTTCCATGTGGGTTCCCATGTCCCGCTTTCCAAACTACTGCAGGGCATGCAGACTTTTTCTTAAAGGGCCAGATGGTAAATATTTCAGGCTTTACAGATCAAGAGGCAAAACTGAGATTATGTAAGTACTTCTATAGTGTTTAAAATGTAGCCATTTGAAAATATTTATTTAATGAATAAATAATTAGGTCTTAGCTCATAGTCAGTAAAAAAGAGGCTGCCTGGTTTGACCCAGGCACCGTAGTTTGGCAATCCCATGCTCTCTACGTAAGCAGTGAGGTCACTAACTGCGGCCAGGACTCAAGATAGGTAGAATGTGCATCCCTCTTCTGGGAGGATGACTAACAAAGAATGAGTTAAAACCACTGAAGAAACCAATAAATATTCTGTGGGGAAAGCTCTGAAGCTATGCAGATACCCTGTTTCTTCTTAAAATTCTTCCACTAACACTGGCATTCATGAATGGATATTCCTTGCAACGATTATTACTGTGGTGTTCTAATGGTGATTTTCTGTTTCCCACATCCCATCTACATTTTTTATTTGTAATTCTTCAGTGCAGAGATCGTGTCCTATTTTCCCCATTTATTGATTGATTGACTTAATCATGTATGTATATCCGTATGGATTGATGGATAAGAATTTTATTTTTGAGGTTAGAATCCTATAGTGTCGTTATTTATTTTGTGGCTTAAATTGTTCCACCTTTGGCTATTGAGAGCTCTTTCAGATTCTCCTGTGACCTTCAGCATGCCCTATGTTTTGGGGAGGGGCATTATCTTAATATCCGGCACTATAAAATACTCCAGGCTCATCTTGTGTTTTCCCTGATTCAACCCTTACAATCAGCCATTTATCCTGGTCTTTGTTCTTGAAGAATGGTATTTCGAAACCAAGAGCTAGATGCTGAGTGCGCTCAGCACTTCCGGGATCTAACTGCTCTGCAGAGATAGGAAATAAATATAATGTATGCATGTGTATACATACATATTTATGTGTGTATACATACGCACATGCATATGCATGGCTGTAAATGCATATTTACATCAATGTAGGATACACTATATTTTAGATGCAAATCTTTCATCAGATACATGTTTTGCAAATAGTTTTCTCCCAGGTTGTAGGTTGTCTTTTCATTTTCTTAACAATGTCTTTCACAGAACAGAAACTTTGAAATTCAGTAAAGTCCATCCTATCAAATTTTTCTTTCATGAAATTGTTCTTTTGGTAAAATGTCTAAAAACAAAAACTTCATCACCAAACCGAAGGCTACCTATATTTTCTCCTATGCTTTTCTCTCAAAGTTTTATAGCTTTATGTTGGACATTTAGGTCTATGATTCATTTTCAGTTAATTTTTTTGGAAGGTGTCACATCTGTATCCACTTTCACTGTTTTGCAGTGGATGCTGAATTAATTATTCCAGCACTTTTTGTTGAAAAGACAGTACTTTCTCCACTGAATTGCCTTTTTTCTTTGTCAGCAATCAGTTCATTACATTTACATGGGTGTAATTTTGTTCCTCTTCTTGAGTCATGCTGGCCATTCGAGGTCTTTGACCCTTTCCAAATATACTTTAAAATCCGCTTGACAACATCTACAGAATAGCTTGCTGATATTAGATTGGGATTTCATTAACTCCCTAGATCAAACTGGGGGGAATTGACATTTTAATAATATTGTCTTCCAGTCCACAAATATGGAATATCTCTTCATTTATTTACATCTTCTTTGATTTATTTAGAGATTTGTTGGTTTTTCATGTATAAATTCTGTCCATATTTTCTTATATTGATGACAGTGTACTTTGTGTGTGTGTGTGTGGTGGTATATATAAATGTTACTGCTTTTAAATTTCAAATTCCAAATTGTTCATTGTTGATATATGTATATATTTGACTTTATATTTTAATTTTATGTCCTGTGACCTTTCTATATGCGCTTGCTAGTTCTGGGGTTTGAGGGTTTTGGTCCGTTTATGAAGGAGTTACACAACGACAATCATGGCCTCTGTGAACAAACAGTTTTATGTCTTTATTTATCTGTACATATGTTATTTCTTTTTCTCCTTTTATTTCACTAGCCAGGTTTTCCAGTACAATGTTGAATCATACTGGTGAGAATGGACATCCTCTGTGAAAATTGCTTTCTAACTTAGGTCTTAAAAAATAAAACACAGAGTTATTTTAATACCTCAAGATCTACACGATCAATATGCTTCCAGGGTGAAAAGATATAAAGAAAATTTGATAAATGCAATTAAGTGAGAGCTGTATTTTTTTATTGAAAGAAGTTTAAAAAAAAAAACATTAGCTGGATCTGTCTTTTCTGAGGAAGGCTAACATCCAGATGTCTGCTTAGAAAAGCCGAGAAAAATATCCATCCCTAAATGTGTCCCCGAGGGTGACCTTTTGGTCACTAGACATTCCACCCAGCTCTGAATATAATGTATGTGAACGAGAGGAGATATACTGAATATGTGAGACATAGTTTGCATACTGCCAAAATATCACTCAATTTAAAATATCTTTTCAATGTGACAGAATTTCCCTGAGGACATGTAAAAGCTAATGTTATAAGGAAACATTGTAAGACTGGACAGGTGAAGAAGGTCATTGAGTTTTGGACTAGAAAAATGGATGTTCCCAATCCCCAAATTTATGATGCTTGATTGCTCGCAATGGATCAATGACTGCTAGACACACACACACACACAGTCACTCATAAAACTCTTTCAACAGAAAACATTTCTAAACAAAATATTAATAAATAGCAGGATTTGTAGATTGTGAACATAATTATTCCATTCAATAAAAAGCAATTAACCAACAGACAAAAAAAGGCAATAATGAACAAAAGATCTTTCTCCTGGAACAGGAGAAAGAAAGTGAAGCCTGGAAAGAGGGGATGGAGAAACACAACAGAACTCAACAAATCTAGAACCAACCGGATGGTTTATGTTTCTCCTGCCCTTGTGGCCTCTCCCCACCCCCTAGGGATTGACCCCTGAGCCCACAGGAAGCATGGAAATGGGTGTGCTCCAAAGGCCAAATGACCAACGGAAAAATATTTACTTGGGATTCAAGAAAAACACAAGCACAACACGTATATCACACACAGTTAAAATCACCATTCCACAGCAAATATTAAAAATAAGCTGCCAGTTCATAAGAAATAAATATCTCATTTTCTTCTGTCTGATTTTAAACTTACATTTACCAAATTGTTTTATTTTGGATAAGGTATATGATCAAAAATATCAAATATGAGTTTCAACAAAACAGACGCTAATATCCAAGAGTGAGACTTACCTGGCTTCTTCATCTACATGATGGAAATCTTTGGGGGAGAAGGTGCTTTGGTGTGAACTCCGAGAGGCATACTCATAAGCTTCCCCTTGGCTGTGTTAATCAGATTAAGGGCTGGCCCTGCCAACGAAAGTCCACAGAGTCAGTTTCAACTCTCTGCCCTTTTAAAAGCTTTACTTTAAGCTACTCAAAGAAGAAAAATTATCTAATTCCCTTTTTTCCTTTATTCAAGCAGCTCATTATTCCACCAATAAAATTTCTAAATTGCTGATTAGGTGTCTGGTACAAGGGATTCAATAACATCAGAATTAATCTCTGGGCTCAGGGGTCGAACAGGAGAGACAGATATTAAAAAATGATTAGACAATAGTTAACTGATTATCGTTGTGAGAGGCCAGCGGAAGAGAATATATCATGGGAAAAGAAAGTACTGCTCAGGAAACGTAGCCCACTTCAGAGGGTAGAGAAGTGACAGGTGAGTAGAGAACCAAAGGGTGTGTGGACAGCAGCTCAGGGCTGGGGGAGGCTGAGAGCATTCCAAAGCCAGAACATGGCCCCGCCGCAGCCGCAGGGAGTCCCGCACACATGCTCTTAACAGGGCCACAGGCTGGAAAGGCTGGGAGGACCATCTTGGACTTTAAGGACACATCATTAAAAGAAGTATTTGAGCTTCCATTCAGTTTATTAATTATTTTTCCAAATGCTGATTAACTTCTGTCTTCCAGGTGCTGCTCTGGATCCTGTGCTTCAGCAAGCCACAGACAGCCCTGTGGAGCCCATATTCTGGTTTTAAGCTTTGCAGTGACAAAGTCTAGACCAGTAGATTCCTTGGCCAGGTAGAATCTTAAAAGAAAATGCTTCAAAACATTCATGTGAAGAGTAGGGAGTCAGTCACAGTGTCTGGTGCATTATCATTTAGACCGTCCCTGCCCCTCCCTCAGTTCCCTCCCTTGTGTTCCTGCAGAAAGTACACTGTTATGTTGCCACTTGTCCCTTTCTGACATTATCTACTCAGCGCCTATATTTACAGATCTGTACATGTAGCAAAATGTGCATCTGATCTGTAACAGAGGTCTGGAAGCTGGGCTGTGTGACTGCCACACTCTGCCTCTCCATTGCTCGGCCCCACCACCAACCTGGGTGAGGGGTCGCTGGCAGTGTAACTGGACAGAAGGGCTGGCTCGGAGCACATTCCTGTGATGAGTTGGGCTACGTAATGGCTCCCTGTGCCTCAGGATCTTCGCCTCAGCACCTGATGGCGTCTGCCCTCCCCACATCCTTACCAACACTTGGCATCACCAGTTTTTAATTTTTCCCCTTCTGATACAGTAATCTCATTTATTTTTCACATCTAATTACTAAATAATGTGACCTCTTCATGTCCTTGGCTGACTGGGCCTCTTCTCTTGTGAATGATCTTCCCAAAACCTTTGCCTGTTTTCCTAACAGAGTTGCTTTTCATTTCAGGTTTATTCTCAGGAGGGTGTTTTTATTCTGCATGTGAATCCTTTGTTGTTTGTAGACACTGCAGCCATCTTGTATCACTTTTCCTGTTAACTTCATCTGGGGTGTCTTCACGCAACAGACGATCCCACTTTCCCCTATTTTATATGATAAACCTCATCTCTGTTTGTTTTCTCTTACCATTTGTGGATTTAACTTTACTTTAGAAAGTACTTTTCTTTCCCAAAGTGACAAAGATATTATCCAACATTGCTTCTAGAGCTTTATAGTTTACTTTTCAGACTTAGGGCTTTAACCCATCTGTCATCAACCTTCTAATGTGATGTTAGGTAGGGGTCCCTTTTTTTTTTTTGGATTCTTCATAATGTGAGCTACTTTTCTCAACACCATCCACGAAGTAAAGCATCCATTCCCACTGACTCATATGGTCACCTTCATTGTACATCGAGTTTCTATGCACACCCAGGCCTGCCCCTAAGCTCTGTGCTTGCTTCAGAATGTTCTAGTACATTCTGTGGCTTCCCTCTCCAGATGCCCAGCTGTTGTTCAGCCCCCACCCTGGGTGTGGGCACCACGGACGTGCCCTGTTTATGCAGGCTCTTTGGTTCTGCTGCTCGGACAGTCACAGTCGGGGTTGGGGGGTGCGTGGTAGGTGGCGGTGTTCCTGGAAGCCATTCCAACCCCGAGTGCCAGAAACAACAACTCCCCATGGCAGTGGCTGGGCCCTATAACTATATTCCACTGAACTCCAGCTAGATGCTTTCTCAAGCCGCCCTCCCTGAGGCTAGATGGCCCATGACCACAGTGGCCCATGGCCTGCTCAAATGTCACAAAAAGTATGGGAGGTATGACAGAGCAAAGTCAAAATGGGAAGAAACGGGGGTGGTAATTGTGGTTAAAATACCTTCCTTTTGCAAATTTATGAAAATGTGTGAACACGTCACTGGGGTCCTTTCTAGAACCATGGAAAAAGCCCATGCCGTGAGGGACCTTGGAGCTCACATTTAGGTTCGTGGAGACCCTGCCCTGCCCAGCACTGCACACACACAGCCGACGTGGTGGTCTGCACTCAGCGAGCCGCGCACGGCGCAGAGGGTGGGCACGCACCACTCTCCCTCTGGGACCCATCCTCCCGTTAGTTTTCTTCTCCGTCTCCAAGGCTCTGAACCACTCAGCATGGGGCTCAAAGGCTCAAATCTCCCTTCCCACTGAGGCCAGTTACACTGGCTCCCCAGCAAAAGTCTGACCACCTGTCTTTAAATACCACCCTATTGCGGTAACTCCTAGGATTCCGTTTCCAGCCTGGGCCACCCCACTCCATGGGGCCATGTCCGAGTACCTGAATCCCCTCTTCCCTAGGCTGGTAGGCCTGTAGAATTTACCACACCCAAATCAGATTCCTGACCTTTTCCCCCAAACCTATTACTTCTATACCCTCTCCCACCTTGGGACAAAGAAATCCCCTCTTTCAGATGCAAAGGCCCATAACTTGGTGTCCTCTTGCCGTCTCTCTTTACTGACCATCATCAAATCTTGCCAACTCTTTAAAATCCACCCAGGGTACAGCCAGTTAGCTCCGTCTCTGCTGAACTGAGGTCCACAGCTCCATAATCCACTCACCCTGACAGCTGCCCCAGAAAGGTCTCCCACTTCCCTGTGAAGACAAGTCAGATCAGTCCCTCCTTTGTCTGAAGCCTCCAGGCTCCCTACTTCCCCGAGGAAAAGCTGCCCCAGGGCCCTACAATGTCTGGCCATGCACCTACTACCCCTGACTCGCCTCCAGTCCCTTCCCCTGGCCCACTTCATCCCAGACACTTACTGTCTGTCTCCCTAAGATGTAAGGTCCATGAGGATGGAAGCCGGTGCTCGCTGACCCATCAACAGCAGCTGCCTTGCTCTGAGCGTGGTGGACGCTCAGTCAGCCTTTGTGAAATGATGAATGTGTACTGGCATGTGCCTGGCTCGTGCTGGGCACTCAGTCAACATTTCTTAATATTATTATTTTTATTATTCCCATCACCACTGGTAAGGAGGAGACTTGAAAAGAGAAAGGATGCCATCAGCTCTGTAGGGGGCTGCCTCCCTCCCTCCGTCCCCCCACACACCGTGGAAGTGATATGCTATTAATAACCACTGTGCATTTTCCACCAAGTAGATGCAGGTGGGTGAGGCTAAGGGAAAATCTCGAACAAGACTCCGCTAGTGTCAAGCTACAGTTCCTTAGCAGGCTACTGACTAAATAACGTATTGGCCCTTAGGCAAATACCCAAACTAAAGATCCTTCAGTGGGGTGCCCTTGTGCTCCCAATCTCATCTTATCTCCAAAGGAGGAATGTTACAATTAGCAATTCAGAAACTCTTCTACATCTTAGTAACCATGCATAAAAATTAACTCAAGCAAAACCTAATTTAGAATAATAATAACGTGCTTTCCTGATGTTTCCTCCATTAATCATGGCTCAGACAGTTACTATAGCAGCATTGCTGGAACTGACTGGAAATAACGTAACTCGCCATAGTGCAAGTCCTCTTCTGAGAGCGCTACTGTGTGTTTAAGCAAGAGGGAAAGAGATGGTCATGTACCCCGTGCTTCCTCTGAACTGATTTCGGGTTCAACAGCAGACTCAGACAGAAGTGATAACATGCTGTTTGCTGAGGGGAGGCGGTGGTGACCTCTGTTTTTTATGACAACATTAGTTTTAAATTTGTTCCCTCAGTCTCATGTTTTTGCTCAAACTCAGGGAAAAAAATATGGAATGATGAAGTCAAGTTGGGAGGGGAGGGAAGTACCTTATATTGTGAGTGAGCCACTGCCTTCTCGGGGCCAAAGAGATGTCATCCCCACTTCTGTCCCTTGAGGTCTGCCAAAGCCAGACCGAAAGATCCCAGTGAGGGTCAATGTCAGGCGTCAGGAAAGGTCTGCACAAATGTTAAGGGCGCTCAGTACGCAGGTGCCTCCTCAGGCATTCAGCTTGAAGCCCCAGGTTCTGGTAGCTCTGCAGCAACTGGAGGCCCCTCCTGAGAGCCAGGTGCTCTGCCGGGGGCCGGCGGGTCGGAGTCTCGGGTGGGCACCGCAGGCCCAGAGGGCAGAACATGGTGAGACAAAGCAGGCAGACCTGGCTTCAGATTTCTGCTACACCGCCCAGGACATTGGCTCCCTGCCAGCAAATACCGACCACTCAGCAGATGTTTCCTCCACTGTCACAGGGCTTCTTGGTCATGGCTCCATCAACACCAGGGCTGGAGCAGTCCCTGCTGGGGGGCTGTCCTGTGCATGGGGCTGCTTCACATCACCCCTGGCCTCTACCCACTAGATGCCAGCAGCACCCCTACAGTCAGAACAACCAAAAATGTCTCCAGACACGTCCACATGCACCCCCAAGGTCCAAGTCACTTGTGGTTGAGAGCCACGGATCTGTAAATCATCAGAGGAGCTCCTTGTCAAGGAAATGAATGAGGCTGGCTGCACCCTGGACAGGGAGCCCCAGGAGGGGAGCCTACTCACGCAGTGCCGCTCCTGGAGGGACTGGATTGAGGAGCAGCCCGCGGGCATGCAGTAAATCCTTTAGTGTGGTTCTTACAAAAACTCCTCTTTGGCTGATGGGAGAGAATTGATTCTCCCTCCCTCCCCCCCCCCACACAAATACATACACACCAAGATGTCTTAGTTAATAAAATAGAGAGGTTTTGACTCAGAACGTTTCACCATTTTCATAATAAATGAGAGAACTTTGATCCAGGTGATATAAACTGTGTTTTAGGTCAAACTTTCTCACCCTAAGCAAGGCAAATTACGTTTTCTTATTTCCATCACTTGCATCTGGGTTAGCACATTCTGAAAGCACTCTCTCCATGAGGTCATCTTTTCTTTCACTTCTATACCCATTTGGTATATAGCTTTTTCCACTGTCTTGCTCTTCCTTTTTTTTTTTTTCAAAATCCCAAAACAATTTGAAAAACAGAATTTACATTTTCCAGTTCACTGAAGACACATTTATTTTAGCCTAACCTTGTGTCCCTTTAAAATATCAGTTGATCACATATAAAAACCAAATTTGATTTTTTTCTTGGGTTCTCTTACTGAAAACTCTCTGCCTATAACTCAGTCCAAGTAAGGATGGGGTTCAGAAATGAAGTTGATATCAGCTATATAAAAAGCCATTATATCACTGAATTTTTTTTTAATGAATGTTTTATTTCGGTAATTGTAGATTTGCATGGAGTTGCATAAAATAACCGAGAGAGATCCCCTGGACTTTTTGCCTGCTTTCTTACAAAGGTAACATCTTGCAAAATTTGAAGACAGTTGCACATCTAGGACACTGACACAGATGCACAGCATGTGGCTGACCACAAGAACCTCTCCTGCTGCCCCCTTCCAGCCACCGTCCTCCTGCCCACCACTGACCTCCCCTCAGCCCCTATGGACTACTAACCTGTTGTTGCCATTTCAAGAAGCTTACATAAATGGGATAATTTAGTATGTAAACTTTTGGGGTTTTTTTTCCACCCAGCAGATTCTCCGGAGACTCCTCTCTGTTATTAAGTGTTCAATGGTTCATTATTTTTATTGCTGAATGATATTCCATGGTATGGATGCACCACAGTTTAGCTCTTCACCCATTAACACACATGTGGGTTTTTTCTAGTTTGGGGCTATTGTGAGTAAAGCTGTTATGAGCATTCACCTAATGGATTTGTGTGAACATAGGTTTTTATTTTTCTGGGATAAATGCCCAAGAATGCGACTTCTGGGTCAAATGGTAATTGCATATTTAGTTTTGATTTAATAACTGCCAAACTGCTCTTCAGAGTGTCTCTAACAGTTCATATTCCCACCAGCAGTGTGTGAAGAATCCAGTTTCTTTGCATTTGGTGTTGTCATTATATTTCAGTGTAATGATTCTGATACATAAATAATGGTATCTCATTGCAGGGATATTGCTGTGGTTTTGATTTCCATTTTCCTAATGTTTTCTCATTCTTCTGCATCTATGTAAAAAATCAGGTGTATTTATGAGGATCTATTTCCAAGTTTTATCTTCTGTTCTATTGATCTATCACAGCTTTATAATATATCTTGAAATCAGGTCAACTGACTCCTCCCACTTTGTTTTCAAAATTGTTTTAGTTATTCTATTCCCTTTGCCACTCCATATGCAATTTTGAATAATATTGTCTATATCTACAAAAATCTTGCTATGATTTTAATAGGAACTGCTAGACCTGCATATCAGTTAGAGGAGAAATCACCTATTTGCAATGCCAGTCTTCCTGTTCACAAACATGCCATGTCTTTCCATGACTTAGATCTCCTTTGATTTACTTCAAGTGTTTATAGTTTTCAGCATACAAGTCCTGTATGTGTATTATTACATTTATACCTATTTATTTTAGAAATTGCAAATGATATTGTATTTTAATTCTTATGTCCATGCGTGCATTGCTAGTATTCTATTCTATATCATATAAAGAAATATTATTGGATTTTGTATCTTTCCCATTGAACTCTCTTATTATTTTTAGGAGTCTTTTTTTAGATTCTTTGGAGTTTTCTAAGTAAACAATCATTTTCTCTGCAAATACAAGCAATTTAATTCATTTTTCATATCTGTGTGTATTTTATTTTATTTTCCTGCCTTATTGCATGGGATACAGTTTCCAGCAATAGTTGAATAAGAGTGGTAAGAGTAGATATATTTGCCTTATTCCAAATATTAGGGGAAAACATTCAGTCTTTCACCATCAAGTATGTTTGCTGTAGGATTTTTTTGTAGATCACCTTATTCATGTTGAAAAAGTTTTCGTCTATTCCTATATTTAGTTTAGTTTTTTTTTAAAATAATGATTAGGTGTTGAATTTTGCCAAATGCTTTTTCATGATCAATTGTTATCATGTGGTTTCTCTCCTTCAGCCTACCGATATGCTAGATTACACTGAGTGATTTTCAAATGTCAACCCAGTTTTAAGGTGCCTCATTCCAGCCCACTGAGGGCAAAGTCTAGGCCTCACCCAGCCTTTCCAGGTGTGGGTAGAAGTGCCATCAACTGCTTTCCTTGCAATAAGGCAATAAAATAAAATAAAATACACACAGATATGAAACATGAATTAAATTGCTTATATTTGCAGAGGAAATGATTGTAGGAAAAATGGCCTGTAGTCAAGCAGTTGTTTCCTAAAAGGTCTCTTGTCTTGTTAGGATTCTGCTTTCCAAATCCTCTATTTAGAAAGAACAGGCTTTGCAGGGGTGGGGGTGGGGGTGGGGGTTGTTTGCACTTATTAGCATTTTCAGGTGCTGGTTCCTCAAGCACCCAGTTTGGGATATAGGAAGCCCAAAAAAGAATCACAACCATGTTGTTCTTGGAGGTCCCTAGGTAGTCTGCCTCCACCCTTTACCTTTCAGTTTTCTTATGTTTGAGATTATATTATATATATCATATATAACAGCCAAAGGAATGGGGAACAGTACATCTATTCCTTCTCTCCAAAAGAAGGAGTGTGATTATGCTCATCACATTCAGTGAAGCAATGCAGTGAGATACCAAAACAAAGACAAGCACTGCCATGAGTTTGCAAGATGCTTAACTGCTGTGAACCTCAGTTCCCACCTCTGTAAATAGGGATGGTCATAGAACCTCCCTCTTGGAATCATTTGTAGGGAAAATGGACCGGTACCAAGAATTAGGTCCATGGTGTGGGCCATGATTCATCATGACCGACACGATCTCAAATACAGGAAGCATCTTCTCTCTGCTGAGTAAGCTGTTTCCCAGAGTGGTGCTAAGCAGGAAAGTAATAAATGTGGGGATAGGGGGCACTCTCCACCAGGCTGCCCAATTTGTTCTTATTTGGTGTCAGTGCAACCAATTCAGTGGACCCAAGGCCCAGCTGAGGCGCCGCAGACTTGGCATCACCTGGTGAGGAATGCAGAAACCCAGACCTGCTGCGTCAGAATCTGCATTTTGACATGATCCCCATGGTGTTGGTGTGCACACTGCGGTTTGAAAAGTGCAGGTCTGGAGTTTCTAGGAGACTTTGGGTGTGGACCAGGACTGGTGCTTTGAGGTGTCATGGTGGCCACAGTCCTCCCACAGAGCAAACAGTAGTCGTGTGCACATCTTTATTTTCGGCCACTGGGAAGGTGAAATATCAAAGCCAGAGGCCAAAGAAAATGGGCAGGGGTGAGGCAGGAGAGGGACCTGTCAGGACGAATTGTCTGTGAGTCAGATAAAGGAGGGCAAAGGCCAGGGTGTGTCCTGGGGAGGAATGGTGCAACCGTCCCCGCAGGCCACATCTCTGGAGTCCCCTCTCCTTGGACTCAAGGACATATTTGCATTCACTCTCTTCCTGCCTACTGACTAACCTGGGTTTGTCTGGCAATCAGTTCAGATTCATTTTCTTCAGGGAAAGCTCATGAGTGACCTTTAGGCTCACCCCACATTTGCTTGTGGCTTTGATATGAATGTGGAATAAGGGCGCACGACACAGCGCCAGCTCCACTGGGAAAGCAGGCGCATCCCTCTGAATGGCACAGCCAGAGGGTCACGTCATCTGCAAACCTTGAGGACTGAGGACGGGGTGACACCAGGGCTGGCTGGCCTTGAATACCGGGATTGGAAAACAAGTAAGGAGGCAGAGACCCCTCTTTGGCAAAGCATCTCAGTAAGTAAAACAAACACGATGCCCTCCGCCCGACCCTGAGCCCAGAGGCGTCACGATGCTCAGAAAGATGAGAGCAGACCTCGGTGGTTCTGGTGGGGCAGAGGGGAGGAAGGGCTCTCTGTGCATTATCTTTACGGAGAAGACAGCTAGAAACCTCCAGTGAGAGAGGAACTGCTCCTTCCCTCTGCTGTGTGAGGGCTGTTGGAGGCTCCCAGACAGGGGAGCAGCCATCCTCAGTGGCACTGACCATCAGCACACCCCCTGGCCCATCCTCATTGGCTCTACCTCCATGCTGATGGCGATGGTGCTGGCAGAGGGGAAAATGTGTTCAAGTGATTTTGTGTTTTCTTCCCTGGCTTAAAAACCAGCCACCCATGCAAAGAAGAGGACTAGTGACAGCGTGAGCTGGCTTAAGCATGAGAACAGCAGTTTTCCTTTTTTATAAGGAACATCAATGCCCTGGCTATAAAATATGGAAATAAGACATCAAAGGAAGTATGTGCATGGAAAAGAGTTCTTATAATGAAACACAATGCCTAAATCTGCTCCCCCAGAATTTCCCCCTCCAGTTATGCCCCAGTCATTGCATTTGGCAATTTTGTGTAACCAAATGAACAAGCAATCGATAGCACCCACTAAAGTGGTGGCATCCAGGGCCACAGCCTTTTGTGCTACTGAGCGTCTGAGAACAGGTGGTCAGTGAGCCTCCTTTGGTGTGTAAGCTCAACTTGCCCAATAAAGTCACATTTGGCTGGAACTGTTTGAAAGTTTCAGCTGCAAATAAAATTATCAATTAATTATTCATAACACACAACTTTAATATGCAGAGAAAATAAATCAGCCTGGGTTGTGGTTAGGAGAGGAAATTCCCTGAGTTGGTGTACTACTATGATTAGATTCTGTGTTGGGCCCCTTCAAAGCCTCAAGTTTCAAAAAGAAATAAAGACCAAGACTAAGGAGAAGTTGGAATTGGGAAGAAAAAGGGGACACACACACAGACACCCCTTTCCTTGGCCTATGTCTTGATTTCATTTTTCTGGTTGTCTCCAATTCCCAAGATGTATGTGTTTCTGAACCACTGATTAAACATAAAAATGGTCCAAGTCCTCTCCATTATTTTCCATGTTTTGGTTTATGAGAAGGTCTAAAGGTAACAGTGGCAGAATCCTGTTCACGGCTCCTCTGCGTCCATGTCAGGGAATGTGCTTTACAGTGTTGCCAACACAGGCTGTAAATCGTGACTTAGAAAATACTTTCTTCAGAATCCCAGGAACTGGCTTCACTCCTCTGTGTGATGTGGCAATCTGTCCACTCTCTCCCTGTCTGCTCTTGTGATTGCTGTGTCCTTACAGCACTAAAGAGATAGGACATCAGCATTGCAGTCATACTCTCTGGCCAAAAAAAAGGATATTTAGCTGAGAAAAAAAGAACACTTACAGGAATATCCCTAACACTGACAAAAACAATGAGCCCCGACTGGTAGAGACACAGGCGGAAGGG